>WUAM01000316.1:220223-238139 GCA_024336885.1 Actenoides hombroni
CCCCCCCCCCCCTTTGCCTCCTGCTCAAGGGCTCTTCTGCAAGGGGACTGGGGACAAGGACCTGCTTCCAGAGTTGGAGCTGTGTGGAGCTCCACTCTGCAGCATCCTGCATCTGTTTCCATGGGGACAGGGTGGCAGCAACTCTACAGGTCTGGTCCTGATTCTGCCTGTACAAATACCAGCCAGGAGCCATTTCAGAGGCACTGAATTTGCCCTGCAGAGCCTCAGAAAGGGGTGCACCTGGGCAGGAGCCCTGCAGCAAGCCACAGGGTGCCTACCCTGATCTCCTTTGGGCTGGCAGCAGGAGCATCTCTGCACCCAAGGGCTTGCTCACCCCAGGGCAGGGACCCCAGAAAGCAGCTGGGCCACCACCTGCCTTCCTGTGCAGAAGCTTCTCCTCCCTGCTTCTTCCTGCAGTCCATCCCCACGGGACATCTTCTGCCCTCACCTCCTGCATCAGTCCCGTAACAGGTACAGTCCCCATGTGGTACCGGGGTCTGGCAGCAGCAGCAGCACTGCCTGTGCAGCAGGTGCTGATAACTAGGTCAGCACGGCTGGCTGCAGCTTGGCAAGGCCAGCAGCTCCGTAAATTAACAGAGAAGCCACGGCCAGAGGCAGAGCTCCTCCCGGCTGCTGCCCACAGGACGGGCCAGAGCAAGAGCTGGGGTGGGCAATCCCACCATGGGGTTCAGCCAGCGCATCCCTGCCATTTCCAAACCCCCTTCCAGGGATTCTGCCACTAAACAGCAATGAGAACTGTTCATTTTGGATAAACATTGGTAATTTTTTTTTTTTAATTAGGAATCATCCATTAGTGTCCCTGCTGTCTACAAGGCTTGATAATTTCTTCCCATCTTCCCCTCTCGTTCCATCACCAACCTTGTGGGAAACCATTACCAGGAAGACACTTTGAAGTACCAACTTTATTAAGATTGATTCCTCCTGCCTCCAGTTTTGACAAGTCCAAAGCAAACACACAGGGCCACGGGGAGATTTGGTAATAATTACCATCTTTAATTACTACTAAAACATCAATTGCTCTTGTTCAATTAGTATCAGAGATCCAGGCATGGCAAATTTTGTAGCACAAAATAGGCTGAAAATTGATTTCTGAACACTTAACACAGATCCAAAATTGCTAACCTGATAAGGGGCGATGGCAGAACGAGCTCACCGTCGGGGAGGGATCGCGCGCTGATGGAGCCGCTTCCGCGCAAGATTAATAACTTGTATACTTACATCTTGTATATCAAGTAGGAGTTACTCATTAGGGGGAGCGCGAAGAAGGGGAGAACGTGTTAACAAGGACAGAGGCAATTAGAGAAGAGACGGCAGCCGCAGCGCTGGCTCCTGCCGGCTCACGAGCGATGCCATGGCTGGAGAGGGAGCTGTGCCAGCCTCCCTGCCCGCAGACACGATGCCACCGCAATAGCCCCACACGCTCTGGCCCTCTAATCCAGCTCCAATGCAGCTCCTGACCCCCACGCAGCTCCCCAAGCATCTGCTTCCCAGCAAAGTGCTGAAGACCCTGCTGGATCCACAGTCCAAGCTCCCAGTCCCACCAGAGTTTTCTCTTTCTCTGTGAAAGAGGGAAGAGAGTTCACCCACTCCCCAGCTGCGGAGTGCTCACCACCCAAAGCCTGGCCAGGCCACGCTCTGGAGCACACTGTGGCATTTACTGACATGGAAAATGAACACTTGCACCAGAACATTTCAAAACTTCACTCAAATATTATGAATTTGCCAAAGTTTTCTTCCCAGCTGCACCACAGGACGCAAGGACAGCAAGGAGGCATCTCCTCTCACCCCACGAGCAGTGACAGTGCCTGGCTGTGACATGTCTGCATGTCCCCACATCTGTGCTCAGCCCCAGCACAGCCCATCCAACCACAGCCGGGGCCTGGCTGAGCCCCACCTCCCAGTGAGGAGGAGGAGGAGGAAGAGAAGAGAAGAGGCCGGTTTCCTCACCTCCCCCCCAGCTAATTGCTGTGGCCATGGGCAGAGGCATTTTCATAATGAAGCGCAGAAGGGATGTTTAGCTCATGTATTTTTTAGAAGGTTTATCTGTACTCTCATTTGGCTTAATAAGGGCACATCACTCAAACCCCGCCGGTCATTTACACAAACATTTCCGCTGGGCTGTGCGGAGCTGTCCCAGGGCCGAAGGGGCTGCTCCCACCAGCCCAGAATACTAATGGAATGGCACGGACCGGGACCAAGGGAGGGATGGAACTGTTGACACATGGCAGGCCAGCAAAGATCTTTTCTGCCCTTCTCACATGCGATCTTGGGCAGAAAAATCTCTTCCTTGCTATGTCATGAGTAGCGGGTTTCTTTCTGCAGCCTCCCGAGCACCATCTCTGCTGGGAAACACCACCATGAGAGCACCAACTGCCTGCAGAAGCCCATGGGCAGGGGCTTCCTGAAGAAAGCTTTAAGCAACAGCCACTCACAGACTCTTTAGGCCATTCAGAGACACACTGCCTTTATTTTCAACAATGTGAACATGAAGTGAGTTAGCCTGACCCCTCCAGCTTCTCCTGGGGTGCTCAAAGCCTTCTCTAAAGCTCCGCAGTGCCCCAGGACCATCCTGTCCCACACTGTCTCCATCTCCCGCCCTGCACAGCTTCACCTCCTCGCAGCTGACACCGAGAAGCTCAGCTAAAGCGTGGAAAGGCAGAAATCCCGTGTGTGCCTTTAGCTCTAGCAGGGTGGCTGGAGAGACCTTCCCTGCATTGCCCTTGGCCCCACACAACACAGCCCTGCTCTTCCCTCCTGCGCTCCCTGCCAGCCTCTCACAGCACCCACCCACCAGTTTTGCCGGGGTTTGAGGATTGTTCTCAGCACCACACCACTTGCCAACATCCCAAAGCAGCAGAGACCCGTGCAGGGCTGCAGCCCCTGACACACCAAGACAGGCAACAGCTAGTGCAGCCTCAGCACCCGAGCCTCAGCTCCTTCGATGGATGGATACAGTGCAGGGTACTTCTCCACTTGGAACTCACAGAGCCACCTTGGAGCCAGAAGAAGAGCAGCCCACGCTCAGGGCTCTGCTCTCCCCACTGCCACAAGCCACATTTTCTCTTTCCACCAAAACCCCGCGGGCCGGGACGCAACTTGCCTGGGGTTCCCACAGCCGCAGAGCCGCTCCTCCATCACCAGCAGCCTCAGGAGCCAGTCCCACCAGCACAGGTCCTGCAGCCCTGAGCTGGGGGAGGCCACCCCTATTTGAAGGCTGTGCCCAATTAGCCCAGGAGCAGCTGTGGGTGCTAATGAGCAGAACCCAGCTCAGGTGGGTGCTGCGCTGCCTCTCACCTGAGAGCTTATCCTCAGCTTCATGGGCGAGCTGGTTAAACTGGCACACACAGGCACGGCACGCTGGAGAGAGGGCTCCAAACTAATTAGCACAGCGCAGCCGCTCATTACTATTATTACTATGACATTATTAATTTCCCCACCTCTCATCTGCAGCTTTTCAGTTGCCTGGTTTCAATCTGCTTTATCATCGGGAGATGGAAATTAAACCCAAGCACTTATCCCAGCATCACGCAGCCCTTTCCCTCCTCCTCCCGCCCCATCACACCCGCTCCCCGTGTGCCGCAGGCTCCCACTGTTCCCAGGCCGGAGCTGGCTCCAGTTCACCCCCATCAATCCGGGCCTGGCTCACACCAGCAGCACTGGGCAAGGGGGATCCCCGTCCTCCGAACAGGAGCCGGCACGAACGCGAGCGTGCGCAGGGTGGCAGGCGAGCAGGGAAGGAGGAAGCGGCGGCTGAGATGTATTTGTTGGGAGTCATTAGCTACTCTCCGCCATCAATCTATTACCATAAACTTAAGCTTCCATATTCTTTCATTTTAAATGAATTTTCACATCGTATTTCCAAACGAGCTCTGCCTCCAGTCAGCTCCCATTTATCTAATAATGCTATGCAAATATTTTGTTATATTTCAATGAAATATGTCTAAAACTATTACCCAGTGCATTATCTCGGCATCAGCGGGGAGGCTGCAGCCCCCGCCGGCACCGCCGGGCTGTCACTCATCGCGCCCCGAGCCGAAGGAGGCTGAGCGGCCCCCGGCCCCCAACACGCAGCGTGAAGGTCACCGGGGCAGGGTGCTTTGAGCGGGCGAAGCGCAGGCGCTGCCCTCGCCCTGAGCTGCTCTCCCGGGGCCAGGCGCGGGCAGGAGGCGGCTGCTCTCCCTGGCACCCTGACAAGGGGCAGCAGCAGCCCCCTGAGACCCAGCGTATTGGAGGAGGGTGGTTTTGCTGAGCAAGAAGGACCGTGGAAACAGCCCCTTGGGGCACGCAGAACGGGGAAGGCATTGCCAGCCCCTCGGGCCGGGGCTGGGGATGCTCCTTTGGCTGGGGCCTCACGTGCTGCAGCTCTCCCCTTTGCTTTGCCCACGGTGGGAAAGCTGGATGTTTAGAAGACAGGTCCCTGGACGTGGCTGGATGTACTGATCCATCAGCCTGCCTTTTCCCTGGCCACCGCTCCCCACTGTGCCACCACAGCATCAGTGCTGTGTAAGGCACAACCCCAAGGAGCATTTGCAGAAAAGGCTTTTCACACCAAACACCCACAGAAGTGTGAAGAGGGTGTTGCCAGCGCCGAGTCACCGGCACAGGAGGCAGACGTGCCCGGGTTGGGAGCTGCTGCATGCCCCATGCTGGGTCAGGGCTGCTCACAGGGGCTGCCCCGGTCTCTGGCCGCAGGGAAGAGGGAATTCTGCCCGGCTTGGTGCCTTCTCCCCGCCACTTCGACAGGGAGCCGCGGTGCTCCAGCCATCAGGCTCTCAGCAGGCAGGGACCGTGTTTTATTTGGTAATAAACCACATTTTAAAAAAATGGCAAGTTGCTGTTTCCCTTCCCGTCCCAAGTACTGGTTTCTGGGAGTGGGGCAGCTTTTCAGTCCAGGAGAAAGGTGCCTGAAGGGCCGAGACACCTGTATAAATAACCTGCCTTCGCTTTCCAGCAGGCACTGTGGCGGTACAGGTGCTGCGCTGCTTCAGCTCTCCTCCTCCCTCCCCTCGACTTGTTATTGCCAAAGGACACAATGTGCCATCCCCTCCCCCTGCACGCAGCCCCCTCTCCTGATCTCAGAACCTGGCTTTATAGATAGTTTTTTTTTTTAAAAGCACTTTTATATTTTTAATTGGTATTCTGCAAACTCAGAGCCTTCCCTAAGGAGCTACGATGTTTGTCTTCAAAAAGCCTTTTTTTTCCCCCAACAAATTTTTTAAAGTACAAATTTTCCTGGCACGGATGAATGAGCTGCCATGTGCCCCTCGCGACCTGCCCGCAGACGAGGCCGTTCCTCCCGGGTGCCAGCACCAGTGTGAGGGGGGAGGAGAAGCAGCACAGCGATGCGGCAGCTCTCCCAGCAGCGACGCCTCTGCCCCGTGCCCCTCTCCCAGGGCTCCGGACCCCAGCCCCACCACTGCCCGCCGAGCAGCCGCAGCCTCCCCCCGCTCCCGCGCTCCCGCGCCAGCACCAAATTAAATAACTGCAACTCCCTTTTTATTTGCCACTTGACAGTAACGTATTGCAAATGCGGCCAGTTTTGACATCCTAATATTCAGGCTTGTATCCCTTGGGATAAACACGTCATCTGTCATCTGAGCAAATGATTTGTACCGGGACAGCAGGGAGCAGGAAAATGGAGCAGACGGGCAGAGCTGGGCAGGAGCAGCTGCCCCAGCCCAGCACCCGCACCCTGCCCAGGGAGGGCACGGCGGCTCGGTGGGCACTGGCCCGGGCTGGGGAGGAACACGGCCTCACTGTGCCGGCGAAGGACGTCCCTGCACCCTGACCGCGGGGTTAGGCGGCTTTTATCGCCACTGCCACGGGTCACATCCCTGCCTGGTGAACGGGGCAAAGCAGAGAGCCGGCGGGTGCAGGCACCGGGATGAGCCAGGAGACAGCAGCGCTCCTGCTTTTGTCTTCTGTCTGCCGCCGGGGCAGGCTCAGCCCCCCTCTCCTGCACACCACCCTTGGAGAAAGGGTAGAGACCCCGAGCTTCAACTCCCCTGTGAAGAGTTTGGGCTGTGACCACCAAGAGACAAGTGGCCACGCAGCTCCTGGCCACTGACCAGAAGGAGTTTCCCTCCGAAAGGTGCCCAGCTGCCCGTTCAGTCCCTGGGAACTTTACTGCGGCTTTTCTGTGTGTGTTTCTTGTTAGACCTTAATGCCGCCTCTATCCACTCACCATCGCTTCCCAGGAAAAGGTTCATGCGGCTTAGGCTGTATCAAAAAATCCATTGATTATTTTGCTATATGTTTAAGGAATAAAAGTGCCGGAGCTTTAACAAAAATCCTTTGAGCAAGCGAGACAGAAGCGCGGCTCGCGGCTGCGGGCAGAGCGAGCGCGGGCTCTTTTCTTCCTCTTCCCAACACCACTCTGCTGTACTTGCTCTGCAGAGGAAATTGATTGTTGGATGTTATTTAATCAAAGGTGGGAGCCGATTCCTGACTATCCACCCTCCTGCTGCATCCGATAGCCGACCTCCCGCCAGCTCTAGTCCAGGTACCTGTGCAGTGCCCACCACCCCATCAGACCTCTCCACTCTGCTCCAGCGCCCCCCAGACCACCTGTCCACCCCGGGCATGCTCCTCCACCCACGCTGTGCCCAGCCCTGCACCTGTGAGGCTGGGGGCTGCAGGACCAGCTCCCACATGGGACTGGGCACGCACCGGGGGCTCTGTGCTGGGCAAGGGGGCCCTGACTGTCAGCTCCGGATGGAACGGCTTCTGCACAACACTGGCCTCCTGTGCGGGGTGAGGGATGGGCCTGCGGCAGCTGGGAAGGGCAGGAGCAGCCGGGAGGCAGCGTGCAGCTTCCACAGCCCTGCGCTGGCAGGGGAGCCACACAGGGATATGGAAGGAGAGGGTGGGTGGGTGGCTGGGGGGGTGAAGGGGTCTGCTGGCCCTGGGGAGGGATGCCAGGCGGGCTCTGGTGGGTCGCAGCGCACCACTCTCCTCATCAGCTTTTTGTCCCTCCTCTTTCCCAACTTGTCACCTCGGATGTTCTCCAGCCACGTGTCCCAGCAGAGCGAGGCTGAGGTGGCTGGATGAGGGTCGCGGGATGAGGGTCACCCCAGCCCTGCCGCCGGGACATGGTGCCCCAGAAGCATCCCCGAGCTGCAAGGCATCCTCAGCCTGGGCTCCTCGCAGGGATGTCAGGGCTGAGAGGATCTAACCCAAAGGGGAGATCCTCCCACTCACGCTGCCGCCTCTCAGTTTTCCCTCCCCGCCAGACGCTAATTTTAGAAGGGGGGAAATCTGCAAGCTCTGTGGAGGGTTTATGTTAAAATCTGCATGGTAGGAAGAAAGAGGCTTGGTGCCCATGAATATTCCGTAGGAGGAGATGGATTAGCGGCTGAGATGTATCTGAAGGGATTTGCAAGGGAATTATTTATGGTGGTAACAAGTAAGCACTCATTTAGCTTATATTATACATTATACAAACAAGGCGTCGAGCGCTGGAAGTTAAGGCAGTAATGCCACTCTAAATTAAATTCATCAGTGCCTTAATTAGGATCTATATTTAGCTGTTAATTAAGGGGAGTGGAGCTGAGGGTTAGATGCTGTGCGGGGAGCGATCCTGTGCAGCAAGGAGTATGTGGTGGACGCTGGGCGGGTCGGGGGACCTGCTTCAAGTGATGCCCCCGGGAAGTTTGGGAGGAGAAAGTTAACTTGGCAAGCACGGGACCAGGAAAGCAGCCGAGGCCGGGAGTTTGTTCCCCTGCCTGCCCTGTGCCCGCTTCATCAGCGTCTACAGCACCCAGCTTCGATCCCTGAAATCAGACCCCGTCTGAGGGGTGACTGGATGTTATGCTAATCGGAGCTGAGCTAATTACACTTCCCCCAGGTTCCCCGGGAGTTTGGAATTAATATCGATGCACGGCTGTCCCCCCGCTCAGGCACCCACGGTGGAGAGCTCTTTGCTGGCTGCGGGCTTGCCTCGCAGCAGCGGATGGCCTGGGGCTGGCACTGGGTGACATTGGCACCCGCTGGTGCCCTCCTGGCAGAGGAATGAAGCCCAAGCTCTCTTCTTAGCACCAGGCCAGGGGCTGTGTGAGCACTGAGCCCCTTCTCTGAAGCAGCCTGTGGAACCCTGCCTGTCCTGCCCATCGTGACCAACAGTCATCGGGAGGCTTTGCAGGGCCCCTTCTGCCCGGGATGCTGCGGGAGAGGCAGCGGTGCCGGGACGCTCCAGGCGGCATCCCTGGGGCTGCTGGTGGGGTGAGGGGCAGCTGTGGCCGGGAGCCCCCAACACGGGGCCAACTGAGCCAACTCGGGAGCGCCAGAGATGCGCGAAAACAAGCTAATCAAATTATACATTCCTAAGAAGCACTTATAAGCTGTGTGCATTCTTTAATCTTAATTAGAAATCTTAGCAGCTCCTGCCGACTCTGTAATCAACGTTTGAACGCGGCTGACCCCCACCGCGCCAACCTTGAGAGGCTCCAGCAGGTATTTATTTGGTGACGGAGCTGGGGAGGCAGCCGGCTCTGCCGCGCTCCGTGTGCTGGGGAAGCCTTGGGGTGTGGAGCCCGAGACCAGAGTGGAGCGACGGGGCGATGATGAGTGTTACGGCTGAGCTCTAATTAAACAGCCTGTGCTCACAATTCCAGGAGCCCCTAATAATCTTCCTCATTTGGCTCAGTAACATCCTTATTTGCAAATAAACATGATTTCCTTGCACTCCCCCTGCACAAGGGCGGGCAGCTGGGAGCTGCTGCCGGCTCAGGGGCAGTGCCGGCTCTGGGTACATCGGCCTGGCCGGAGGTTTCTGGTGGTCACAGGGCAGGAGGCGACGGTGGGACCTGGTGCAGGAGAAGCCCTCCCAGTGCTGGGGTGAAGCAGCAAGTGGGATCCCCCCGAGCTGTCCCATCCCTGGGACAAACCCCACAGGGTGCATTGTGGCCTCCCATCCTCTCCTGCCTGGCACAGCTGAGGTCCCGCTGCAGGAACAGACACTGGCGCAGCCGAGGAGCTCACTGACGGGGCGGGCACTGCCCAGTAAACACGACATGCCCTCTGCAAACACCATCATCTTCAGAGTCATTACTGGGCAGCGTTCACCGCCTCTCCATTAGCACCCAGTATAAACAGAGAGCCGTTTGCTTACTGCTGATTCCGGCGTGAGCTGAGCAAATTTGGAGAGGGATAGTCAAACAGGGAGCTGGGCAAACCTCACGCCCCCGGCACATGCGTCACAGGGGGCTTTAATTTTTCCACTGAGCTGTTGCAAAGGATGCGCTGGGGGGGCCAGGAGGAGCCAGCAGAGCCCCGGGCCGGTGCCCACAGCCGTGGGGCTGCCTTGGCTGCTGGGCTGGCATCGCTGGAGGAGCAACGGAAGCAGTTCTGCCTCCCACCGCCAGCCGAGGGGCTTGTTTCAACGGGGCTTGACTTGTTTTAACTGTCACTCGAGTGGTTTGGATGCCTTCCAGGGTTTCGTGCTCTGCCAGCCCCTCCCCAGCGAGAGCTGCGCATTTCCCAGCCCACCCCCCCAACAGTGTACGTATATATATACACATATGTATGTATAGATAGGCAACAGGCACGCTTTAGAGTAAGCAGAAATAAACAGGAGGCTGCTCTCGATTTCACACATGGAGGAAGTGCCTCCTGCCTCCCCGCGCCTCGGCAGATGGGGCCGGAGTGTGCGGGGGCGAGAGCGGAGCCGGGGGCAGCCGAGGGCTGTTGGCCACTGCCGGCAGGGACCGGTTTCGCTGGGAGATGCTCCTGGGAAAGGCTGGCCCGACACGCTCCGCGCTCGACGCCGAGGTTCGGGGCGACCCTGTGCCCTGCCAGCTCTGCTGGGATTTCTACAATTTCTTTGAAGCTTGGGAGTAAACAAAGCAGCGGTAATAAATAAGGGAGCCGCCAGCCCGGGCGTTATCGTGCAATTTGCAGTTATTTAATCACCTCTTTGTGACTTGAAGCAAGGCAGCCAAAAACCCTTCCCTCCAAGGGGAAAACTACGGGGCATTGCATCCTGGGTACCGCCACGCAGAACTGCTAATAAGCAATAAAGACGGAGTTTTAGCAATAATTAAAGCTACCCACGGCGGACTCCCACATCCTCAGCGTTAATGATCGCCGCCTCCGCCGGCTCCCGGCGCCGGTGTTCCCGGTGCTGCATCATCCCCTGCAGCACCCGGCCCTGCCAGAGCTGCCCCACTCACCAGGGGCAGCGGCTCCTCTTTTCTTTCTTTTACTTTATTATTTTATTATTTATTATATTTTATTTTAGCCCCATGGATCAACAAGATGTCACCGTTATAATCTGTTCCACCGACCAGATCTGTTAGAAACTCATGCACTAAGTAAGTCGTGTATCCCCCCCCAAAAGTGCTGCCAGGGAGGGCAGATGACCCAGTGCTGGGCAAGCTGTACCTGGTACCTGTACAGTGGCACCAGTCCCTGAAGAGTGCCCAGTGCCACAGGAGCACCACACCGGTCCCCAGCCCACTGCCCCTCCAAACGGAGTGGGGAGAGGTGGGGTGATTTGTGAGCATCTTTGCTTCTGGTCACGATAAAAATAAATAAATAAGGGAGGAGAAAAATCCCTGTGAACATGAGTAATGGCCCAGGAATGAGCAACCCGAGATAAAACTGAATAATAACATGTCAAAAACTACACGATGTGGGTTTTTATTCCCCAGTGGAGTTTCCTTCCTGCTAATCCATCACTGTAGAAGATGCAAGATTACTGCTTTCAGAAAAAACTCCGGGAGATAAATGTGAGTAAATTAGGGTTTATTATCTTATTTAGGACGATACAGTTTCAAGCATTCCTTTATTAAATTATTTCTGCCCTCGGCGGTGGCTCGGCTGGGCAGCGGCCCTCCCAGGAGCGTCCCTCTGTGCCAGGTGGCCACGGCGGTGGGCGAGGCAGGGACGGCAGCGGTGACAGCCTCGGCCGAGCCGTCACGTCCCGTCAGCGGGGACGGCAGCCCGGGTGGATCCACAGGGTCCGCGCCGTCCCACCCAGCTCCCTCTCCGGCATCCCCCGGGAGCCCCCCCGCAGAGCAGCCCCATCCCGCTGCCCTCCCCGCTGGTGCCCAACCGAGGCGCCGGGCACTCTTCCGCAAACTGCAGCAAAATGACAGTCACGTCAGTAATGACTGGCTTGTCCTGCTGGGGGGAGGCTGGCGGGAACAGCCGTCCTGCTGACAGACAGACGTACCCGGTGTCGAAATGCAGCGGCAGAGGCACTGGCTGCCACGCAGCCGCCCTACCAGCAGAGCCTGGCACAGCGGGCAGCGCTGCCAGGAGAGGAAAGGAGACGTGAGGCCGGGACGGGCAAAGCAGGTGAACTTTGCATGGGGGAAAAGAGGCTGCTGACAGAAATCCCGCGGGTTTATGGAGCAGCCCCACTCTGCCGGGTCACGCCTGACATCTCTGCTTCCCCAGGCACACAGCGTCGCTCCGGACGGGACCATCCCACAGGAGCTGGGCAGGGTGGCAGCGCCTGGGCAGCCCATGGCGGGGCAGACGGGGCTCCTGCTTCCTCCTGCTCAGAGGGAACCTCCTGGGTTCCAGTTGGTGCCCGGTGTCCCTTGTCCTGTCGCTGGGCACCACTGAGCAGAGTCTGTCCCCATCCTCTTGCCCCCAGGGCCCTTTAGCTCTTGCTCAGCATTGCTCAGCTCCCCTCAATCCCCCTCTCCCTCGGCTGCAATATGACAGGGGTAAGACGAGAGGGAGAATATCAGGAGAAACCAGGACTTTGGTCCAGCTTTGCTCAACAGCAACACTGGCTGAGAGCAGGGTCCTTGGTCCCCTTTCAATGGAAGTGAAACCAAAGCATCTCGCAGACGTGTCTGGCTGTCATGAAGAGTGTGAAGGTGGGTGGTTGCTGGAGTCCTTTGTGGTGTTAAAGGCCATGGAAAATGAGCTGCTGGAGGTCAAGACCATCTTCTTTGAGTGGCTGCTGAGCAGATGGGAGGCCTTCTCGTGACTTCAGGTGAGGCGTGAGGTGCTGGCTGGAAATTGAGAAGTGTGGTCTTCCCCCCGGGGTGGGGCAAGGTGTGAGTTTCCTTTACCTATTTTGCTATTTCTGTCATAAAAGAAACTTCTCGTTGTTTCTGCCTTGATCCCCTTGCCCGGATCACTGACAAAGACACTAAAGAGAACTGGCCCCAGCACTGAGCCCTGGGGACACCGCTTGTGATTGGCTGCCAACTGGAGTTAACTCTGTTCACCACCACTTTCTTGGCCTGGCCAACAAGCTGTCTATGTGCCAGTTTTGGCCCCCAGCTCTACATATGTCCATGTTCGCAATGTGGCAAGTGGTGGCATTTCTGAGATGCCCCTGCCCGTTCTCTTTGGAAAGGATCTTCTAAGCAAGGGGAGCTGCTGCTGGCACTTTTGAACACATCATCTTCTCTAGTGCTTAGTGATGAGACTTGCTGGCAGCCACAGGCGTGTCCCATCTCTTCCCTCTCAGCCTGCACCATCTGTGTCCCCCTTCCCGTCACTTGTGGTGATGCCACTGGAAGAGACCAGGCCCTGCTCCTCCCTCCCAGGATCCTGACCTTCACCATCTCATGGTTGCTGTGGCCAAGGCTGCTTCCAGCATTCACATCCCTGATCTTTGTTTCAAATGATGGGGTTCCGCAGAGTCCCTTCACTTGGTAGCTGCTCCTCCGGCCCCGCTCCACCAGGTCCCTGTCTCTGCTGTGCTGAGCGCTCCCGAGCTGGCCCCAGCACTGCAGGGGGGTCTCTCTCCCCAGAGCAGAGCCCTGGGAACAGACGGCCACAATCAAACCCACCGTCACTCTACTGAGCACTACTTTCCCATCACTTCTCAGTGAACTGGAGCCAGAGCTGCAGCCAGTCATGGTCCGAGGGCTGAGGGGTTAGCACACAGAGGATCAGGTGCCCAGCAGTGAGAGAGGCTATGAGTGGCAGTGATGAAGGCGTGGATCGTGGTGGGAGGAACAATCTGGCATTGTGTGCATGGGTATGAGTCCCAGGGCATCCTGCCTAAAAAAATAACCGTGGAGGACCTCTTAATTGTTGGTGAACCTCTTCCTTCTCAGTGAACCCCTTCATTCTCAGTGAACCTCTTCTTTCTTGGTGGAACTCTTTGTTCTTGTGAAGAAAGGCTTTGGAAGTGTGCTAGTCTTGGCAGGCCCTCTGGAAACAGAGACCACACCATGTCCTGTGAGAAGTTACCATGTGGCATGATGGGTGGAGAGGAGATGAGGTCTCTGCAAATGGAGTGGGAGGTTCCTGATTAAAACAAAAGCTTTGTAATTTCAAACATTTTGATCAACAGCAAGTAACCTGAGAGCTGTGGAAAACTGCTGAGCAAACGAGGCTGTTGGTCAGGTTTGCACCTGGGTTTTCACATCGACTCCATGAAAGTTAATCCTCAAGTTCTGCAGGCGAAGAAGGTAAGCACCAACCTGGAGACCAGAAAACCTTTTTCTTTTTTTTTTCCAAAGCATCACCCCAAACAAGAAATAAACTATGGACTTAAAAGACAAATTTACCTCTTTTTGGCTTTGTTTGGAAACAAACATCAGCCCCCTCATCTGGGTGAAGGAGACTTGTCCTGCCAGCAGTGTTTTGTGAACATGGAACTATTTGTCCACTGTGAGGGTGGCGAGACACTGGCACAGGTTGCCCAGGTGAGCTCTGGATGTTCCATCGTGTACAGGGGAAAAACATCTCGAGGTGATGTCTCTGGAGAGAGACCCCCCACCAATGACACCCTCACAGTCTCAGTTCCCCTCATGTGACATTTTGATCAAAAAATAATTTGGGGTCTGGGGTCTTCTTGTTCCTCATTGGAGCCTTTCTCTGTCTCTAGGCTGGTAGATCCTTTTATGTCCCAGGCTGCCCAGAGAGGCTGTGGAGTCTCCTTGTCTGGAGAGATTCCCACCCCGGCTGGACACTGCGCTGCTGGGCCCCCTGCTCTGGGTGACCCTGCTGGATGGAGCAGGGGGATGGCACCAGATCATCTCCAGAGGGCCCTTCCAGCCCCCACCAGGCTGGGATTCAGTATTTGCAGCAGTGCCTTACAGGAGAAACCAGAAGCAGAAGAAACAGGGCAAGTGCTGGACTAAAACACCCAAGATGGAGGAGTTCAGGTCTCACCTCAAGCCCTGTCCCAGATCTGCCCCCCCACCCTCAGCATGTCTCCTTTGCACATCCCTGACATCCCTTCAGTCCCTTCCTCCTGTTTACACCTGACCCTCTGATCTTCTGAACACAAAGCAGCAGAAACCCCACCACTTTAAACGCAATGCACGCCCCCCCGGGTTCTGCCAAAGTGCCTCATTTTAGGCAACTGGAGCCTCTCTCCGGCAGGAGCCACGGGGAGGGGACGCGGGGCCAGAAACGAGGCCCCGGCCTCCAGATGAGGCAATTTGCTTTTAATTAAAACAGAGCCTTCCCAAGACAGCGCTGCTCGTTCTTTCGACATTCCACCTTTTATTGGGTCTGGCTGAATCAAAGGGGTTGGGTTTTATGGCACAAGAATTCAATAAATATTGAAGAACTGGCTGAGGAGGCCCCATCAGAGCTGGGAGCTCAGGAGGTGGATGAGTAAAAATGGATTCATTTTTAAAAGATCTAACAACTTGCTGGGGTGGGTTAATGCAGCTCTTGGAACAAAGGGCAACCCAGGATGACGTGTGAGCTTCAGGCCAAGGACTGCGCCGAAGCCCAACGCCAGAAAATGGGCTGAGTAACAAGGGGGTTTTTAACCCAGAGAAAACAGCACTGCAGCAGCTCAGCCCTTCCCTGGCCAGGACTGAATGGAGAGGTGTTTACCAAGCTGGAGGGAGAAAATGAACTCTCCAGGTAGCAACGCACCGACCACCAGGCCCTGCTCCTTCAAAAAGCTTTTGGAAAGAGAGGATGAGGGGGTGAAGAGAGTAAGAACCGGTGGAAGGTCTCCCTTGTAGAGGTGCAGCTTTCCAAGCTTAACAGGAACTGCTCCTTTGCCACGAGAGGCAGCTGCACACGCACACAACACACCTCCAGAGCTACCAGTCAGGTCCAAGTCTTCTTCTGAAGACACGAATAACAGTCTTTAGTAAATGAAAAGAACTATCTGAAGTCCCCAGGAGAGCTGCTGGAGGTACGAGGCGTTGGCCTGTCCCCTGTCAACACAGCAGAAGCCCTGCCTGTAGGGTTCCAGGTATGACCATGCAAGAGCACTTAAGTTTTCAGGAAGCCCAGCTACTAAAGCACTACTAGAAACTTCTTATGCACCCCCATCCAGACCTGCCTACCACCCCCGACGTGGGCAGGGGAGCTACAAGAACACTACTGTGATCGCCCCTCCTGCCACAGCTCCAGCAAAGCCTCTATGTCCTGACGTTCTGCGAGATGCTTCTGTCTCCCACTGTCTCCAGCCAGGTGGAATGGCTTTGCTGGCATCGCAGGGTGGATCCGTTAGGAGCCACACATCATACACTCATCCCGGTTCTCCAGGGAGCACACCATGGCTGCTTTATTCCTCTCCTTCTCTTCCTCTTCCTTGGACACCTTCTCCCGCTCTCTGAGCTTCTCTTTGTTCAGGGTGAACTGGATGGGGTTAGCAGCTGGCTTGGTCCTTAGATAGTACATGCCAGTCTTCAGACCCTGCAGAGAAAAAGCATGAGTCAGAGTTCCAACTCAACCAGTTCCAACTCTACCAGTTCCGATCAGCTGGAGTCAAGCAAGAAACATAGCTGAGCTCCAAACTCCTGAGGCCAGCCTTCCTCAGCCCATATCATTGTCCTGGCCTCACAGTCATAGAATCATGGAACGGTTTGGGTGAGAAGGGACCTTTAAAGGCCATCCCATCCAACCTCCCTGCAGGGAGCTGTGATGAGGTCACTCACAGCCCCATCCACGCTGATCTTGGCCAGCATCTGTCATGATCATCAGGAGCAACGCTGCAAGCGTCTGCAGCTTTACTGCTCTAGAGGTGTTCTGCTAGTGACACCAGATTCTTGGAAGGAAACTGTCGTTTCACCTCCTAAGAATCAGCAAGACCAACTTCTCATGAGAGAACTTATCAGCCCCTAGCTGTAATCTGTAGTGACCAAGCCTCCTGCCCCTTGCAGATACCTGCTTCCAGCCGTAGAAGTGCATGCTGGTGAGCTTGCCGTAGTTGGGCTCAGCAATGTGGATGTTGAGAGACTGGCTCTGGTCGATGAAAGCTCCTCTGTCCGCTGCCATCTTTAGGATGGTTTTCTGGGAGATCTCCCACACGGTCTTGTAGAGCTGCTTCAAGTCATCGGGAATCTCCGGTATGTTCTGAACGGAAAGGGAAGAGGTTCCCGGTGTGGTGGGAACAGATGTTGAGACTTACAGAATTACAGTAGCACAGAATCATTTTGGTTGGAAAAGACCCTGGAGATCATGGAGTCCAACTGTTCCTTCCCCCAGCACTGCCAGGGCACCACTGACCCCTGTCCCTCAGCACCACAGCTACACAGGGGGCTTGGAAACCCCTCCAGGGGTCACAGGGACTCCACCCCTGCCCTGGGCAGCCTGGGCAAACACAAGCATCCTGTCTCTGGAAGCTCCCAAACCTAAAGAAACCTCCCTCACTGAAACAGGACAGCAGCTTCTGGGGAACTGGAGAGAAAAAGCTGTTCACAAACAGACCATCACTGTCTGGGCCTAAATAGCTCTGAGGTTGTATAAAAAGCCAGCCCCAAAGCTTCAGGACAAGCAGGATGTGCTTTGTTAGCACGACTCCAAGCACCGCAGCCACGTCAGCACCACTGATCCATCTCACACCGACACTTCTCCGTGTGACTCCTGGGTGTGGATGTCTCAGACCTGGCTCCTGTCTCAAGCCCACTCCCTGCTAGGAAATTACCCCTTTGGAATCTTCACGATAAATCGGAATCCAAATATGGCCAGAACCCACCTAAAGTCAATAAGCCCAGTGTGGTATTTGTTGGAGCAGTACTTAGTAAAACCCATTTCTACCGGGCTTCTCCATTCCATGGGCAGGCTCCAGAAGGAACAATGACCAGAGGTATGACAGATCCCCTCATATTTCTAACGGAAATGCCCCAAATTGTGGCTTTTCCTCCCCAGGCCCAGTCACTCACACAGAGTCCCCAGCCCACGCCTCCCAGAGCAGCGGGAACCCCTGCGCTGCTCTCCTCGCTTTCTGAGCCTACCTGGATAGAACCATTGTGGGCAATGATTTGGTTCTTCATCTCCTCGTTCCACAGGCCCCTCTCCGTGAGATCCTTCAGCAAGTGTGGGTTCACCACCTGCAAGGGGCAAAGAACAAAAAGCTGCACATTCTGCTGAGCCGCACGCCCTGGAAGACACCGGCACAGGGATAAACCTGTAGAACAGTAGAATCAGACAATTGTTTTGGTTGTAGGAGACCTCGAAGATCATCAAGTCCAACTGTTAAGTCCAACAGTAATGGGAGAAGTTACTGGACAACATCAATGAGAAAGGGGAGCACCAGAGGAACACCAGATGTGAAGGGGAGAGATCTTGGTTCACCAGGGCCACTGACCACAACCTGAATGAGGGCACGAAGAAGACTGTGGCCAGCAGGTCAAGGAAGGTTCTCCTCCCCATCTACTCTACCCTAGGGAGGCCACCTCAGGAGTTCTTGGCTCCCCAGTTCAAGAGAGACAAGGAGCTACTGGAGAGAGTCCAGCAGAGGCTGTGAAGATGCTGAGGGGCTGGAGCATCTCTGTGCCCAGCAAAGGCTGAGAGCAGAGCAGCCTGAGAGGGGAGCTGAGCAATGCTCAGCAAGAGCTAAAGGGCCCCAGGAGGCAAGAGGATGGGGACAGACTCTGCTCAGTGGTGCCCAGTGACAGGACAAGGGGCACCAAGGAGCATCAACTGTAACCCAGGAGGTTCCATCTGAGCAGGAGGAGCAAGTTGTTTGGTGTGAGGGTGTGGGAGCCTGTGCCAGGCTGCCCA
>WUAM01000316.1:246974-257468 GCA_024336885.1 Actenoides hombroni
TTTTTCCTGTCACTCGGCGTTTCCCGAGGTGTGTCTGCAGCAAGGTAAAATCCCACACGACTTGGAACACCTCTGATCGTGATCTCCTTCGGCCTTAAGGTTTTCTGGTGGGTTTGGCAGCCTGACCCTCCCAGGAGGGGCAGCCCTGCCTCTGCCCGACCGGAGATTAATTGAGGACTGCCATTAAAATGTCACCGAGAAAATTATTAAGTTAAGGTAAACCACTTCCACGCGTCAAAAGCAAAGGCAATCAGTCCCAGGCGTGTCCCCCTAGGAAATTATGTGGAGTAATTAATCAAAAAGCTAATGAGAAATGTGTTTTCTTTCCCAGCCTAACACCACATCATATTCTTATTAGCCAAGGTTATTACAATAGTAATCATGCATGCTCCGAGTTCAGATTGGGTTTTTTTGCTCCACTGCCACCAATTTAGAAAGCCATTAATGGAAAAGATAAACCCCCGATACGCAAACCAGCCCTTTGAGCTTATTCACCTGGCGCGAGGCAATCGCCGCAAACAACCCGCCCCTCGCCGACGCGTGCTCACCCTCACCTAACGCCAGGCCGCCTCTGCCCGCTGCGCTGGGCACTGCCACGGTGGGCACTGCCATGGTGGGCACTGCCTGCCCCACTCCACCCACAGCACAAGCTGGGGAGAGGCTGGGGCACAGGGGGCAGCTCTGCCAGACTCTCTTGCTCTGCTCGTCCAGCCCTTGCCCGGGATGGAAACAAGCACCCAAACTTCTGCAGATGTTCTCAACCTGCCCAGAGACACGGAGCCAGGGGGCTGGCCAGGGCTGTGTGCTGGCAGCAGCTTGGCAGGGGTGCCAGGTGCTCATGCCTTCGCCCTTTTCAGATGCCTGGAAGTGGAAGCCAAGCGCTCCATAAACGTGGCTGTGGGTAATTTGCTCGGTAGGATGGGTTCCCCCTCCACCCACCTCAGAGAGCAGCCCTCTCTGCCACTCTCCCACCCTAACGTGCACCGTCAGCAGCCCGGCGAAGTGAAAGCATCTCTGCTTAATATGCAGCATTAAATAATTCAGCCCCCTACAGAGAGACCAGGGAGAAGAATGAGTCTGACAAAAAATATAAAGATTTCCTATGCCATGTTAAAAATGCATTGACCTGATCAGCTTGCTGGAGGGATGCTGAGCTGCGGTGGAGCTGAGCAGGGAAACCCGGTCTCGCAGCGACAGCGGAGCAGAGGGGACCTTGGTGCCGCAAACAAAACTCTTCCCTGCGCAGGAGCACCTGCTCCTCATTGGGCTTCCTCACAAAAATCTCTTTCTTTCCTGCTTGCACATGTGCAGCGCATGGGAGATTGAGCTGCAAGAGGATGCCCCCTTGTCCAGGGGACATCTCACCCTCCCCCCTCACAGCCCCACTGGCCCCTCGCTCACAGCTCGGTGTGCAGGAGCCACGGGGCCACGGCCACAGCCACTGTGCCCCGAGCAGCCCAGCTCCGAGCCTCCCCTGCCCGCGACGCTGGCAGGATCTCTCCCGGATGTTTGGCAGCTCTGGCTTTGATGTGCGGATTAACGAGAACCGACAGGGCTGGAGCGAAGCCGTCAGAAGCCCAAAGGCAGGGCCCGGGGCAAGACTGGAGGGGACGACGCTCCGGGCGCACTCCCTTTGATCGTGCTGTGCTTGCCTGCGCCTGTGGGCAGTGGGTAAGAGGGCGGCTTGGCTGGTGCTGGCACACGAAGTCAGGTCTCCCAAGGCCAGCCGGGCTCCAGCTGCTGCCACCGCCCCATGAGAGCCCTGCCCAGTCCCTCTCGGCACCATCCCCGGGGCTGGCTTTGCCAAGGCACCCTGGCACATCGGCCCACACCAACAGGGCTCAGGGCGGTGCGGGAGCCCAGGCCGGGGCCACGCAATGCTGCTGCCAGGCTCGTGGCTGCCTCCCCCCCTCGCTGCCCAACCGCGGCACCGGAGAAGCTGGCGGATGCTCACCCGTGGCGCTGGAGTGGTACCGGCTGAGGAAGGGATGCAGCGTTCCTGTGTCCCCTGCCTGGGATGGGGCTCTTCTCCTCCAGGCTCACAGCAGAGCACTTGAGCAGGGCTGGATTTGGCCAACATCCCAGCACGGTACTAGCCTGGCTCTGCTCACAGCGGAGCCAGGGCTGCAGCACACTTGAGCGCACCTGGAGAGAAGACACAATGTCACCATCAGGACACCCCAAAGAGGAGCCATCACAATGTAATCAACTCCTCCTAAGCCGTTAACGGACCGAGCTCTGGGCACAATGCTCCCAGACATCCCACCAGGCAAGGATCAGGCACATCCCAGGCCCCCATGGGGAGCCCAGCCAGGGGTGACCAGCTCTGTCCATGTCCCCTCAGCAGGGCAAGGACAGTGCTGTGGCAGCAGCAGCCAAGAGCCTCTAATCCCCTCTGCAGGGGGGGGGTCCCTTCTGCCAGCACCCACTCCTCAGGGCTCCTCACAGCACCCAGGCGATGTCCTGATCAAGGGATCCCTTGGAGGCAGAGCAGGGTGGGAGCCCCTGCACCCTCCACCTGACATGGTGGCACCACAGAGGCAGTGGGTGGGCAAAGCCCTGGGTGCCCACAGCGCTCAGCACCCTTCATTGCATTAAACCCTCGAATTCTATTAGCTGGTAATTAAAGGCAGGCGAGAGCAGCACTGCTTTACTCTGGCTATAAAGCACTCCCCAACTCTGCAGTTTCTGCTCTGGGGTGGTTACTGTGAGAGCAACCCAACTTCCAGCACTGCAGGCGAGGCGGGCAGAGGGTCCTGCCCCACTGCTGGTGTTCCCCAGAGCGACCAAGGCCACCGTGGCCGTCACGGGATGACAGCCCGGGAGCCAAGGCAGGGGGCTGAAGCTCGCAGGCAGCGGGGAGGTGGTAAAGCAGAGCCTGGCAGGGGCTGGAGGGGATCGTTGTTCCTGGCAGCCCTGCCATCCCCAGCCCCAAGGCCCAGGGCACCCGGCAGCTGTGGAGGACAAATCCATGTCCCAGACCTCACCTCTCTCCTCCGCATGAACAGGAGCCCAGGCTGGAGGGCTGTGGTGTTGGGCTGGCTCGGCTGAGGTTAGAACTTCTCAAGTTCCTCCCAAAAGGAATACGGATGCACATCTGCCTCCCCTTAGGAGTAACAAATTGTTAGAGATAGCATTACACTATCCCAGGGCCGTGTCCACCGCTGGCATCCCAGCTACCCTGGGCACGGGCCAGTTGTGGCCCGCGGCTGTCGTGGGACCTTTCGTCACCTGGAAGAAAGCAATGCTGCAGACTTTGCATTTTTCACCAGTGTTGTGCAGATCAAGTCCTCCCCAGCCTCCGCAGGGAACCCGAGGCATGAGAACCTCCCCACACCCCACGCGGGCAGGGGAACGGGGCGCGACCCTGGAGCCCGATTCCTCGGCGCCTGCCTCCGGGCGCCCGACAACGCATCTCCAACGTGTTTATTTCCGTCCGGGCTGCTTTTTAATTTGATTATTTATCTCCCGTTTAGCCTTTGACAGATCAAAGGCTCGACGGAGGGGAAGCGGCGCCGGGCCGCGCATGAAAATGAGCCTTGATACATAATTAATTAACATAAAACAGTTTTATTAGGAGATGGTGTTACACCGCTGTTTGTCTTAAAAACGTAAGCGGCGTTGGGAGCGCGGGGGAAGCGTCGGTCCCCGGCTGGGCGGCCCCGACCCCGCTGAGCCCACTCCAGCCCCGGGCCCCCGGCGAGGGGCCGGAGCGCGGCCCCCTCCTCCTCAATTGCGCGCCGTGTCTCCTACCCTTGATTATTAATCTGTTTTTAATTCTATTAAGAGATGGCCAGGAGAAAGAGTATCAATTTTAGATTAACAAGGTTATTAGCACTTAATTATGTGAGGTGTCTTTGTAATTGAAAAGGAAAAGAGGAAGCGCCATAAATATCCCCAGCCCCTGAGCTCCTGGGGGTTTGCGGGTGGCTCTTTATTCACGAGGCTGTGGAACCATAAATATTAAATATCTTGTGAAAAAATTACAAGGCAGAGAGAGGATGCCCTCTGGATATTCCGGCGCCGAATGTTCTTGCATTTACAAATATTCATTAACTGGGATCTGCAAAGTTATTTCCACCAAGACTTGGTGAATGAGCACGAGAGAGAGAGAGGTTATTTAAAAAAAAGACAAGGCAAAAAAAAAAAGAAAAAAAGAGTCTAGAGTAAATATTATTAGTAATTTTTATCTCTGCATGTCCTTAATTATTCCATAATTAGGGGAAAGTGCACATCTGCATAGACAATCGCTAACCTGTCAGCCTCAGGAGTTCTCCTTCCCGGCCCCGCTGCGGGAGGGAGCCAACAGGAAAAGCTTTTCTCCCCCCCAAACGGAAACAGGGGGGCCCTGGCACAGCCCCGTCCCCCTGCCAACAGCCCGGGACGCTTCACGCAGCCGTCGCGCTCTGCGCCGAGCACCTGCAACTCAGAGCCGCTGCCAGGGAGGGACAAAGCGAGGTGACCGATCCTGGGCTCTCGGTAATTACCAAAGTAACAGGAGAGCGCGGCGGGAAACTGGGACCAGAACGTGTCACTCGCTGGAGCTACTGCAAACACCAGCCGGGAGGGAGGGAGCCGGGAGGAGCCGCATCCACCCCCAGTGCAAGCTGAGGCTGGGGGCCCCTCGGCATCAGCCAAGCCCCCCTGAGCACCCACCAGCTACGGGCAGGGGTCCTGGGGGGCAGCTGGTGTCACGCCCTGGGAATTAGGCTCTTAATCCTCACTAAACACATTACCCATGAGCTCACCAACAACAATCTAATTACGATGCGCAAGGCCAAGCTTAATTGCTTGTCCTTGACACGAGTAACGCACCACGTAAGCCTATTAGCCACTGTAAGCCCATTATTATTATTATCATGCTCACTGTCAAAAGTATAAAAGTAAAACAGTCGAACAGGGGGAAAAAAAAATAATGTTGTGCAATTAGCAGCAAACTGCCAGACAAAGCAGCTATTTAATTGCTGGAGGGAACAAGCTCTGCCCGTCGCTGGCGAGTGCCC
Source organism: Actenoides hombroni (assembly GCA_024336885.1). Lineage (NCBI taxonomy): Eukaryota > Metazoa > Chordata > Aves > Coraciiformes > Alcedinidae > Actenoides > Actenoides hombroni. The sequence continues at coordinate 251,978 of WUAM01000316.1, forward strand.
CTTCTGGGGCTGCTGGAGGTGAAGCCCGGCCCTGCCTGCTGGGACCCGGTACCAGGGTGGCTCTGGGAAGGACAGACAGACAGAGGCACGAAGGCAGCCACCCTAGCAGCACGTGCCCTCCAGCAAGGGGGAACATCACCTCAAAACCAGCCCCTTGGCGACATCACGGAGTTGAAAGCCAGGAGCTGGCCCCAGAACTCAAGCTCGGTGCTGGCAGGACCCGGGTGGCACCTCTCTGCCCTCGTCCGAGAACGGGCACCGGCCCGCGCTGTGCCCCGACCTTCCCCCCCCAGTGCTGCCCGGCTCCTTCGCATCGTTTGCTAATTAAATCCTGCTAATGAGAAAATCAGGATGCAGGAGCTGGCTGAGCAACGCCGCCTCCCGCGCGCACGCTCCTCCTGGACTTATCACTAGTCACAGGATGTTTACAATAATTTTTAATTTGCGCAATTATTAATCATTTTTCTATCTGCCTCATTTGCATAATAATTACTCTGCTCGGTGTTTGCCATGACTGTGAATGACAGCGTTTTAAATTGAATTAAGATTTTAATACCTGGTTTGGTTTTTTCCTTTGGTTAAAGCTAATCAAAGATGCCACCCCGTGCCAAGGCCGGGGCTGCTGCCCTTCCGGACGCGCTAATGAAGAGATCCGCTTCCCGGGGCCATCACCCTCCTCATCCCAGGGGATCCCGTGGCACGGTCCCACCGCTCTGGCGCGACAGAACCTGGGGCAGGGGAGCAGTGGTGACAGGGAGCAAGGGCACCGGGACAAAGCAGCCCTGCCCCTGCCGAAGGGCGGGTGGCTCATGGGGAAACGGCGCGCTGCGAGCTGCCCCTACTGCTGCGCAGAGCCAGCTCCAGGAGGAAGCTCCTGGCGACAAACGAGCAACAGACAGGCCGCAGAAAGTCTTCTGGTAGCACCAATACGAGGTCCCTACAGCAGCACCTCTACTGAAAACTTCCAAGAGGGCCGAAATCGATGCCGTTTTCACTTTTGTGCTCTGTAGCAGCGCTCAAACGGACCTGCCTTTGGAAGGAGCAGCTTCCCAGCCCAGGTGCCACCGGGGCCAGGCAGCCACTGTCCCCTGTGGCTGTGAGACGCACACCCGGACCCAGGCTGCATGGGCACGGCCACAGCAGACGTCACGTATCCAGCCCTTTTACCTTTCTACAGCTACTGAGCCTCCTTTCCCTGCCTTGGACAAACCACCAGCACACAGGATCCAGTAGAAAAGAGAAAGCTGTTATTTACAGGTGTGTACACAGGCCCCAGGACCGCCAGAAGCGTGGTGTGGTGAGTGACCAACATGGCAGAAGTCTCAAGGGCCTCACACTTCAGGGATCTGTCCTCGCCCACTTTGCCCCGAGCCCGCCCCGCGCCCGTGCTGGAGAATCACCCGCAGAGCAGTTCTGAGGGTGGGCCCTTGACCGCTGCAGCCAACGAGGCATCGCCATGGAAACCACTGCCCGCACTCCATCCCAGCTCCCCGGAGTGAGAACAACGGTGTTTATTTCCACCAGCACTTCCTGGCGGGCAGGGATTAAGGGAAGCTCTGCCCAGGGCCCAGCCCCATGCCCGACAGATCCAGGGATCAATCTGCTGCCGGTAACAGCCAGGGGGAGCCATTTCAGCGCCCTCCCCGTCTTTGTTTCCACAAGAAATAGCCCCCCAGAGCTGAGCTCTGCCCAGACTGACCTTCTGGAGGATGTCACCTTGCCAGGAACCACACATTCAGCCCTTCACCAGGGAGAAAAACCTGAGATTTAGAACACCTGAAGGCTGGCGATCCGCCCTCAGAGGACAACACACTTGGCACAGAACCATTAAGGACAGAGTTTGTCTGGTTTGTGAGGAGACAAACGGACCAGAAACCAGTGGCTGCAGCACCTCACAGGGAGAGACAGAGAGCGACGTCTCCACAGCTCCACACCACACCCAGCCTGCCCTGCTCCGCACAGCACCGAGGCAGATCTCGTTCCCCCTGGCTGATGGGAGAACCTCTTTGCGCAGCTCTCAATTCAGCCCTGGCTCTGGCAACAGTCCCTGGGGTGCTGAACACCACAGAAGAGGCAGAGCCAGCTGTTCCACACGGCTCGGGCAAGGGGGGGAACCGCAGCGGCGTCAGCCCAGGAGCGCAGCTCCGGCCAGCTCTCCATCTCGTCTACATGTCCTCCACGCTCCACTTGTAGGCCAGCTCCTGCACTGCCTTCTGGTTGGCTATCCTGGCGAAGCGCTGCTGCTCGAACCCGTTGGACCTACAAAGTGAAACCAGGAAGACCATGGGCTGCCGGGAGCAGCTTTTCTGAAGCCATGACACTTTTTCAGGACGTTACAAGTTTTCCACTACTCCTACTCTGGCCCAGCTTGCCCCCGGATCTGCAGCAGTTGGTGTTCTGGAAGCTGTTCTCGCTGACAGCAGCAGCCTCGCCCCCCCGTGTCCCAGACAAGCACACCATCATCACCCCCTCATAACCGAACACGCTCGGCCTCGCTGCGCCAACCGCCTCACCCCCCTGAGCACCGGGCATCCCTACACTGAGCTCTCTGCAGCCACAGCTCCTGTACTCGCCGCGTTGCTCGGGAGCACGTACCGGTCCACGCCGTCCCAGCGGTGCCCGGGCCAGATGTTAAACCTGTTGAGCGGCGGTGCGGGGCCGTTGTACCGAGGCTTCTCTGCAAACAGAACGAGCGACGCTGACTCCTGAGGCCAGCGGGGCACACACGCAGCGCGCAGGCTGCCCCTCCAGCTCGGCTCACCTCAGGAACACCTGAGGAACCTGGAGCCTGCTGCTTCCCGGGCCACGGGAAGCTGCTCGCCAGGCTAACGAACACCAGTAACCGTGGCTGGCGATGGCAAACGCCACTACCACGGGGACTCTGGGCAAGGAGCCCTTTGGGACCGAGCTGCTCCAGCAGCCTCAGGGTTTGTCGTTACCAGCAGCTGCCAGGGCCTTAAACCACCCCCCAGGTGTAACTGAATAGCCAAACCTTTCTTTTCTTTGTTCTCTTTGGCCTTCCTTCTCTTGATGAAGTCAGCCATGGGGTCTCCTTCTCGCTCTTGCTCTCGCAGCATCCGGTCCAGGTCCTGGTCGTCAATGTAACGAGCCAGCGGCTTCTGCATCTCCTTTATCGCGTCCTCCACGTTCTGCTGCTGCTGCCTGCCCTGCGCCAGCCTGGGAACAGACACCACCTCTCACTCCACAGCCCAGCAGGCGCTTGCTGCACCTCGGCCCAGGCACGGGACCGATCGCGGCGCTCCCGACGCACAGCTGGCAGTGCAAGGGACGCCCGAGGGGGTCTCCGGGGCACGCGGAACACACGCGTGCCTGGCCCCCGGCTCAGATGCAGAACCAGGTGACACGGCACCAGTGCCACCAGTACCAACGCCGGGCAATCAAGTGGGGAGAGAGGAGTCAGAAGCTGCGAGGCTATGCCCAGAGCGTGTGTGGGAGCTCTGCAGAGCCTTACCCCTTCCCCCAGCGGGCGTACTGCTCGTCCCTCTCGGCCTCGGCCTCCGCCTTCTGCCTCTGCTCCAGCTGCTCCTGCGCCAGGTCCCTCCTGCGCCCCGACTTGTCTCGGAAGACGGTCTCGGAGGGGCGGGACTCCTCTGGAAGGGGCAGATACCTCAAGTCATGCATTTTGGAAGCTTTTGCTCTCTCTAGACAATTCCCTGACTCATTTGCACATTCTTCCCTTTCACTTGCTCTAGCCTCTGAAAGAGCTTCTCATCCAAAGCCAGGCAGGACAGCCCTCGCTTTCAGCCGCTGCCCCCCACGGCCACACTCACTCCCCAAGTATCGGGCTGCTTTGGCAGACCAGCAGGCAGAGAAACGCCTCTCACCCTCCCCACGATTTCACTGGTATTGCTTGGAAGTCATTGCTTGACAATCTTTTTTTTCAGAGGCTCCATGACCCTACGTGGGGAATCCTCTCTGCGTGTGCAGGTGCTGCTACACAGGGGTGCTCTCCAACACCCCGACGCCAGGGCCCAGCACGGCAAGGTGGCTGGAAGCAGAGGGGGAGGAAGTGAGCTGGTGCTCACGTGGTGCCTTTGCACGCCTACCTGCCAAGTGCTTGTTATTCCTCTCGTGCTTCCTGAGCTCCTGCTGCTCCCTCCGCAGCACATCAGCTGACACCAGGCCAGCTTTGATCCCGGAGAACACCACGTTCACCTGCAAAGACAACAAAAAGCACGTTTCCCACCAGCCAAGAACTGCCCGGAGATCCAGAGGTACATGAAGCTTCTACTCCCCAACTTCTAAGTCATTGGTTGTTTACAGTTTTCCAGCCACAAGATACAATCTACAGCTTGAACGCAGAGGCCGAGCAGTTACCTTTGTTGGAGATCCCTTTGCATCGCGATGACGAGCAGGAGAGAGATCAGGGGGGCTCCTCGACCTGCGCCGATCCCTTGCTGGCAGGGTCCGTCGTGGAGGAGACAAGTCAGAGTCTGCAGATCTGCTCCGATGCCGGGGGGCAGGACCCCGCTGCGGGGACGGGCCCAGCCCACGCTCCGCACCAGCGCCATCCCGGGCTCCCCGCTGCGGAGACGGCGACTCGGAGCTGGGCCTCGGGCACCTCTGCGGCGAGGACACCGCCCGGGGCTTCTTTGTGGCTGGAGAAGCACCTGTGGAAAAGACAAATGCTGAATAAAAATAAATAAATAATGATTAAAAAAATACAATCGTAGAATTAGCCCCATGAAATGGCTAAAGGTGATGGCACACAATGACAACCCCTGGAAAAAAAAAAAATAAATCAAGGGCTTAAGAAGTGAGAAGCTGTAGAGAAAAGTAACGTGATGAGAGCGTAATTTTCTCTCTTCTGAACATGTACTGCCCTAAACTCTTCTCGCCTTTTGTTTAAGCCTTAACCACCTGACTGCAAGCTTAGTTCCAGGCCAGCTGATGAGAACCCAGGATTACAAGCAGCAGCTGTAGCAACAGAAACAGCCCACCCGCTATCGTCCCGTGGCTGCTGGCTGCCGATTCCAGGCCACTCGCCTCCCGAGAGCGTGCAAACGTCATGCGGTGAAACGTGGGACAGACCGAACAGACTCCGACACGCGCTCACCTCGGGCTCTGCTCGGCTTTTTCAGCGCAGGGGACCCAGTTCTCTTTCTCCGAGGCGGTGAGGAATCTGGGTCAGAATCGTACCTCTTCTTCCGTGGAGGAGACAGATCCGGAGTCACCGGACGCTTCTGACGTGACGAGGACTTGTCAGAGTGGCCGGGCTGTGCTCCCCGGACCGCCCCTGACGGCCACTTCTCTGGGGGTTTGCAGCCCTTCGGCCCCAGAGCTGAACTGACCCTCTTCGGAGGGACATCAGGGGAGTCATGACGCTGCCGCCTGGGAGGGGACAGGTCTGGGGAGTCATGACGCTGCCGCGTCGGGGGAGAGGGCTCTGGGAAGCTGTTGTGCTTCTTTCCAAGTGGCGAGAGGTCTGGAGAGTCGTGGCGCTTCCTTCTGGGTGGAGATGGGTCCGGAG
>WUAM01000316.1:283847-311141 GCA_024336885.1 Actenoides hombroni
CTGTGCTTCTGAACACCCTTCAGATGGAACCCAGCTGCAAGGACCAGGCACATTCACCCAGGAGCCAGCTCTGCTGTCCTAATGTGCACCCTTCCAACCCACCCCCAGCTTCCAAGCACGTTAGCTCATCCCTGGGCTTGAGCAAGAGCAAAAACCATTCCCCAGGACTCTGCTAAAGCTATTCCTTTACCTCTGAAGCTGGTGAGTGAGCAGAGCTGGCTGGTTTTCACATGGAGCTTGCAAGGGTGGAGATGGCTGGGGGGGCCGGATGCAGTCCTGAAGCAGGCACCAGAAGAAAACAAGAAGTGTCTGCCATCAGTAAGGTCTCTGCTCGTAGATGGAGCAAGCACCGATCGGTGCAGTGGGACATACGCCAACGGTCCCTGACTGCAGCTCTGGCTGTCGCAGCAGCCGTGCAGCCACCACTGCTGAGGCCCTTTAGCACAGCAAGGCAGGCAAACCCTGTCCCCACCAGCCCCTGCAACACGGGAGAACACAGCTCAGACAGCAGGAGCTCTGGCTCAGGCTCCAGTACCTGAATCTGCTGATGAAGAATCTGATGGTGCTGCTCCTGCTGGTACAGCATGTGCTGCTGCTGGGTCTTCTCCAGCGTCCTCTCATCCATGTGCCCACCGTACATCTTCTGAAGCTGCTCGCACTCCTGTAACGAAGCCAGACCACCCGTAAGGGACCTTTCTGTGCGCGGCACGCTTGCTGTGCAGAAAGGTGCTCTCTGGTGCCCACCCGTTGGAGAAAGCCACCCCAGAACACCTGACCCGTTGCATTTGACAGGAGTGGGCAGGTAACAACACGGCTCGCTGGAGCCCTAGACAGCGGAACAGAGAGGGGTGCACAGAAGCCCCTGCAGAGGCTCTTTTGAGGACCCCGGCCCTCTTTTACCTGCTGAAGCTGTTTGATGCTACTGTTATTGCCCATCTTCTCCAGGTGGGCTTTGAAAGCCTGGATGCTGGCAGCACCGTCAGAGAAGCGCCGGACCGGGGAGAAGCGTTCGGTGGGGAGGTGCAGAGTGTTGGAGTCCTTGTAAATAGAACTGAACACATGGGGAGGGGAGTTAGTGATGCCAGCTACGAACCAGCCCTAGTACAGAGACATTTAATTTCCACCAGCCACAACAAGTTCCACCTGCCCACTCAGAATAAACCCTGGTTTAGATCAAGAAACAAAGGGCCACCACCACCGTGAACAGGATTGCCAAGTGCCTGGGCAGAACAACGTCTCTTAAGGTTGGAGACAACTTGGCCAGCAACTCCTTGTCCATCCCTACAGGCACATCTATCCCTTGGAGGGAAAAGGCTCACAAAAACCATTCAGTGGCTGAGAAATCTAAAATTGACCTCTTTGGTGGCCACTTCCTGGGCCCCACAGCTCACCAGGGCCCCTGACTGGCTGCAGAAGGCAGAAGCAGCCCGTGGAGAGAGGAGCCTGCTGTGTTCTGCAGCCTCCGAGGGCTGGGGGCTGGCATCTGTGCTTAGCGAATGACAAAGGGAGGGCAGGAACCTCACACTGCACAAGAGGGGAGATCTTTCCAGGCTGCTGCTTCACATGCAGAGTCTCCCAGTTGCCTGGACACCTGGCACTGGGTGATCAGAATGGGCACACCGGAAAAGCAGACAGGCAGTATTGAGGTACCTGTGTCCCAGGCACCACAAGGTTCCTTCACCATCAGAAGGAGTCAGAACTTTTTCAGGAGCTGTTTTCTCCCAAGGTTGGGGCTCCCCACTTCCCAAGCCAAGCACTAAGCCCCCCCTCACTCTGAGGTGCAGCCCACGTGGTCTCTAGCAAAGCTGGATTTCCAGACACACGTCACAACGTGCCTTATAACACAGACCCAGGTTCCTCTGCCTGTCCCAACAGTTTCTGGGCCAGTGCCATCTACAAACCAAGAGCAAGCACTGTGGGCTCCAACAGCAGCCTTTACCTGTGAGGTGACCAGAGGTGTGGCCTTACAGCACCTCTGAGCTCCTGGCACTGAAGCCAAGAGGAGCCCACCCGGCCACACGCTGCTGTGGTCCTGAACCACGGCCTGGCAGGCACGTCACTGCCACGGGTGTGCCCAGGACAGCTCTGCGCTGAAGCCTGTTCCAGAAAGTGAAACCATTTCTCCTGGAGCAGCTCCCCCTTATCAGGAGGTGACTGGCACTGGACCGTTTCCAGCACGCAGGGTTTGGTCCTTGTCACTTGGTCTGCCTTGGAAGGACGTACTTCAGTTTCTAGAGAAACACAACTGCCTTCCAAGGACAGAGCTGTGCCCCTGCCTTTTGATGCCATCCCAGCCATTAATTATCCTGAGCTGTCTGCTCTCCCCTTCAATCGAAGGAAAGCAGATGCTGCAGCTCAAATCACACTGAGGCTCCCAAACCCACGTGGCCAAGGCAGAGCAATTGTCCCGCCTTGTACAACTGCTGCCCTTCAGTTCTGCTTTCAGACACTCAGTTATTGTGACCAAAAGCAGGTGCTACTTAAGATGGCTTACAATACGTTAGGTGCTAAAATAGAACTGAGCTCCCATTCAATAGCTGATGTGATGACACAAGGCTGCTAACGGCGTCTGTGCCACGAGAGCCTCGGACGTGACGCGGGGCAGCCGATGTAGGCCACAGCCAGATGAAGTGTCAGTGATTTGGCATGTGAAACATGAGGCAGGCTCCCAGCGCGTTACAACACTGAGCGTGGCAGGGGCAGATACCACCCTGTTTGTGATGCAACACAATGGCCTCGGGACTCCAAAGCCAAGAGGCAGAGGTGACACCAACAGATTGACAGGGTACGTTCTGCTTCCACAACGCTGTCACAAATGTGCTCCTGCAGTGCGTGAGTGACCCAGCTTACCTTGTCCATCTGGAGCCATCCCGAGAGCAGGACGCAGCACATGCTGGTTGTTGGGCAAGCTGCACTCCTCTTCCTATCAGCTTTTCTGTCACACTACAAATCTTTCCCCTCCTGCTCCTCCCATCCCCCCGGCACCTCTCTAAGGGAGTAACTTGAAGGTAGAGGTGCTTATCTGGGTTCTCAGGAGTTCCAGCGTGGCACTAGCCCTGTCTCTGTCTGCTCAGAGTTCACCTGTCTCTGCTGATTACATCAGTGCTCAGCTCAGCAGGTATCTGGCTCCAATAAAAAGTGCTCTGTCGAGCCTGCCAGCGTGAGCTGGCTGAGGGACTGCAGCCGAGCACCAATCCAGCCTGGCAGGCGGTGGCTTTCTCACCGGCGAGGCCCGCGGGCAGCAAACTCTGCTCTTTGCAGCTGGTTTGCACTCTCGGCACCACGAGGCTCAGAGCGCAGGTTTCGAGCTCTCTCTGTGGCATTAGCGTCTCTGGTTTGCTGCTGTGCCAAGGACGCCGTGTCAAATGAACCCCAGTCTCCTTCAGGAGTGCCCCTCCCATGCCCTTCCAGCATGTTTAGATCCCATCTGCATTGGTTCCCTCCTGCCTGAACACTGCGACTCTCTTCCCACCCCAGCTTCCTTTCCCCACATCAGTCCCAGCAGGGGTTCAGAGAAGAAAGCAAGCTACTCTTTGAGGAGCTTTGCAAGGAGACTTCACAGTCAAAACACACAACTCTGGTGCAGAACAGTGAGGCTTGTAAGCTCTGGTGTAGATGACTCTTGGTGCTGCAGTCTTTTGCCTGCATCTGCCCCCAAAAACGTTCTGTAGAAAACCTACTATCTACTGCTAGCTTGACACCTACCACCACAACGGAGAAACTGAGTGGCTTATTCCCAGCCCTTCCGTGACGGCAAATCACCTCCAGCCACACACAGCAGCCTGGAGGGGAAGAGTCAGCCCATCCCTGCCCCTGCAGCGCCTGCATCTGCGGGCACGGAGCCTGTGCCGGCACGGAACTCGTGCTCCCGGCGTGGTCAGTCACCCTCTGCTCCACGGGCCTGCTCTTTGTACTCATTCCTCCTCCTCCTCTCCCCTCCCTGCCAAGCGGGGTGTCCTCAGCGCTCCGTTCCAGACGCCTTGTGAGCGGGTTTCCTGGCGCAAAGCTGCCCGAAGGGCCGGTGCCGTTACTCACCGGTGCTGATCGGGTACCAGGTGTGGAGCCCAAGCCCGGGGTCGGAAGGACTGCTGTCCTAGCTGCCTCTGCAAGTCTGGAGGGATTTCAGCTGTAGGGTTGGTCATTGCCAGAGTGTGCCTTTTTGACCTATTTGCCAAGTATCTGCAACAAGCAGGAGCACATTTTATAAGAGACTGATGGGGGTACTCCAAAAACAGGGAGCGTTAGATAACCCAGAGCAAACGGGAAGGAAGAAGGCTCTCTGCAGTGCTCAGAACCAGCCGGCAGAGACACGCTGCCCCACGCCTGCCACACCACTGGGCCTTCAGCGCTTAGGGAACAAGTGTGGTTTCAGCTGCCTGGGCCCTACTGCCAGCCTCAAAGAAAGAGTGGCCCTTGCTCTTCCCAGCAGGAAAGCCCCTTTCTGGAGGGGAATGCTGGTAGATCCCTTCAGGAATCCCCAGCTGACTCCCTGCCCTCAACACAGACTCACTGCATGGCCACAGGTCTGTCTCCCCCTGCCAGGGCCCCACTGAGCTACAGGGAGCCAAGAGGGGAGACACAGACACCTCCAGCCAGAGGAGGCCAGAGACCGGGTGAGGAGCTGCGCTGCTGCTCAGCGGCACCCTTGCGGGGTGACCTTTGCACCCCGGGCCGAGCCCAGGATGAGCTGGCTGGGGAAGGGTGCACAAGGGCCACCCCAGCAGAGCTGGAGGAGCAGAGGACGGGCTGGACCCAGCCCGGCCCGTGGGCGCCATCTAGGCCCTGCTCTGCTCTCCGGGAGCCTGGAACGGCCAGGCCGTGCACTGGGCCAAGCCAGCCAGGGACACCACGCAGCCAGAAGGTCTCTTCTGCCGGCACCGGAGCCACCAGTGCTGAGGCTGGGCTTGCCTCCAGCACCAGCTTCAGGCAAAGCACCCCCTGCACTGGAACGGAAAGGCTTTCGCAACCCCTCTGTAGACCAGGGCAGCACACAGGGCCAAGCTGGGAGCCTCCGCTTTGGCAAGGACGTGCCAGGGGACACACAGCTCCGCCAGCCGCTGCCCTGGACTGCCTGTTACTGGCTGCTGTCACGCTGGGGGCAAGGGGCCACATGAGGTAAGCGCAGGGGGGGGATGCCCTGGCTCATGCTGAGTGCAGGGGCTGGCAGCAGATGGGATGAACGCCTGCTTCTGAACTCAACTTCTGCTCCCGTGAGCCAGCAGCAGCTGGGCAGCCCTGGTAACTGTGACAAAGATCATTTGGCCAGTGACATCAGGGACACTAGCAGGGACTTCTCACCTTCTCCCTTTTACCCTGCTAAGGCTCCCTGCAACTGAACTGTGGAGCACAGAAGAGCAGCGAGCGCTGCAGTTGTTGCCTTCCCCAAAGCCAGGCTCTCCTCGCTAGCGACCAACGCCACTTACGCAGAAGACAGCAAGTTAACAGAATGAAGAGAGCTGAGCCTTGTGGTAACCTGCCAAAGCCTGTGCCATTAGCTGTTTAAGAATCATTTGATACAGATGGAGAAAGTTTCCCAAGGAGCTTTACAGTTGTGGTTTGCTAAGATCATTTTATTTCAGACCTCCAGGGAACAATCCAATCATGAGCTCTAACAGCATTTCGGGTGGAAGAGTTTCCCAAAGCTCAAAGGAGATGTGACTGTTCCCTGGAACAGAGAAAAGGCTCTGCTCTGTTTTCAAGGTCAGATTAAGGAGAGCAAAAACTGCTCGCTGGTGGCTACGGAGTGTTTGGAGCAGTGTTCTGAGAAGCTAAATATTTGCATCTGTCCCTGCTGCTAATGTTATTTACCCTCCTCTGATGACTACTGACATGTTGCAACACAAGGGGGTGGAGAACAAGTTAACACACAACCTGGACGGGCTTTTTCTGGGCCATCTGGTGGAAGAACAACATGCAGCATGAAAGGACTAAGGACAGCACTGTCAAGAGCAGCAAGGAGACCTGTGGGGCCAAGGAGACTCGCCTTTTAGCAGCATCTGAACATCTCAGCAGCTTGCAACCTACAAAACACTACATGGGGGTTTCCAGCTGAGCTAACACTTGAAAGACTCAGGTTTTAGAAGGCTGGGCAGAAAACACACGATGTGCTCTGTGTCACCTCTGAGGCAAGGGCTGGGAGAGAGATCTTTCACGTGTACCAGCTCTGGCTTTCTTCTAAGCTCAGGTAGGCCAAGGCAGTCCCAGCGCACACTCCGCACAGTCTGTCACTGCACACACCCACCAGTCAAATCCCTGCTTTGCTCTGGAGCACTGGGAGGAGAAGAGCTGGCAAAGGCTCTGAGCACGACCTCCACCCTCCCAGGGTTTCTCTACCTGCAACCAATCCCGACGTGAATCGCCCTCCCGAGCGCGGCCCCTGAGGAAACACTACCTTACTCGAGGTGGTGGCCTCTACAAACTGGGGGGACTCCAGAAAGCTTTTCAAGCTGGAGGGCAGAGGTAGGAGCACTCCGTAACCACACCCACCACAGGTAGTGCACCAGCTGGTTAGCAGAGAAAAAAAACTATGCAAAAGCCTCTACGAAAGTGTTAGCAAGGACATGGTTAGTGCTTTCACGGCTTCGGAAAGTATGAGCATATGCCACCCGCTTCCTCTTGTACGCCCGGAGCAGACAGAGCACTGGAGTTTCCAGCCCGATATCTAATAATCCTTTCCTTACTGGAGCAGACTATTTTAAGGCCTACTGCTAAAAATGAGAAGCTCAAGGTCCCCGCAAGCTCACTTTGTTTAAGGCATCAGAGTTGGATGTTTACTGCAGGTCCTGATCCGATAGCTGCATGGACAGCCAAGGCCACAGAGGAGATCTTCCTGCCTCATTGCTCAGCAGGGAGGGGTGAATCACTCGGCGCTCGCTGGGCAGGTTAGTGTGGATTGCATGCTGGTGCACACTAAGCAAAGGAGTTTAGCAGTTTCAGGCTGTCTGGAGAACCTGCTGCTCGAGTAGCAAACCATTTTGGGGGGGATTGCAGCTTGGCCAGCACCTAGCAGTGTCCGAGGAGTAACTGCCTACAGCAACCATTACCCAGGAGAAACGCTGAGTTGTGCCGTGATGAGGTTGCTGCTGTTTGCATTTGGCTGTGGAACACCCCAGGGTGAGCCCCTGGGAGGCAGTGAGGGCGAACGCGAGCAGAGTGGGAGTTACCTCTGCACGGCTTCCTGGTCCGGCTCCCCGTCAGAGCTCTCCTCGTCCACGGGGGTGACTGCTGGGACAGCCTGTGGGGACAAGAGAGGGCCTGGGTTCCAGAGAGCGGCTGGGGTGGGCCCACGGGACGCCTGACCTGCCCAAACGAGCTGTCAGGAGGATGGACATTGGCTGTCCTGCAGCACCAAGGACACAGGGCCAAGAGCCCCTTCCAATGTCCCTCCCCCAGCCACAGCTGCCTGTTGCTGCTGCTTTTGGTGCTATCCAGGAAGAAGGAACGTGTGTTATTCGTGCCCAAGATGGACATCTTTGTTTCCTCTCTTAGATCAGCAAAGGAGAGCAGCAACCATTAATAAAAGCTCAGCAGCACATTGTCAGCCCCTGAGAAGATACAGTCTGAGCTGCTCGCTCCCGGAGAGCACCACAGCTCTCCCCAAGGGACAGAGCAAGGGAACCTTGGGCACCAAGTGGGCCCGCTCCCTGTGGGGCTTGCAGAGTGCCCCAGACTGAGCCCACGGCTCTGCCTGCTGTGGCTGGAGGGTGGTCACCTCTGCCTGCAGGAGAAGGACGTTACAAACACCCCCCCAGCTCTCTCCTTTCCTTTCGCTACTCACCGGCGTCATAGTGACGAGCGGAGAGGGACCTCGAGGCCGTTTGAGCAGCTGCTGTGCGTGCAGCTGGATGTTGGCCCCGCCGTCCGACGCCCGCCGGCCCAGAGGGCCCATGCCGTTGAGCAGCTGCAGGGTGGGGGGCTGCAGCAGGGACTGCTCCTGGGGGCACAGACAGCACCGTTACCGACCCCGCGCGGTTACCGGCCGTTACTGACCCGGCAGCCCAGCCCCAGCGGCGCCAACCCAGCCACTGGCACGGGGAGACAAGCCACCCAGGCCTCAGTAGAGGTGAGGGACTATCACCAACATCTCCGAGCTGCTGGGGGGTGGAGAGAGGAGGGAGCAGTGGAGAAGTAGCATTAAACTCTCCATTGCCCTGCGCTCTGCTTTGGGTGCCAGGCAGGCTCCAACCTGCAGCCCCCAAGCCAGGCAGCACTGCTTGATTTCTCCCCAGCCCACTAATCAATTTCACATCACAGTCCTCTTTCATTCTTCAGCTTTTTAAGCAACCACCTACAACCACACCTGAAGAGACAGCAAGAGGCTAGAGCTTGAAGAAGCTCACGGAGCCAAGGAAACAGCAAACAGAGCAAGGGTGAGCACACACACATCCCCCCAGCCTGCGTGGTGCCCAGGCTGTGGCAGGCAGCCCGTCCGTCCGTCAGTACCTTGTACTCCAGCTGCCCCGTGGGCTGCAGGTTCTGCCTCGGCAGCACACTGTGCATGAAGTTCACATTCGGGGTCACCTGCAGGAACGGAGCCTGAGGTGTGACACGGGGGAAGCCAGGCAGCAGCTTCTGCAGATCTTCCATGACCTCCGTCCTGTGCAATCACATTTACAGCCAGGTGAATTAGCGACCATGTGAGAACCACCCACGGGCCCAGTGCCCCCAGCTTCCCTTCACAAAAAGGCTTCTTGTTGCTCTGGGAAGTGGCTGCAGAGAACAGCTGAGCCACTCTGCTTTTTATTTGTTCTTCTCCCCTCCAAACTGCCATTCACTGGAACTAACTCTTGGCATTACCCTTGACTGCATTTATCACAACAACCTCACGCAGGCCATGACAGCAGCTCAGCTGGGGGGAGAAACTGGCTTGCAAACCAGTGAACACCACTACAGCTGGCACAGAGGTTATGGGGAAAAAGCAAAGCATCTCATCTGTGAGATGAAACACTAAACAAGCTGTGCAGTGGGACCAGGGCATTTAGAAGAACACTTCTGCTAAAGAGGCACCTTGAGTTTATTTCTCCAGTTAGCAGAAATTCGGCTTGCAGAAGAAACTCAAGCCACTCACAGCAGGAGCAGGGATCCAAGGGTCCAACACCAGCTATGACACATGCACTCGCCAGCTCTCATATACCACAGAGCCCTCAAGTCCCCTCAAGGCATTACTGTCCCCTGCCAATGCAGCATGTCAATAAATCTGGGACATCTCAGAAGGACCAAAGTCATGCTAGGAGTAGATGCTCAGGTTCCCTTAATCCCCTCTCAGTGAGCCTGAGCCCGATACAAACCGTGGGTCAGCGACTCCAACTGTGTGTCTCCTCATCGAGAGGTAACGGACCAGAGCTTCTGGCGACGGCTCCTCCCCTTCGTCGCTGTCCAAGTTCATCGTTCCATCAGTCTGGGTGGGCAAAACACGGGACGTGTTCAAACACAACGTGAGGGTCAAGCGAGAGGCTTCAGCGTGAGCCCGGGAAAAGGACATGCAGGGGTCAGCAGGAGTGTACCTCACCTCCACAATCTGGTTCTCAGGGTTGATGAGCTGGACTTGTGGCACGTTGATGCTCATGGTATTGCCCGTCTGCTCTGTCTGCTGAGCAAAGAGATCACAGTCAGAAGACACGAGGCTGGCACCTCTCACAACCCCTTTACAAACACTGCTGGATTAACACCAGCACGCAGACCTAAGCGCTGGAGAACAGGAAGGCTACCCCAGAACCAGTAAGCATCAGTTTATTCTTAATTCTCAAGGGCTTGCCTCAGTTCCCTGCCTCCTCTCCGCTCTTCAGGCAGGGTCAGCATCTCTTCTACTTCCCTTATGACCCAGCCTCAAAAAAATCCCAACTCATTTCTTGGACAGCAGCACAAACTGTGGCAGCTGCATCACCTGGCAGTGCTGCTCTGCAAACTCCTCTCAGCTTCTCCTCTGGCACCAAGCTAACACAAGGCTTGGTCTGAAGGACATTCTCCAAACCCACAGCAGGCAAGCAAAGCGCCGCTCATCCCTGGATTCTGGCACCCCCACATACAGAGGAAGTTCTCAGGCAAGGCACAATCTGACAGTGCTGCTGGGCTGAGGACACCCGCAGCTGCCTGGCCGGCCTTCCAGGGCTGGAAGCACTCCCTGTGGGCAGGGCCTACCTGGATGTTAGCGGAGGTGGGGAAGGTCATGGTCCGGGGTATACTGGGGGAGGCCGCAATGCGCAGGTTCTTGTGTCTCTTCAAGCGGTCGCAGAGCAGGCTGTAGATTGCACTGTAGTGATCATAAGCATCGGCTCTTAAAGACTGAAAGAGGAAGAGGGGAAGAGTGGTCAGTCTTTTGTCAGGCGGTAAGATATGCTCCATGCTGTGCTGAGGTGGTTCAGTTTGCCCGAGGTGATCAATGACAAGACAGCCACTGGATCTCCAAGGGGAAGAGGCAGGACACGCCTGCCAGCTGCCCCGTCTCACCTGAACCGTGCGCTCCTTGTCCAGCCCCATGTCCGCCATCGCCAGCAGCACGTCCTCGTTCAGCGGCTCCATCTGCCTCTCGGTCTTCAGGTGCTGGCACTCAGCTATCAGCTGTGAGAGCACGGACACAGGTTCAGCACTGACACTCCCCAAGGCACCCCCCTCAGCCACGGCGCTCGCAAGAGCCAGCGCGCCAGGCTCGCCACTCCAAAACCTCGGGCGCTCGACGCCAAGGGGAAGGTACAAAGAGACAGACAGATGGGGAGCAACGACCAGGAGACAGACAGCAGAAAGGCAGCACACGGGCACTGGGAAGGAGAGCTCTCGAGGACCCAGAGCCTGCTGGCAGCCCCCGAACAGAGTCCCCTCGCACAGCGGTGCGGTTCCGCCTCTCACCCTGTCGAACTCTGCATCGGCCTCCCCGAGCTTCATCCACTTGTGCTTGCAGATCTGCTCCATGGAGAGCCGCTTGCTCGGGTCCAGGACCAGCATGTGCCGGATCAGATGTTCACATTCTGCAAGGGAAGAGGGGGTAGGTAACCTGCAGGAGGGACACGGCCTCTGCCCGAGGCGGCCTCACACCTCCTTCCTTCCAAGCAACGCGCTTCTCCATCCCACGTCACACAGAGCAAAACTACTGCTGCTGCTCCTGCGCTTCACACCCGTTTGCTCCCAGACATGCCCCTTCACTGCAGGCTTGGATTTCCTGAAGCTAGGAAGCGAGGGAGGCACTGGGCCCCTGCTCTGTTGGCCAGAGCCCCCGGATGGCACGCTGTCACCCTGTCCCTTGCCAGCACTGGATGGGGGACACCGCTGGCTTCTGGAGGTTTTCCACCTCTGAACACTCCCCATTCAGCCACAGCTCACCATTCTCCATCATACCACGTGTGCGCTGGCACTGTGGGGGACTGCTGAGGCTCTCCCCAGTTTGGGGTGGGATCTGAGCTCACTGGAGAAGTGCCATGGGTTTTAGAGAGAGTGAGGAGAACCTCTCCCCCAGTGAGGCAGCAAGCAAGGAAGCCTCCAGCTGGGGAGCTCCACAGAGCCCATGTGATGTTATGCCTTCACCTGAGAGTGGACAACCAGGAACCTACACAGGACTCATTCTTAAATGAAACTGGTTTTAACTGAGCCTTAAGCACCCTTTTCAAAAGTCAGATCTCTTACTACAGCATCCAGAAGCACCCTTGCAGAAAGACAAGACAGGCACTCATCTCTGATGGTGCTAGCGCTGGAAAATCACGTGCTATCATGCTGTAAGAAGCTTCTTTTCTAAAACAGGTACAGGAAAAGCCTCCCAATTCCTCAGACACTTCTGGTTTTAGCTTTCACGTTTCCCCAAGCGCAGAAAGAGTCTATCTTAGCTAACGCCTTGCTGCAGTTACGTGTGTGAAAGCTGAGACTTTAAATACGAACATTTTGGTTTCGACAGTCTCGATTCGGAGCTCATTTTAGCTTTTGTCACAAGCCACCACCCAGCAGATCAGCTCTTCCCCAGCACACAAACCAACCGCCGCGCTACAACCGCGGCGCTGCGAAGCCTCGGGAAGCAGAGGCGCGACCGGCGCCCGCTCGGCGCCGCGCTGCCCGCGCCCCTTACCTGTGGACATGAAAAATGGAATGCGAAACTTCCCGCTGAGCACCCTCGCCCGCAGGTTCTGCAGCGTGCTCCCGTCGAAGGGCAGAGCGCCGCAGACCAGCACGTACAGCACCACGCCGAGACTCTGCGGCCAAAACAGAGGGCGCGGCGGCGGCGTCAGAGACCGAGAGCGCGCGGCTCGGAGCAGCCAGTGGCGTTTAAACGGGATAAAACAACAATAAAGGAGAGAGCAGATCCCATTGGAGCAGGCCCTGCTGACAGCTCAGTCCCAGCCCGGCTGAGTTCCTCTGTCCAGCTTCAAGCGCAATCTCGACTTTCTTTGGTGGCTCAGAAGCCCCCGGGCGAGAAGCCCCCGGCCCCCGGCTGCCCGGGGCAGCCCCGCACCAGCACGGCAGGATGCGTTTCTGGGCAACTAATATTTTTGGCACCGTGCCTCCCAGTAAAGAAAACATGTGATGCAGTAAGTAGCCAGAATAACATTTTGTAAGCATTTCTTCGATAAACATTTTTTGCCTTATCAGGGGCTTTTCTCAGAAACACGTACAAAGTTTTCAGGCAGCAAAGCCAAAGCAACAGAGCAAAAATCAGATCCAAGGAAACGAGAAAAGGTTCATCGCATACCCAAATGTCAACCTTTGGCCCATCGTATTCCTTCCCTTCGAAGAGCTCTGGGGCAGCGTAGGGAGGGCTCCCACACCAGGTTTTCAGCAGCTGACCTGGTGTGAAGATGTTGCTGAACCCAAAATCTGGAAGAAGCAAGAGAAGTGATTAGAGGAACATGATCCACTCCAACGGTCCTAAACAGAGGGGGAAGAGCAAGGCTGACAAAGTTCATGGACAGTGGGCGACTGCTCTCCGCACTGAGACAAATTAAGACCAAGTATTAACTTGCTATAGTTTAACCCACGCTCCACTGAAGCCACCTCCTGCCAACCACCATGGCTTGGGCCTGCCTCACACTATGACCACACCACCTTCACTTTTCAGAAGACCAGGATCTTCCCAAAGGTTTGCTCTTCCCTTTTCACCCGTGTGAATTCCGTGCTGGAGCCAACACACCAGTGACCAGATGCACCAGCATTGCTGTAAGTGAGGTGGACAGTGTGTAACGTGACTTCCACCTGACACGCAAAGAATCCCACATAAATCCTGCGTGATCATTTCCAACATTCAGCTCCTCAAGTGTCAACCTTCACAGCTTGGTAAGGGCCAGGGCAGCCACAGCAAGGACAGAACACAAAGGGAAAAAGAACAGGAAATTCTGATTTTCCAGGAAGCACTACAGGATCTGGCAACTCGTTATGGTGGGCAGCTCTACGAGCCAGGCCAAGCCACCCACCGACAGCAAATCATAAAGCCTGAAAGAGAAATTAAAAGAAAGGTCTTAACCTTACGGGCAGTCAACCATCCGCTTACGTGGGCACTAATGGCATTCTCTAATTAACCTGCCACCCCTGGCACGCCGCTGGGCCTGGCGCTGGGAAAGGTACAGAACCCTAAGTCTGCAGCCAAGAGAAGGGAGCTTTTCCTTATTAAAAGACTATTCACTAAATCTCTTCCTTGTTCTCCTCCGCTGAAGAAAAGCAAACCCAGTCAGAGAGAGGTGTCTCCAGGTCCTGCGATGGGGTGTCCTTGGAAGCCAGCCCTGTCGGGAGCAGTGGTGCTGCAAAGGTGGGCTGCACGCTGCTGCCAGAAGCGTGCCAGCGGGAGGGCGAGTGACGCTAACGCGTGCGGACGGGGACCCCCGGCAAAGTAAAAATTTTCTTGTAAACAGCTTCAGATTGAGTTTGACTCTGCTGCTGGTCGGCCTGCAGCGTAGCTGGGGTAACAGAGCTCGCTGCCTACCTGCCAGTGAAAGGTGAGATCCAAATGCTGTGCGAGCTGAAATATATTTAAGATGAAAAAGCACAACAGGTCGGGGTATTTTTGCCCCGTTTCCTGCGATAAATACACATTCACCTTGAAAATTCACCCTCATCTGTAGCTGCTAATTTCTCCTGAGTCTTTTCCCCATGCTTGAAAAGGCAAGGGCTTTGGCACGCGTTCTGTAGCCATGAAGAAAGGTTTGTTTTCCTAAATCATGCGAAACCACGGGTTTGCCCTAACACATTCAATGTTACCTTCAGACAAAAGCCCTTTTACACCAGCAACCAAAGTTTCCCAGCAACTTCCAGATGCGAGGGCCAGCGCCGGCCCACAGCTCTGTGCAGGAGGCACAGCAAACCCACCAGCACGCCACAGACAGCACGCCAACTGGCAAGTCCCTGCTCACCATCATCTCTTTCCTTACAGGCTTTTCCATGACCTAATTCCAGGTGACTCTTGTCTCCTCCTCCAGAGCTGCAGAGAGCTCAGCAGAGCAGCTTGCCCGGCTCCTGCCGGCTCCGCGCCGGGAGGGTACAGCCGACAGTCCTCGCTCCCAGCCCCTCGCAGGAACTGGTGAAGAACACCTTGGCACGGTGCGTTCCTGGGGAAGTTACTCGTGTTCCTCCTTGTACATACTTGTGTGGGCTTTGCAGCTGTATTTTCTAAGTGGTGAACATCACCCTGGCACCAGCTCTGCACAGGCCAGAGGAAGATGCTCCCAGCAGCGGCCCACGCCGACGAGCCCGTTGCGCGGCGGCACGGCACGCAGGCAGCAGCGCGTTGCGCGGCGAGGGCAGAGCCGTGCCAATGCCAGCTGGCAGCCGCCGCTGCCTCTCAACAGACGTGTGGCAGCTGCCTCTGCAACCTTCTCTGCTCTGCCAGAGCTGCAGGAGATTTGCCATCTTTGAAACTTTACCCCTCTTCCACATCAGGCTGAGATTTGCCCACGGGTTCACAGCTCCGACAGCGGAGAGGAGGTGGGCAGAGAGCAGCCCCAGGGAGCCTCTCCTCAGAGACCCGAGCTGGGAGGGCAGAGACGCCGCAGGCACCTCCGTGTCCAACCAGCAGGTCCTGGAGCTGCTGCGGTCAGCCCGTGGCTGCCCCGGATTTCAGGATGAAAAAGGTCTCCCTGTGGAGAGCTGCTGCTCTGCCCAGCGCTTTCCGGGCTCGGGGTGAGTCACGGCGCTCAGCTCTGTGGGGAGCTGGAGCCAGACGGCTCCGTCTCACACCAAGCGTGGCTCCAAGGCTGGAAACAGCTTCCAGAGCCCACCTGTGCTGCAGGAGCTGAGGTCAAGGCTGCTGAAAACAGCAGGCTTTTAAAAGGCCCCCAGAAACAGTCAAGGGGGTAGGATTTGAAAACCCCAAAGCAACAAACAAACCAAAACCTAAACCAAACAAAAACCCCCTAACTACAACTTATTACAAAGTCTGACACATAACCCCAGTCCAAGGAGACAAATGAATCCAAATCCCCTGGGAGCAACCAGGTCTCGTTCCACAAATGGACGCAGAGGGAAGAGGGCTTCTTTTAAGATCGAGGTAAAAGTCGCCACGACAAGATACAGGGGAAGTATTTAAAAGAAACATTTCCGCGCTGCAAAAAAGCGGGTCCAGTCCCTCGCGCTTCCTCAGAGCAGAGCTTCGGGGGGCTGGCTGCAGCACGTGCACCCCAGGGACTGCCACCCCCGGAAGGTGAGCGCGTGAGCGGCCTCTCGCAGACCAACGCCAAGCGGTGCACGGATCCGATTCCTCCCGGAAACCCTACCCCGGGAGTTTAGCAATCTTCTCAGCTCCTGGCTGAACCCGCCGACTGGGAGCACAGCGAGCGTAGCGCCAGAAGCCACTGACTCAGCCCCCGAGAAGGTACGCTGAGAACGAGCATCCACGGGAGAGGGAGAGCGAGGGCAACGGCGCGTGGCGTACGGAAAAACGGTACGGCTGCCATCCCTCCGAAACCCCCAAAAGGCACAGGCGAGCTGGGAGCGAGGAGAGCAGCTTCAGGACAGCTACGGCACCTTGCTAAGCGACAACCAGCGCGGAGTAAGGGGCTGGAAGCCACGAGCGGAGGCCAGGAGCACCGCGCTACAGCACCTGTGCCGGTGCCAGGCTGAACACCGCCGGGCGCTGAGGGAGCCACGCACGTTGGACGGCCACGCGTGCAGGGGGCAGAAGCAGCACAGAGCTTCCCAGGCGTGGGAGGTGACACCGCAGCCTTCAGGCTGCCCCGCTGCTGCTGTTTGGCAGAGAAAAGGTGACCGGAGTCAGCAAGCAGAGCCTTCAGAAGACACCTGAGATGTGTCAGCGGCTCCCGTCAGCTGAGCACTGAGGGCGTTATTAAAGGGGTTAGAGTTGGACATCGTTAACAGGTTTGGCAGCGCAGGTTTAGCTCATCCTCCACCCTCTGTAACCGGGCTTTGTGTGTCTCTGCAGTATTTATTCTGGGAGGTCTGGTGTGAAAGAGATCACTTGCTATCGCTTTTTTTTTCCCTTGCTCCTGAAACAATGGAAGAATTGGTGTCAAGTTGTAATGGATGAGTTATAGGGACAAAACCCAATACTTGGAAAATCCTATACCATAAATCAGCTTTTCCAGGCTACTTTTCAAATCACTGCTATGTCATCCTGCCAAGTAAAACACAACCACCACCAGGGTGGGAACTGTCTTCTCTACTCCATTCTGGGAGCAGAGATTTGGAAGGAAAATAGTTTCCAACCCCCTTAGATTAAAAAAAAGTTTCCACCATGTTCAGGCACTCTCAGAGCTTCTCGGCACTGCTCGTGTGGACACTTCTGTAGGAAATCCAGCTCTGTTCCAGCTTCTAGCTGGGTTAGTTTCTAATGCCTGTGTCTGCAAGGCACCCTCCCCCCTGACTCCCAGATTAGATTTCACGCCACGAACACAAGATGGCCTCAAACCATTAGTGCATCTGGCTCCATAAAACGGATACCAGAAAGGGCTGCTTCTAAAGACCTTTTCTTACTCACCCTCCACTCAGTGAGGAGCAGGCTATGGTCCCTGTGCCAAGGAGGACATGGCTCATGCTGTTAAGTGTCCAGAGGAAGTCTCACAAAGTCCTTTGCTCCTTTCTAGTCCTTCCCCACTCCCCCCTCACGAAGTGAGGGTGAAGAAAGCCTGAGGTCAGTCTAGAAGCTGCTCAAGGTTCAAGCTCTCTGAAGGGGCAGTTCTTAGTCAAAAACCCCTCTGCCCAGGAAAACCCTGACTGTAAGAGCCTCTTTATTTAGGGACTGGAGCTTTTCTCCCTGCAGTGAATAAAATCCCCGAAGTGCAGGGTCTATTCTGTAGCTGAGTGAAGTGACAGCACAGTGCAATGATTCCAGGGGCTCTGTTTCCCCTTCACTGCTCTACCATAAATGCTGTCATCCTACTTCTCCATTCCTTCTCTCTCACCTAGGCTGACCTGCTTTGAAGAAGTCCCAAACTGGCAGCAGGACTCTGAACAAGGACATTTTTTCAGTGTGAGTCTGGCCAGTTAGCCAGTGCATTGGAACACTGCAGTATTGTAGCCACATATTTACCTAGGAAGCCAAACCTGCTTCCCCCCCCCCCCTTTCTTTTCTTTTGCACTACTTGCGGGGAGATATAAATCTCCTGGCTACAACCTGGCAGTCTGAGCTCTGGGCAGCAGGCCACACAGAAATCCAAAGCTTCCTTTAGCTGCACTGCGTTTCCTTCGCTCTGAATACCTGGAAGCAGCCAATGCCTCCATTTATTAACTTGTGCGAGCAGCTGCCTTCCTCCCACACTGCCACTCTGAGCTCACCTGCTATTTTGATGTTCAGGTTCGCATCCAGGAGGAGGTTTTCTGCCTTCAGATCTCGGTGGACTATATTGCGACAGTGACAGAAGTTGACAGCAGCCACTATTTGCTTGAACTTTCTCCGGGCTTCCTTCTCGGCCATACGCCCGTGGGCCACCAAGTGATCTGTGAGGGACAAGGCAAAGAACAAAGTGGTTTAATCACTGGGGGCAACTCGCACGCTTGTGGCAAGCGATGCGGAGGATGGAGGTGAGGAACGACGTGGGCACCAGCTTCCATCCCCAGACAGGGTCACCAACAAAGCTCCGAGGGAAGGGACTTGGGCCCACAGCTGCCACACGAGCCCTCACCTAGGCTGTCTCCAGTCAAAAGCCTTTAAAATTACCAACCTTCCTTTCTTTAGAGAACAGCTGATGGGGCTGGCTGGGAAATCACAACTGGTTTGCGAGAACTGTAAAGGTTTTGAAATCTTTTTCTACATCTAAATAAAAAATAAATTGAAAACAAAAATAAAACTTCCTAATTTTCCTCAGTCAAACACCAAGCCTCACGCTGCGTCAGGCCAGCAGCGAGAGACGCGGGCTCACGGCCGCACGCCATCCCTCCCTCCCTCTGGTTTTCAGCAGGAGAGGTGCCTTGGCTCTAGCCAGCATCACGGCGATAACTGGGCCAAAACCAGGGAAGGCCCAGCTAGACACAGAACCAGCTGGCTCCTCACCTTGGCTCCCCAGCTCGCACACCTACCAGCCGGCAGCACGCACGCTGCCGTCACAACTGCTGCGGGGACTCGTCACTAAAGAGCAGCTTCACAACAGTTCACTTCTGCAGTGCACCAAGAGAAAGTCACCTCACACACCTCACAACACGGGCAGGGGTCCCCGACGCTCATCACCAGTCTCTGGGTTGCTGCTACTGTTTTGATGCAACAACAGTCTTGCAATATTTAACAATTTCAAACCAGAGCTTGCCCCTGCTACGGAAACCTGAGTGCTCCAAGGAGTGTTGCTCAAAGTCCAGACTCTCATTCCCAGGTAGTGTTTGTTGCCAGCAGGCTTTCCTTGGAAGCCCGCACTGCGGACAGGGACAGGAAGAGTCCATCCAAGAGGTCATAGGTACGTGGCAGCGACCCGGTGTAAATCAATCCACTTCAACCCTGAGAGCACCGGCCTTACAGAAGCCACCCATCATGCTACACTGCATGTGGGGATGGACAGGCCAGAGACAGGCAGCACAAGCAGCAGAGAAAGGAGAAAAAGCATCCCCCACGCCTGCAGCATCAGCAGAACAGGCCACCAAACTCTGCCACAAGAAGCACGCAAGTCCGAGTGAGTGGCAATTGAATTATCAAGTACAATTATCACCCTTTGTAAGATCTCTCTGCCCTCTGAGCAAATCCAGCTCCAGCTGCTGCAGCACAGACCGAGACACAGGCAGCAACAGCAGTTTGAGAGATGACAGAGTTGAGGACAACAGTACAAAAGCCCCCAGGAGAAACCCGGGGAGCATCCTGGAGAGCCCCCAGTAACCCAGACGCGGGACCGGGAGGGTGCCCGAGTTTCCCCAGCTCATGGGAAAGGCTTTGGGGAGGTTCACACAAACCCTCTCCCCTCCACAGAGGCATTAGCAAGACAAACCCTGCAGGCTTCTTATTTCCTTGCCCATTTCAAGAGGCTACTACTTCTCAGCTGGGCCATCGAGTTGACCTCAAAAGACTTCTGGCCCAAACTAGGCTGAAGGGGTTCATCTGCCTCCAAAAATTCCATTGAACCGGAGGGCTCCATGGTGGTATCTGCTCTTGAAAATATAAATAAATCACTTGTGAAGGTTTCTCATCAGGTGGTTGTATTTTTCCCAGTCAACCATTAATTAAAATACCAGCGACATAACTGACTTGTAGTAAATACTAATTACCAAGATCCATCAAAGCAGTTCTGCTGGCTCCCGACTGCACAGCAACCTACTTCTCTACCTTCGACGACTCATGTTGTGCAACAGAGCGAAGTTGTTTTCCAGAGAACCTGTCAATTAAGTTTTATTCATCGCATGAACTTACTCCTTGAGCGAACCTGAGCCAGGGCTGTGGAAGGAAACCCATCGCCAGTTCCCACGTGATCCTCCAGTCACTTGCTAGGAAAAGCAAAATTTACCATCTCAAAACAGCCCCATCATATTTCATTATGTCATCTGCGCCGTCATAACCCCTCTGCTCTGGGGAGCTGGGAGGGTGAGGAGCAGAGCTGAGGAAGGGCCTGCTCCAGGGCAAGCGCTACCAGCAACCTGCAGGGAGCAGTCAAGGGCATTGCCACCTTAGACCCCCCTTGACTCTGGGCCCAGCGCCTGCTTCAGAGCGTTTGCTGCATCAGCAAAGCAGGAGGCTTGGACCTCCCAACACTTGTGAAAATATTCCTGAGACTCTCCCAGAGGTGAATCATCCCATGCATGAAATCAAACCCCCCTGCAGCAGGCACCCCTCCACAAGGCTCTTCGAAGCTGCTTTTGCCCGGGCCAGGTTCCCCGGTCCCCCCGTGCAGGGCGGGCCCGTGCCGTTCGGCCCCGCGCACCTCCCCGGCTCTTGCTCTCCGAGGCTGCCCTGCCAGGCATCCCCTCACCCCGAAAGCTCTGCTGCCCCTGCTACCAGCCAGTCCTGCTCGGGCTGGGAAAGAAAAAAGTCATTTTAGGCTAGGCATGAAATTTCCCTTTTCGTGAAGCAAGGCGAGCGCAGGCCAGTCCCCGAGCTCCGCACGTAGGCACGGCTCTCGGAGCCCGCTGACATTTCTGCGCTAGCTCCAGAGGAAGGACAGAAACAATGAGGCTACAGAATACTTCACATACCACCGAGGGCAACTGTGTGCCAAAATTAACCGTTGCGAGCTCCGTCTGCGTAAGGCTCTCGTGCAGCGGGGGTCAGGGGGTGACCCGAGCGCTCAGCCGGGAGCCAGCGCCGCGGGCTCGCACCCACGGCAGCGAGGTGCTCGGTGTCACTGCTTGGAGGGTTTTCCAGGGAGGAAGGAATGCATCATTTCTTTTCACAGCCCTTAAAAGCATCAGTCACGGTTCTCTGTACTTAGATGAAGCACCTGACGCTGCTCTCTGCTTTTAAAAGGAAAAAAAAGCACCCAACAGTCAAATCCTACACTGAAGGAAAAGCATTGTCTGGTCAAGAGATGATACACAAGTCTCCACTTTTTGCCTCTGGACAGACTCCTCGTGCTTTTAAGTAGCTTTCTGACTGGAAAGTGAACGCTGCTCAAGCTTCTCATCTCCTCTGTGTGGGGGATGAAGTCACATTTCCAGCGCATTCGGTGACCTTGTGATCTCAGAGGCAGCCTGACCTTCCAGGGACGGGTACAACACTATTTAACTCGCCTGTCCCGTCCACGCTCCAAGCCCCGGACCAGCAGCAGGACATGTGGAGACAGGACAGGGCAGCAGATGTGCTGACCACATGAACCAGACAGGAACTGGGGCAGCTTTCTGAGAATCCCGTGTTCCTGTCAATGGGACTGCAGATTGTTTACAGCGTTCGTAGTAAACAGCTGAAAGCCAAACAGACTTTCAGACCATGTTCTCTTTGACCTCAAAAACAGGCCACTCAAGGAACCTGAAACAAAGAGCACCCTGTGCTTAAGAGGAGACGTTCAGTTGTTCATAATGTCAAGCCAGCAACCCAGCCACACGCAAAACACGCACGGGGACAAAAATAACAGTTGCTGTTTGGCTGCCCGGGCCCACAGCAGCAGCCTCTCTTCTCCCCCAGCCCCACGCGCTGCTGCGCAAGCGAAGCGGGTGATGAGAACATTTCCAGTAAGGGGTGAACCCAAGACACCTACAGCCACAGCCCGGCTGCTGAGGGAGCCAGCAGCCCTGGTACTGGAAGTTCAGATACCAGGCTGTAAGGCTGTGCCAGCTGCTCACCCAGGAAAGGCTGCAGAGCTCAGACCAGCCAGGGACAGGACAGGCACACGTCCCACGCTGATTCACAGCATGGCCACAGAGACACCACCAGTCTTCCAGCTAAAACTCCAGCCTACATTGCTGCCTATATAATATTTACAGTTGTCTGGTCCAGTTTAAAAGCCTTTGAAAGTGTTTGTAAAGCATCAAGGAAAACAACTTAGATTTGCTGCTTGCAAAACTCCCAGTTCAGGAAAGCCTGATGCTGTTAACTGACATGAGGAGAGGCACTGAGCCTCACAGCGAGCGTCCTGCACCCAGAAAACCCTCAGCCCCAGGTAAGGCCCAGCTTCCCCCGAGGGGTGTGAAGCCAGCCCGTGACACGAGGGACCTTCTCTCGACAGCGTGAGGACGTGAGATCCTTGGGTGCCCGAGTCGCTAACGACCCTGAGGAAACCTGCCCCGCTTGGGTCTCCGTTTCCTCCCCGTAAATTGCTTCCGCTCTCAGAACAAAGTCTCACTGGCTGCTCAGGAAGCTGATTACAAAAAGCTGAGCCTTCAGTTTCCCTGTCTCTGCTGTAGCACAGGGCCTCGGGCAGCACCCGAAAAGTGCTCAGAACCGGCGAGAGGAATCACAACCTACTGGCTGGGGACTGGGAAAACATCACAGCTACTGCCTGAGTGGCTGCTCCCAGTACCACCCAGCGTGACACGCTGGGCAGCATCATGGAAAGCAGCCATGCTAACGAGCTGCATCTACTATAGCATAAAGCATTTCGGAAAGCAATTACATTTTCACTTCCACTCATGGAAAGGGCTATTTTTGTAAGCAAGAGAACCCAGTCCAAGTTTGTCTATGAGCCTGCACATAGTTCTGGATTTAAAAAAAGATGAGCCCATCTCTGCCAAATTCAACAGAAGAGGGAGAAGCAGTAAGAAGGGGTGTCTGCTTTTCCGCAGAGATCCACGCAAGGGAACTCTCCCACAGGCTCCAGCCATCCTGCTGCAGAAGGGAAGGTGGATCTCACAGGCCCTCAGAACTGCGGGGGCACTCCAGCACCATCACCCACATTTGAGAACAACTGGGACTCAGGTTTTTCACTGGGTGATCCAGACTTTCCAATCAGCTGCTACTTGCCTCTTCCTTCAGCTGTCACCTTCTCACAGAAGAAACCCAAAGGACATGGACAATGGTGAGAGTAAGGCAGGACAACCATCTACAAAGGTGCTGAGAAACTGGGAACAGACTACAGTTACTGGAAACTGGCATTTTTCAGCTCAAGTTGTCACATTTTCCTTAATTTGGGGCTTCTCTTGCTCCAGTAAGAGCTTCATCTTTTCTTACAACTCAGCCTCAGTTGCAGCAGCTCTGACATCAAAAGTGAACCTCCTGTAATAACTTATCAGGACCAAAAGGAGGGTATTCCCAGTTAGCTGCCAGGCCGTACGTGACCGTCCTCACAAGGACACTGCCTGCCAGCAGATTTAAGGCAGCTCCCTTCAAGTACAAAGGGCTTTTGCCCTTTTCTGAGGCTCAGGTTGGCTAAGCTTGTAAAGACCCATCTCACAAAATCTCTGACTCTGGCACAAAATCCCAGTGTGTAAGTAAACGTCTATTTCTACAGGTTTTCTTAGTGGTCATGGCAATAAAACTAATTAATCAATCAGTTAAAAGCTCTTCCAATTGTGCTGCACAGATATTTTTTCCTCTAAATAACATCTTGTGAAAGAAAGCTGAGCCAGGACTCCGTTAGCAGACAACGAGCTTAAGATAGATGTAACTAACACATGCCAAGATAACATCAGGTGTCACCAAGGTAAGAAAATCCACGGTTTAGAGAACAAAGCGCTGCAGAACCGCAGGGCTGCCTGCTTCTTGGAAAGCAACCAACAAACACTGACATTTTCACCATCAGTAACAACTCCATGGAACTGGCTGGTAACAAGGTACTCAGCAACGCTTGAAAATCCAGCTGGATGACTATTTCCAGCATTTTTAACCCCAAAGTCAGCAGAAAAGAGGAGCAGCAGCAGCAACAGCACCTGCCAGTGAAACCCAAAGAAGCAGCAGAGGTTATGGAAGTTATTTTTCCGTCAGGTTGGTATCGTTTCTTTCTTTACCCCTCTTGTCAATGGAAAGTTTTCAGGCTGAAGGGCATCTCTGCACTGAAACAGGAGAGCGGGGCAGCTATTTCCAGTTCGCTGTAGTTGACCAAGTGCATTATCTGATTAAAGAATGCAATAAATGTACTTACCAAATATTTCCCCTCCACTAGCATACTCTGTCACTAGATAAATCATCCTCTCCGTCTCCATGACCTGGACACAAGGACAGAAAAGTGACAGATCAGACTGCCGTGTGCAAAAGGAGACTAAGAATTGACAGTTTTTATTGCTGCTGTCACAGCTTTCATCAGCCAGAGCCATTCCTTCGCCGTGCCTTGCAGAGCTGTGCAACGAGCGGACAGGAACTGGGGAAAGAATCAAGCAGCACGTTCCTGACACCCAATCTGCTAGTAACCAACACTTCAGCTGGCCCTCCCTCTGCGTCCCCTCCCTTTGGCGTTGGCAGAGAGGCAGCGAGGGGCCGACGGGGAGCGATGCCACGCTCAGCACAGCAGCAGGGACACCGCACAGGACCCTCGGAAGCGTACGACCGATGTCTGAGCACAGCTGCGTCACCCCTCATGAAACCTACACTCCCAAGCGACCTCAGAGTCCTGAACAGCTTCTAGGATGCAGAACAGAGGCACGGGGCAAGGGGCTAGAGGCCTCAGCTACACCTGTAATGCCCGACAGGCAGCGGGCGAGGGCAGGCACTCACACTGAGCACACACAGTGGCAAACAACACCTCCCTGCCTGCCCATTTGGGAAGGGTGGCTCCAAAGCGCTGTTTTGTGACCGGATTATGTTCCGTGACCCGCCTCTGGGCAAGGCCACACTTGGGAGTGTTTTTCTAGACTCGGTCCTATTGATTTAGCAGGCTTCACAGCCCTGTCACTGGGAAACCACACCGTGTCCCACTGCCAGGCCCACGGTGCCCAACCTCTGCTGCCAGGCACGGGAGGTCTGCTTGAACGCTTCAGGGTGTTTAGAAAAGGCCCAGAACACTTCGGTTTTGTTAAGCTCCCACTTCACAGTGATACTCCAGAAAACCCTTAGGTAGATATTTTCAAGTACTTCTCTGTTCCCAGGCAGAATCTCTTAGGATACAGACTACTATCGGTACAGATGTTCTCTTCTGTTTCACTCACACCTTTTAAATTCTATAAGCTCAAGGAAACATGGTTCTTACTCAAGATTCCCAACGGAAAGCTGAGAAAGTTCTCAACACCAGGTTTTAGTAGTTTTTATCTAAAAATGAAAGCCACTGGAACTACCAGAAAGAGCAGCCAGATGCTCTCTGCCTGTCTCTGGCCTTGTTGCAACCTCCTCGCTGCTCTGAGAGACGGTGCAGTCAGAGGGGTACCACCAAATACCTGCGCAGAAGGCAACACACGGGGATTCTGTCTCTGGTGGTGTTGTTTGCAGACTTAAAATGCCAAACAAGCTGGAGAAAGTCTGCAAACAGCATTCAAAAGGGGGTCTGCCGCTGCTATCGATCACCTTCCAGGAAAGCAGGGAGCAGATCAGCAAGTCCTCGGGCCACAGGGCAGCTGGGCAGGGGGAGGAGAGCCAGGGAGTCTCATGGTTTCAGTCCTGTCAACGGGCAAGACCGGCTCTCTCCCTTCAGCTGAGAAGGGCAGCCCACATCCAGTTTGAACTGGGAAACTGGAGAGCACACAATAGCCGTACACGAATGGCAAGAGGCCGGCCCCCAGCAGAAGAGGGATCTCCCGGAAAAGAGAAGGATTAGCCACACTTTCCCCTTGCCTCTTGAATCAAAGTACTCAGAAACCTTGAAAGCAAAGGACTTTCCCAGTATTTCGAGCAGGAGAAGCAGAGGGATGAGCCTCAAGAAAGCACTACTACAGTGCGTAAAGCTGTAGTGCAGAGGGAGGGGAAACCCACCGCAGACTGCTCCTACCTGGTATAACCTGATGATATGTGGGTGGCAAAGCATCTTCATGATCTGAACTTCTCTAAAAATCTTCTTCAGGTTCTCTTCATCCAGCTGTGTCTTATCAATTATCTTTATAGCAACCTGGAAGGGGAACACAAAAGAGGTTACTGACCCAACCGTGCATCAGAGAAGGTATTTTTAAATCCCAATACTGCACATAAGACCCTGCCATGCTGAACACTAAGAAAACAGACACGTTGTGTCTGCCTCAGAGGGCCTGGGGTCTCCGAGCAGCCAGCCACACAGAGAGGACAGCTTGCAGGGGCCAAAATCCAAACCTATCTCACTCGCTGTAACAGGGCTGACAAATGGGAGCGGAGACGGAAACGGTGGGAGGGGGGTGTTCAGGCTTCCAACAATTGAGGCATTTATTAATTTATTTAAAACCAGAAGTGCTCTATAACACTACACTAAAATTGTTTAAACAAGTCTAAGTGCTCCCAGTCATCTGCTTTCCAGCAACTTGCAGGCTCAAGAAGTTCCTTGCTTCTTTCCCCTGCACCTTCCTCAAGCATCCTTCCCTGGCACTAGCAGCTGCCAGCTCTCTGGGGCAGAGGCAGCACAGCCAGGCTCCAGACGCAGACACCGCTGCGCTGGACACTCCGCATGGGGAGTAAGGGAAGGAACCTTCTCCAGGAGCAAAGGAGCCTTCTCCAGGAGGCCCAGTCTAGCAGGAGAGAAAAGTCAGCTCTTTCAAGGTGTGACACCTTGCTGGAGCAAACAGCTAAGAGAAAAGGCTGCTCTCCATGGCAGAGAAACATTTGAACTGCTGCCTCTAAACCAGATCTCAGCCCTGAGTTGGTAAGAACCTTCCTCCCCACCACCAAACACCAGTGTGAGGGAGCAGGTCTAGCGCAGCAGCCTCGCTGGCTGAACTGCCACCCAGCAAGAGGTTTCCTCGCTTCAGAGACAGCCCCTCCCTGGGAAAGGAGCCGCTGCCCCAGACCTTTGCTGGGTGGCTGTGCTACAGCCCAGGGCTCGGGAGCTCTGTGAGGAAGGCTGCGGGGCCAGGCAATGGCCTGGGGAAGGGCACGCAGAGCAGCGCTGCGGGGAAAAGCGCTGATGGGGCACAACCAGAAACATCTGACAGAGCAGCCTAAAGACCAACTGCAGAACTGCTTGGCTTGGGACCGACCCCAGCGCTGGCTGGGGACGAGGACAAGTGCTCGGAGCAGGGCAGCGTGGCGCGGCCCCGGACAAAACAACCCACGGCAGCGCACGACCTGGAACCCATCTCCTCCCGCGGTGCCGAAGCCCCAGTGCAATGCTACACGACGCTCTGACAGGCACAGTGCTGTCTGGAGAAAACCCAACTAGCAAAAGGATCTTCAAGGGAACAATCTGAAGCACAGGAAAATTAAGCTTCATATTTTATGATAAAATCCTTGCCAGGGGAATAACCTCTCTGCGTGGAGGCAGAACAGCAGAATCCCGAGCAAGGCAGCACGCACAATAAGCTGTTTCTTTCATCTGAACCCTTGAATTCAGAGCACAGGACCGATCCCGGACCCAGAGCCAGCGAGCAGGCTTCCTGCAGCAAGAGCAGCAGCTGAGCGGCAGCCAGGCCTGGCACCCCGCACCCCGAGCTGCCGGCGGGCACGGGGCCAGCGCCGAGGCCCGAGGTGAAACGGCAGCGCCGGAGCCC
>WUAM01000316.1:314910-348164 GCA_024336885.1 Actenoides hombroni
GCTTCTCCAACTGCAAGCTGTGTCAGCTCAGAAGCCTTCTCCTTTCCCCCCGCTACAGCCCGAGTCTCACTGGGCTGCCAACAGGAGCTGTCAGAGGGATGGACAGCGACGCTTCTCTCCCCAGCTGCTCCTGCCTGCCGCAACCGCTCGGGAAGCTCAGCAACACGGCCTCTTTGGATTAAGCAGCTGCTGGAGGGGTGAAAAAGCAACCTCTCAGTCCCGTAGGCACATACCAGTGCTGCACAGGACTTGAAGGAGAGCTCCAGTACCAGCAGTAAGACTGGGGGGGCTCTGCCACCGACGTGCTCGCCCCAGCAGAGCTGCCCGGTCCGGAGAGCCCCGCAGCCCAGAGGAGGAGCTGCCCGGCACAGGAGACACGCACACCAGCTACACGGAAAGGAACGCTGCTGGCAGACGGACCCACGGCTGTGACAACAACTCCCGTGACCTCCAGGCTGCCGCAGGCCGTGCCCCTTTTCGGGAGCTCGCTTTGAGCGATGCCGCTCGGCAGCGACGCGCACGGGCTGTCGGACGGTGGAGGCACATGTTTGTCAGGCAAGCTGTCATCACAAGCCTGCTCCTGCGTTTCGGGTCACCAGCAGCCACCTCTCTAGATGCAAACAGGCCATTTGTACAATTTTTAGTCAGAAGAAAACGCTCAAGAGAAGGGACGCGCTCACTGACATTCCGGATGCCCAGACAAGAGCTGTTTGCCAAGCCAGCGAGACCTCTCCTGACCACACCGTGGGCAAAACAGCGGCAGCTCCTCCTCAGAAGGAGCTAACTAGCAGAACCCCCTAGCCAGGGGTGATGTAGCAGAGAAAACTAGGCCACGCTGCAGCAAAAGCAGCGGCTTTTGGAGGTGGCACAGATGCAAATGTTGCCAGCAGCCGAAAGCAGGAAACCGTGGACCAAGCTGCGTAGAGAAAAGCTGCACTTGCTCAGGAAGGAAGTCATCACCTTCTCCACATCCCTCTCCAGAGTCAATGCTGTGACTTGTGTCTTGCACAAGGTGAAGACAATACTGATGGGGTTTTGAGATAAGTCAGCACACCCAAATCCCCCTGGTTCCCTGCAAGGTGAATCCCCTGCTCGTGGGGACACCGCCTCTGCTACAACCTTCCCTTGTCCCCAAGGGAACAGCACCAGGATTTCAGTGACAGAAGCACAGGCCCCACAGTCACGTCTACAGCTCAGCACATGAGCTAAATCCAGGTAAGAAAATCACTCCAGTGCGTGTAAAACAGCCTACAAACACGGCTGGAACCACTGCAGCCAGAGGAAGCTCACCCACACCACCCTCAAGGAGCCAAGCCTCGACCAGGTGACACCCAGAACACCAATCCCACACTTCCCAGTCTCCATAAACCAGCAGGTGCAGCTTCACTGTTCTAAAGGAAATTATCCAAGACAGACAAGGGGTGAACGCAGGCTCAGCTACAGCAAGGGAGCAACAACGCTCTGCAAGCAACAAGCAAGCTCGATGTCACTGCTGGAGCTGGCTTCCAGCAACCGTGTTCTCCTCCGCTTGCCACGGTGACCTTGCACCCCCTGTCAGCAGCAGAGAGGTTCTGTAGAGCTCCTCATTATTTCATCTGCTGGAGTAACAGCAGGAAACAGAGATCCAAGTTCCCTTCACCGGCTCCCAAACAGGCGACCGTGAGCTCCACCACAGCCTCGCTGAACAGCAGTATGGCTGCAGAGCAAGCCAGGGGAAACCTAACTCTGGCAGCTTAAGCACAGGAACCCCTTAAGCTACACCACGTCCATCCCCAGTCCTCCTCCTTCCTGAAGGCAAGATCTCCAGAGTCTTTCCTAAGCCTGGGGCAGACACCGATCCCCTGGCCCAGGCACTGATCCCCCATCCCAGCCACCCCTGCCTTGGCTCCCATCGCTACCGTGAGATGGCCCTGGATGGAGCCAGCAGCAGAGCAAGTCTGGGCAGGGCAGGGCAGGGCAGGGCAGGGCAGAGCGAGCCCGGCCTCACCGACCCGGACAGCCCGGGCTATCCACACAGTTCCCGTCTCGCTTCAATTCCACGGGCTCTGCGCTGGGCTGGGTCCCAACTGACCTCTCCATCTCTTCACTGAGCTCTGTTAGAAGAAGAGAAAAACCCTCCAGCTCCACGGCTCCAACTGATGTTTTTGCCAGCAATTTGTTTTTAGATCAGAAGCCTTATAAAATGACTGTAATGCTTAACAGATGCACATGTAAGAACTTCACAGGAGTCAGAACTGAGTTGGAGGTGGTATGGAAAGGGATTTATTTATCTTAGTGAAGGAGAAAAGCAAACCTTATGCACAAAGGCCATCCACAGAGAGCAGGCATAAGAACTGAATGCCTGGTTATGGGATTTAATGGAAGTCCCTCATACCTTGACTGGAAACGCACAACACCTAAGAACCAGCATCAAAAGGTAGATGAAACCCAAGGGAAAAACCCAAGGGATAGGACAAGCAAAAGCCCCTCTCCCCACCAACCCTGGGCCACTGGCACAGCTCTTCCATGGCTCTCGTGCCTTGTTTCCTCCTCAGGATCTTTGACCTAACAGGAGTTTCTACAGCAGAGACTGCCATGTCCCCAACCAGTGCATGCTGGAACCAGTTCACAAAACTCCAGATGCCAATTGGGCGACTTTCTGCTCACCTCTAACCCGAGCTGCAGGTGTAAAACACGCTGTACAGATATTGAACGGGAAGGCAGCTTCTGCCTGCAGCACGAGCAGCGGCCTCGCAGGAATTCCAGAGGGGTCTGCAAGGCAACGCAAATGCTTTGTGGGTTTGCTGGAGCGAAAGGAATGACAATTCAGCAGCGAGCGCTGCTGCGCTGCAGCCGTCCGCTCTGCTGACGCTCGGCAGCGCTACCTCCACGGCTTCCATGCAAATTAAAAGCAATCTTGGCACTTGCTACACAAAGACTGCAATTGCTAATTCAAACCAGTTTCTGAATGAGCTTCTACTCGTGCAGAACCTTATGGAGGTACACGGAAATTGATCTCAACTGGTTAACTACTCAAATGCCATGGGAAAAAGCCGATCCTGGTCACGTAAGATCAGATCCCAGCTGGCAGGGAGTTAAGAGACCGTTTCCACACTTCCTCTCAATGCTGGCACAGTCCTTTTCCAGACATGGAGCTGTCTATTCTGTCCCTACCTCACAACCTCTCTGAAAAGCCCAGTGAAGAAGTGACAAAACCTGTATGGAGAAATGTGCTGGATCATCCATGACCAAACACATCAGTTTTTCCTTTGGCACGCCTGTCCCATGGGCACAGCTTCCACAACCACTCCTTCCCTTCCCCCCACGGCCTCCCACAGCCCCCTGCAGCCAGCTGATGAGGACAGAGCCCAGCACCCAGCCCCGGGGCGAGGCAGCTGCTTGGCTTCAAGGTCACCCTGCAGCCTGAGCCCTCGGCAGAAACCAGACCCAGTTTACCAACAGCCCCAGTACCCACTTGTCAGCATGAGGGCAGGAGCTGGTGGCTATACTGGGGAACCCACCACCTTTCAGGGCTCTGTGACTCCTCCCATCTCCCGAGACGGCCAGCTGAAGATGCAGAGGGACTGCTGAAGAGGAGCCCAGCAGTGTCTCGACAGCAAAGCTTTACTAACACGTCACACCGAAGCGAGAGCATCTTGCAAGAGCTCGGATGCAGACTCGAGTTGCAGCTGATTTCGTGTTGCTCTGCCCAGAACCAAACCCTAGTCCAAGCAACAAGCAACCAACGAATACAGCCAGCTCATCTCAGCGGGCAGACTCCAGGGCTGCCTGCAAGACGGCCTGCACTGCAGCGAGCCCGTCCCTTGCAGCACCCGTGCTGCTGCCCGCAGCCAGGCAAGCCGGAGGGAATCCTGCGAGCCTGTTCCTCAGCGGCACTGCCTGCCAGCAGCGCTAGCCTGGCACCGGGTTGCTTAGCAGCAGAGTTTTGGAAAGGCAGTCGCATGCGGGAAGGAGTCTGTCCCAGCAGGCCGGGCGTCGGGAATGCCGCACGGCAGCGGCCCCGGGGCCGCCCGCTGCCAAGCCAAGCTGCGCTCGCGGCAGCGCCCAGACCGGCTGGGGAGCAGACACTGCCCGCCTCCCAGCTCCTCCGGGGAGGATGGCTCTCCCATCGACACGAGTCTTCGCCACGCTGCTGGGATCTCAGAGCAGTCCGCTTGCGAAAGCAGTAGTGAAAGCTCTCCTGGATGGTCATTTTGCTCTAATTCAATCGTGACCTAAAAACGCAAGTGTGAAGTAGAACGGTACATTTCTGGCACACAGCTTGACACCAGTCTCCCGTTGAAGGCGAGCAGATGGAAGCATTGCAAACCAAAGTCCAGCAGCAAAGAAACTAAGACGGTGTGCATCAAGTGTTAAGCAACACAGGGTACTTTTGGGGTTGAATATTTTCAAGCAATACTCACAATGCAAAGATCGCCACTGGGATCGAGAGGGCAAAACCTCAACCCCAGGAAGCCCCAGCAAGCAGCCAGCTCTGGAACAGGTCTCTCCTCAAGTGAAGTGCTGCTGGCTGGTTTCTAATGACCAGAACAAGAAGCAGGCGGGAAGAGCAGCTCCAGCTTGGCTCGCCCATCTTCCACACACCACCAGAAACCCCAGTGCTGTAAGCTGCAACCAGGAAAAATCACCAGCACCGCACTGGGATGCGTGGCAGAGCCCCAGGGAGCCTTTGCACCAGCTTCCAATCCCTTTCCTGCGGCTCCGTAAGGGTTAAAGCCAAGGACTTCTGGAAGATATTAAGCGCTGATGTCCTGGCTTCTCTTCTGCAAACAGCAACAACCTCCCGAGGAATCTGTCATCCCCTATAACAATCCCTTTCACTCAACCTCAGCGGCTCGCTCCCTTGGCCTCACCACAGCCTTGGCAGCGGCTCCGTGCTGGGCCATTACACCGAGCTGTGCCCACACTGCAGGGAGGAGCCCGGGCTGTGCATCCCCGCCAGGCTCCTCGGCCTCTGCCATACAGAGGGATAGCATGGGCCGTTAGAGTCACAAGTGTAATGGCTCCTGGTGAGAAAAAGAAGAACAGGTAAGAACATGAGCTACCACACTGGGATCACAACACTATCAAAGAGTGTAGAGCGCTGGACGAGACAGAATGAATTGCTCTCCCGCTTCCTATGCCACCACAGCCCTTTGGGAACGCAGCATCCTGGGCTCTGAAACACACGTTTGCACAGATATGTTCCTAAGCCTGTAAGCACTGCTGCACCCAAGTGAATCTACCTGGATGCTCCAAAGGAGCGGAGAGCGAGAGGCAGCGCACACCTCTCCTGCCACGGGAGTTACAGGGTAACACTGCTACAGCCCAGCGACAGCTGAACACTGACATCTTGAGCGTGAACAGCAAGCACTCCTCAAGCTCTGCTCCCACGGGCCCAGCCAGAACATCAAATGCTCTGCACCAAGGCACCTGGCAATCAACCACCTCTTCCACAAGCACAATCACCCATGTGTTACCATTTATGAAGGCTGCTAAATGACCAGAAAGAGAATGAAATTAGAGCTAGAAAAGAATCTCATCTGATCGACCAAGTCCCATGGCAGCCGTCAGCCACCGGCACAGGAAGGGTTTGCAAACACTCCCTGGCAGTTCAAGATTTCCGAGGTGTAAAGCGTTCCCCTGTGCGTCCACAGCCTGCTGCTCCAGGGACTGCACCTGCCAGACAGCCACGGCCGCAGCACCCGGGGAGCCCAGCGACACCCAACAGGCCCCCAGCACTCACTGGGGTGCAGGGGGTGAGCAGCACTCCCGGGGCCAGCTCCCTCCTGGTGGGTAGGGAAGAGCTGCTCCCTCACCCAACACATTCCAGATCACAGCGAGCTGACAGCATCACCTTCATTTCCGCCACAATTTTCCAGGTGCCAAATGCATTCATGCTACAGGATCCGGGGAACACCGAGCAGGAAGGGACCAGGGTTCTGCCAGGGGAGGATAAAGCAGAACGCCAGATCTCACTGATGGATTCTGAAATTTTTAGACACTGTGTTTGCAGCAGCAGCTTTGCTACGTTTGCCACGATCAGATGGCAGTTTCTATGGGAACAAATAAGCAGTGGCCCTGTCACAAGAGCTCCTGTAATCCGCGCTTTCTTAGGGCTGAGCACGAGAGCCCGATGCCCTCGGCGCTGCCCGGGACGCGGGCTGCCAGGCTGCTCTCCAGGACTGCAACAGCAGCGCTGAGGGCAGCGTGCGCATCTGAGGAGCACCCAGGGCTCTGCGAGACTGTCCCAGCCAACGGAGCAACGCATGCTCGGCAGGAGCTGACCCAGGCACCAGCTGCTTTCACTGGGGCAGCTCCTCCTGCCCGCAGAAGCGTTCCTTCCAGGAGCAGCCCTTGTCCTCACCCCCAGCTCGGGCTGCAGCAGAGTGCTTGTGCTGGAGCCCAGCTAGCGCGGAGCGGCCGAGGGGAGATGCCCGGCACAGGGAAAGGTACAGCAGCTGGAGGAGAAAAAGCACGGAAAGACTGCGCATTTCTTACCCTCTGTGCCAGATGGTGCATCTCAGTCCTCCTCCAGACCACTCACCCTCGTGCCCCTGAAGACCTCCCCAGACATCTACAGGCTGAACCGGGACAACTGATGAAGCATCTACGGCAGTTACAGCCCAAATCTCAGGCAGATTCCTGTCATTCCTGCTTGGCAAAGACGCTCTGGAGCAGGCTGTCAGCTCACCAGGCAGAACTACAACGGATAGCTCACAAGTCCTTTCGGTGCAACACCAGGGTAGTTGTTAGGCTCAGAAGCATCCAGTTTGTGCGTGCACATGTCCCGGTTTAACCCAGATGGCACGCAAGGCACCAACACATCGGGTTCCCATCCCCAGGCGTGTCAGACGCACACACCTCCCGGGGCAGACCCAGACATCAGACATGTGCTCACGTGAAGAGAGCCTGGGGATGGGGCCGGAGCCGGAGGCAAGGGCTGGGCACCAGAGCACCTCTGCTGCAGGTTGCCCTGCTCCTCAGGTCAGCTACTGCCTGCTCGGAGCAGTCCCTGAAAGGCTGTAGGTGACCTCTCAAATGCATCTCCGTCAACAACGTTTACTGCGTGCCTGCAAAACACAGTAACTTCAGCCTGCATTCGGCTCCAAACAGAACAGAAACTATCAAACCAGTGAAACGGGTTTTTTTAGTCTCAAAACATCAGAATTTTCATCAGTCACAAAACCACAGCAGAAGCACGTCTCTTTGCAAACCCATTGCCTCTATTTACTATTTCCACCCCTTGAGTTAATTAAATATCCCTCCATTAGCTGATTTAGGGAGGGCTAATGTCCTTGTCAGGAAGAGCAGCTCCCCGCTCCCCGGGGCCTGAACGCCAGCGTGACTGCCTCCATCCCCCTGCTTACACAAGAACATTCTCAGACTCCAGGGTTCCAGAACATCATCACCCCTCACTCCCAAACAGTTATGAAATGAAGTGGAAATTTTTCGGAAGAGAAGCCAAAAGTGAAGCTGTGAGGAATGTGGCCTTCACCACATTAACCCTCAACGACCAAGACAGAAACATCCAGGCAGTGGCTGGCTCCTTCCCAGCCCCAGCGCAGCAGAAGCCACCCAGCTGGGGCCAGCGTTAGTACCGCTCATCCCAGGAGAGACTGACTCCAAGAGTCGCCTTCCGCCTCGGTGTAGAGCTGAGCTACAGCACTAGAGAGGCCTACGAGCCACTTCCAACAAGAGTATCTGATTGCCCTTATCAGCAGAAGCAACCTCAACCCACAGATAACGCACTGGGGAGCTGAAAACCTGCTTCAAAGCCCAAACACATCACAGCAACAGCCTCTGAGAGGAAGGTGGCACAGCAAGGCCCGGGCAAGACAGCACCCAGATGGACAACTGCCAGGCAAGGGGGTCAAAGGCAAAGGAGGGAGGTCTTGGCCTGCAAAGAGGACGGAGCCCTGAGCGAGGGGATGGTAACGGACAGAGCAGAGACTCTATTCCCACCTTCCCTGGCAAACCAGGGGCTACTCTCCTGGAGAGCCAACCATCAGAGCAGCCGGGAAGCCAGCCCTCGTATTGGGGATTCACCTCTGCACAGGCTGAAGCCCAACACGGCTCCTCCGAGGAGTTCATTCGAGGAAGGGCAGGACAATGCCAGAGCTTGGCACTGGGCACCCCAACGACCTGCTGCTTTCAAATACCTGCCAGGGCCATTAGCCCCGGGTTGGTGACAGCCTGTGGCGCAGGGCCAGCAGTCAGAGGGCCACGGGTGTCACCGTCCTATCGCTGCCGCTCCACCTACACAAATCAAGCGCCTTGCTCCATTCCAACCCCGGCTGGCAACGCGGGAGCCTGGCAGCCACCGAGGGCTCAGGTGTCAAGAGAGCTCCCGGGGGGTTTCCCACCCCGGGCACCGCCACGGCCCGCGGGGGACAGGGAGCCACGGCGGCAGCGCGGCTCGGGACGGCAGGCCAGGGACAGCGGCGCATTGCTGGGGTGGGCACTGCTGTTTCCAACGCGGACCTCAGCGCCCGCGTGCCGGATTCCAACTGTGGCTGCCGCGCTGCTCC
The DNA here is from genome assembly GCA_024336885.1 of Actenoides hombroni. Classification (NCBI taxonomy): domain Eukaryota; kingdom Metazoa; phylum Chordata; class Aves; order Coraciiformes; family Alcedinidae; genus Actenoides; species Actenoides hombroni. The sequence goes on from WUAM01000316.1 coordinate 323,421, forward strand.
GCGCGCCAATCCCGCTCCGCTCCGCGCGCCAATCCCGCTCCGCTCCGCGCGCCAATCCCGCTCCGCGCGCCAATCCCGCTCCGCGCGCCAATCCCGCTCCGCGCGCCAATCCCGCTCCCAGGCAGCGCCGCAGCGGCCCCTGCGCCAGCGTGGGCACCGCACAGCCGGGCCGCTACGGGCGCGCAGTGTGAAGAATAATGTGATTAAAAGATTTAATTTCTAGGGAATGTTTAAACACACAAGAGTAAACACTGAGTCAGAGACGTGCACTAAAAACAGGTAAATGCAGCAGGGGCACGTGGAAGCAAAGCCGCAGCCTGGAACTCGCTCAATGCCTCTCCTTGTACGTGTGAAATTCGGGGCCTGGCAGAGGACAAAGCCTCTTTCATATGTGAGAAACTGCGAGAAAACAAAACCCAAACAAAGCAAAGCTACAGATCCATTTGGGGGGGGCGGGCTTAAACCAAGCCTCCACATGCCTGAACTGGGAGGGTTTGAGCCTTTCCACGGGCAGAAAGCCAAGCGGCCAGGCAGCGAGCGCTGCCAGCGCCAGGAACCGCCGAGCAGAAGGGCAGCCGGGCAGGGGAGGCGGGTCCGTGGGCATCGCCGCGGGCTGGGAACCACGGCCGGGCTGCGGGAGCTGCCGCTGCCCTCCGCACGCCAAGCTTCACCATCTCCACAGGCAGCAGCGCTGCCGTGCCACCGCCTTCCCCACTCCTTTCAGCAGCCAGGTCAGAGGAGCTGCCCCAGGAAGCTGACACCACGGTTGGATTTTCCTTTCAGTAGCCTGAAAATATTTACTTTGACCAGACCGAACTGACGCAACAGTGAATTATTTGACTCAGCCCAGATCTCTCAGTACAGCAAGATGCACATCAAAGCTCCCTGACTGCACGTTCACGGGAGTCTCCCGTTCAAGCAGCCGCAAGACAGAGGTGTATTTCCCACAAATCGCTGAGGGGTTTCTGCCTCCTTGGAAGGGGAGCACAGATAGTCCTCAGCACGTGGGAACCCACAGAGCCAGGGTGGGCAAGCTGGAGCCAGGAGAAGAGTTTTGGCTCCTAGAGCAGAAGCCTGAGAAATTGGAAGTGGCACTCCATTTGTTTAAATTACCTTCTGAAAGCAGGCCCCATATGTGGGAACAGAGAGTCGCTCTGGTAGCCCTACACACAACCAGGAGTAAATTGTTCCAAGATGCACATCTGCACTCACCCACGATTAGACGGCCAGGCTGCCAAGTCAGGGCTGCATTTTCCTTACAAGACTTTTTTTTTTTTTTTGAAAGAACTCTTAACTGGAAATGGCAGCACAGAGAGGTACTATATTTGGAAGGGAAACAGACCGTCACCCCTGCCTCGGCCAAATAAAGGTCTTCTGCCCAAAGACACCAAAAGGTACAGGATGCTCAAGAGGGCCAGGATCAGGTGGCAGCACCCCAACAGCACGGAGAGTTAGCTTTTAATTTGCACCCATACTAGGTGATCTAGAAAGGGCAAATGCTCAGCATCACACTCCAAGCCTTTGGTGCGAGCAAAGCAGACGGCAGGACAAACATCTCAGGGTTGGCAGCCTGGGTGGCTCCTGCTCAAGCAGCCAACCTCCAGGGAAGACAGCTTCTCCATCAGCCACTTCTACCCGAGGTCTTTATCCATCCCTGAGAACAGCTCTCTGGTGCTCTGCGTGCGGCAGGTTTCTACACGCTACCGGGCCCTGGAGCTGCAGGGCTTCCAAGAGCTCGTCCCCTTCACAGCGTCCCATCAGAGGGGCCTGCAGAGAGCAGCTCCTGCTGAATGGATATCGAGTGACACCTCCAGTAAGAGCAGCCGCTCGCCTTCTAAAGCTGGAGGATCACAAGACCACTACACAAATGTCACCAACAGCAGCGCCCGCCCTACAGCCCCAAGCTCGCTCGTCGCTCGCCCGCGTTAGGACGCGGCGTGCAGCACCCTGCGTCCTCGGGAGCAAGCAGCCCGCAGCTGCTCGGGGACCCTACACACCGTGAGCTCCAGAAAGCCTGCAAATCATTAAGCAGAGGCCGCCAGCGCTACCTGCTCTGAGCAGCAGTCAGGAGAACTTCAAGGCATCTTTCTCCGGAAAGAATTTCTGACTTGCGCTCTTCCCTAAACAACTGGGAGAGCTTCAGCTCCATCGCAAGCAAACCGTGAGCAAACACTGCGTCTGGTTGCACGAAACTTCTGCCTTGAGACCAGACCTGACTACTCGTGTGATCTACAAGGCCATGTTCTACAGCTAAGCAACAATCTTCTAGGCAGAGTCAGCGTGGGGATTGAGCTCATCTGGCCACACGCATATTGGCCAGCCATCTAAGAAGGTAGGAAGCCAACTGCACAAGCCATTCACCCGTCCCGGGCGAGACATTGATGGCAGCTGGAAGAGGACGCGTGGAAGCAGCGCAGCACTCTCAACACAAGCTGTTCCTTATCCACACTCGATAGCAGCGTTCTGCCCAACCCCTGCCTATCTGGCCCTAGGCCGTTGATTTACCCGCTAGCTACCTTCCATTCCTCAGCATTTCTACCCTAGCATGCACTGAGAACCCGAGGTGCCTGAAGCAGCTGTAACACCGAGAGAGCAGTGATAACGAAGGGGAAACACAGCAATCTGGAGCTGCATACAGCCTCCCCAGCGCAGAGTCCTTGCGTGGGGCTGCGGAGCCGCAGCAGTGCTCCGTAGCTCTCCGCTGAGCCCATGCTGAACCAATTACACTGGAGCCTCAGCAGCCCCACACAAGCTCAGGAGCTATCACATTATAGATCCTTATGTAAGGCCCAGTGACGTAAACAGTCTCCCCTGACACGCGGAGGGTGCGAGATGAGCGAGCCTGCAGGAATCTCAGATCACATTGCCCGTCTCCCCTACTCATTCATTGCTAGCACTTGTGATGATGACCTTGCTCTCCAGGGACATAAATAAACAGGAGGAGATAAATGAGATTTCTATTAACTTAAACTATACCAGCAAGAAAATAAAGGCACTGTCTCACAAAGCCAATGATTCCCTTCCCTCTTTAAATGAAAATGAAAAAAGCTTATTTACCAACTTCAAGACTGGCAACACTGACCATCATCCCTGCCCTCGATGTCAGATACCAGGCAACATATTGAGTTGACATTTCAGCGGCAATCTCTCTTCTTGGGAAGAAAGAACATCCTGAGAAACAGCCAGGCTAGTGAAGAAGCCTCCAGGGCAACATGCTATTGCCCCTTCCATCCCCAGATCCTGCCCCTCTGCCCCCTCCATCCGCAAATCCCAACCAATTGATTTCCACATGGACTAGTTAATTGCTTATCCTCTATCTGACAATCTCCTCCAACACCAGCAGTCTTCCCAAGGGTCTGCCTCATGGATGGAAGAGCATGAAAAGCTGAAGGGTATTTCAAGCCATGATATTCAGCAGAAATACAACTCCTCCTTCCTCACCAAGGCAACGTACTCTGTTTCCTTTCAACGGCCCAACATTTATAAGCTTCACTTTCAAGGGTTGCTTGCACTCCAGAAAAGAGCTAAGAGCATGAAAAGTGACATCTCCTTTCCTTACCAAAAATGTTTCTGCCTCCACTGAGGCCAACGGGACTCAAACAGCCATGAAAAAAAATCTCAGGAAATCTCTTCCCAAGCAAAGTGACCCAAGCCAACTGCCACCCAAGGGGCGTGCAGCCAGGCAGCGCCCAGCTCTCCAGCCACTTGGCTTCCAGTTCAGGGCATGGAAACCAGACCTACCAGCACACACCAACTACTTCCAAACCAGTCAGCAGAAAGACCTCTGTGCTGTCCTGTGTGACGAGCACATTGCAGCCTTTCCTGGGAGCAGGCACAAAGTCTCAGACCTCCCCCCTTGAAAGCCAAGCCTTCCAGAATCACACCATGGTCCAAGTTCACCAGCTAATATTTTGCTCCAGCTGGGGCAGGGAGGAGAGGAAAGAGCCAAGCAGACCTGGCACAGCCTCTGAGATCTGCGTGGTGCGGGAGAAGCGGGTCTCTGCAGAAGCAGGCCTGGGTCACAGCAGCGTGAGGCTCTGATTCAGGTACACAACAACTTTCCATTCTAGCACCTACCAAAACTTCCATAAATGCAGCAGCAGCCTGAGGGAAAACAAGAACTTTTCCCTGGTTATGGTATGTGATGGAGAATAAATAACAGTGACATCTGAGATAACCCTCATGGGCTGGGGCCAGTACATTCACCTCCTGAAGAAACCACAAGCCTGCTGCGGGGCAAGCTGCTCCCATCAGCAAGGCCCTACAAAAACACATCTTGTACCAGCTACAGCTTCCACATGTCACATTCCTCTTCTCGTACCCAGACACAACCCTTGGGCTCGGAGGTCGAGCTACAAAACCTGCTTATGAAGTAATTACCAGCACCATCCTATCACCCACATGTATCCTAGCGAGCTGCAGAAGACTTATTGCAGCAGGTTTAACAACCTGGAAATGCTTAAAACTAAAAACCAAGAAACCAAACCAAACAGAACAGACATTAAGAGGAGCTAAAGTTTCTGCAGTACAGTTTCACACCCTAACACAGGCGACTACAGCTCCTGGGTCAGCTCTCAGGAGCGGTGTAGCCAAAGACTGCTGCAGCCACAGCAGTGAGTGGAGCCAGGGGAGCCAGGCAGGGTACTGAACATGCCCAGGAGAGCAGAAGAGGAGCTGCATCGCTCACCCGCTGCAGGCTGGCCCATCCAAGCTGCCGACGGGCACACGACACAAGCGGTGCCACGCTGGAATCGGGCTCTGGGTACCACGCTTTGCCAGCTGCAGCACCGCCCAACGACGAGCTGCCAGGGGACGAGAGCGGGCTGCGGTCCGTGGCACCCCGTCAGTCACACAAGCAGCTACAGCGAGTCTCCAGCACGGTCCCAGAGCCGAATGCAAAGCGACCCGTGTGCCCAGCACAGCCTGGGACACCCTGGCAGCGAGCTGGGGGAACGGCAGATGAGGGACAGTGACGGGCAGCACGGCACCTCAGAGGAGAGGCTCCAACCCCGTCACGCTCTCCTCTCCTCTCTTGCCATCCCGGAGAAGCCCTGCGTTCGGCTGTCCGAGGGGAAGCTGGCTAGTGAGGGTAAACAGCTCTGCTCAGACCCTCTGGGGAAAAAAAAAGCAACACGTCTCTGACATCACTGCAATGGAACGCGAGGGAACCGAGCGCGCTGGGTAGGGGGAGAAACAGGCCAGCCTCACACCGCAGTGTTTGTACACGGCCCTGGGCCGGGGGAGACGGACACAGCCCCCCCCACAGCAGCAGGGCTGGTGCTCTCAGGGTCTGAAGAGATATTTTGGTTCACAGGAAAGTTCTGTTAATTGAATGAATCATTTGCTAGGAATGTACAGTCATCCCAATGCAATGGAAAACGGAGAGATTAAAGCGTTCAATCTACGCATCCAGCAGAAAAGGTTAGAGTAGCACTTCTTTAAAAAGCATTACTCATCCCTGCTCGGGCTGCGCACCACTGCAGAGGTGTGGGGAAGGGAGGATGAAGAGCACCAGTCACTGCTCAGCTGCGGCACAAAACCACCAGGTGAGAGCCGGAAAGCAGCGAGCCAGACTGAAACCGCCCCGAATGCCAAGTCTGTGCGCAGCAGAGCCACCTCCTAGTCACCGAGTCTTGAAGGGGATGGTATCAGAGGCAGGTCTCCAGCAATTTCTACTGCCGTTCTGTGGGAAGCCTGGAAGGCAGGCAGCGAGCTCGCCCTGACAGGAGGCACACGCGCTGGAAGCGCTCCCAGGCCACACGCCCTCCTCAAGCCCCTCCTCAGCCGCACTCGGGTCTGTTGAACAGCAACGCAACCGAGCAGATGGACGGATCCAAAGATACTCCGATTCCTCGCTAAATGCCAGCAGACATATTGCTGTCATTAGCCTCTAGCTCAGTTGCACAATTTGTTTGAGAAGTCTCGGGTTATATAAAGCTCCGAGCCTTCCTCTCTGAGAGTCTTCCCGATGGGCGACGGGTGCTTGCTAGTAAAACATTCACCCTCCCGTCGACGGAGACGATGCAGCTCACCAAAACAAGCCTCCAGCCCAACAGCCCGTGCGCGGGTGGGCTCGCCGGGGCCGGCAGCCAGCGCCTGATGGCAGGGTATCTGCCAAGGGCCCGTGTCTCCAGCAGGAGAGGCCTCTGTGAGCAGCCAGGCTGCACAGCCTGGCGAGCAGCGGCTGGCGGGGCTGGGCAGGGAAGCGGGAAGGCTGCACCCTCCCGCATCCTCGCTAGCACGGAGCTGGAGGGGCCGCCACGCTTGAGAGACAATGCTTGCTGAGCGTCCATCTGCCTACACCACCCTTGCCTGGGATAGAGCCCCCTGCCCGCAGGGTCACACAGCATCCTCTGCCTTGGCTCCCCTCACCCGCTGCCCCCACTGCCCTGGCTGCCCAGCTGAAAAGGGTCACTACCTTACCCAGCACTTCCAAACACCTGCAGGTTACTGCTGAAAGTCTCTATCTTTTATCTAAGCAAAACGGTACAGGACTGGGCTTGTTTTATGCAACAACGCCCTCGTAGCTTCTACTCCTGATAGGAAGTGAGCAGCTAGCTCCATGCCCCCAGTGACTGATCCACTGCCTTACCTCCCTCCACTTCTGAGCCCTGGCCACCAAACAGAAAGGTATTCTGTCTCCTAAGCTGTGCCTCCCCTCCTCCGTTTCTTTACTAAGAAATACACAGCAGGATTGCCCTCCCTCCACCCATGATTCTGATAAAACTCCTTGTGGTTTAAGCTTTACTGGAAACCATGCTTCCTACCTTGCTAGTTTTACATACTACCCTCTGTCTCATTAAGCAATTTAGATACCAAGGTAGTAAGTTACAAGTGAAAGGAAGATTCTTAATCATGAGATCTAAACAGAACTGGTCCTTTCGCAGCTCGCAGCTCCTGATAACAACCTCATCTTCTGGTAACAGTTGTCTAACACACCACATTATCTCTACACCTTGGCTTGTCTGAAGGAGGCCGACCAACTGCATTGTACTCTGCCCGCAGCAGATGGGCAGTGCTCCTGGGGCTGGTTCTCACTTGCACTGGAGATGTGCTAACTCACTGAGCACATGAGTACCTCGGCAGCCAGCTCTAAATAACCAAGGTCTCCGGTCTAAAAGAGACAGTCTGAAGAGCCACGTGAAGAGCAGTGAGCCACGCTGGCAGAGAAATGCAGCCGCCCCAGCACACCCTCCAGGTCGGCTTCTTTGCGAGGCCGCAGCTCCGGCTGCGCTTTACCCAGCAGTTCTCAGCACCAAACACATCAACAGTCCCTGGAGCACAGATGGGAGCTGATGCCCATCCCCTCCCAGGGGAGTTCCCGCAGCACCGGGCTACAGAATCATGTTCCCTCTTGCTTTCAGCCTTTGATGATACAAATCTTACGTTCCTTCCTACACAGAACCCCAGTTCCAACATGAGAGGCAGAGCATCCCCTCCCTTATTAGCCTGTAGCTTGGTGATTAGGGCACTCTCAGAAGCCCGAGTCCCGGTTGCCCCAAGGCTCAAGGAGAGGGCTCTTCTCTGGCAGCGCAGTCAATGCCGCTTCCCATCTCCCTTCCCCTCCCCTACGGGGTGCTGGTGCTCGCCCGCAACGAGGGACCTCGGGTGCAGCTCCCGAGCCGAGCCACACGCAAGCCCCGAGTTGGAGGGCACTCCAGCAGCACACTCCTCTGCCCCACGGGTACATCTGCTCTTCCCGCAGCAACACGACGCTGAAGAAAAGGGCCAAGCTGTTTCAGAGCAGCAGGAACTCAGTTTTCCCTCCTCGTAGCAAATCCAAGTTAAACCACAGCATTTTGCTTCAGAAGACTTGCAAAAGATAAGGAAAAAAAAAGGTAGGAAACCCTTAAAAGCAGATTTTAAATCAACAAGAGAAAAACCAGGTACATTAAGAAGTACAGTCTTATGCACGAAGTGCTCAGATTTAAGCCAAGCTATTTGGAGCAAGATGAAACTCCACCTGCCCCGCACCGCCACTCACATCTCTCTCCAACACAAGCACCTCGACACGAACCCAGGCTCTGTGTCCAACGAGCACATGGCTGTTGCTCAAGTTTCTGCTGTCGAATGCCTACTTCCTCCCCACGTCCTGCAGCCCGGGCAGTTGGCAGAGCATCAGCTACTTGGCTATTTTTAAGGCAAGTGTCTAATCTTCAGTTTCAAGTAACTTCTGAAATACCAGCTTCGCTCTCTCCAAATCTGGAAGTCCGAGAAATCCTTTCCTTTTTCCACCCCTGCAGTTAACAAAGCTCCTGTGCTTTGAGATCCTGCTCAGCTGCTCTGCCCGTGCCCCCAGTGCCAAAAGCAGGGCAGAAGCTGTCACCAGTTAATTCTCCAACCCAAGCACAAGGAACCCAGAGGTGCTGCCTCCACTGCTTCAGCCCAGGCAGTCACCTGGCTTTTCAGAGCAGCTCACCAATGCTCACCCCAGAACAAGGTAACGACACAGCAGCTCTAAAAGCTGCAGGAGACCGTTTCTGTGGCAGGCAGTTTGGAACTACTCAGGTCTGCAATCACTCTGGAGAAAGCCACTAACCTGAGGTGACTGCAGCGTGCTGTCAGCACTCAAAGCTGCCGCTCAGCCAGTCTCCCCACGGCTACCACTTGAACCAAATTATCTGCTGAGGTGGCCACCAGATTTATTCACTCCATCAGGAGGAGGTATTTCTTCAGCACATTTCCTTCAGCACAGTGTAAAAGGGAGGAAATTAAGGTAATAGAACAGGCAGGGTGAATACAACAGAAAACTTGGGGATTTAGGAGCTTACTGAACAATATGCACTTTTCCCTTGCCAAGTTTTCGTGCCTGTGGCTCCACTACCTATGGAAAATCACCTAAAAAGAGCCCAAAGAGGCCTAGCTGCAAGAACTCATTACCAACCCACAGGGAGAAACGGCAGAGGAACAGCAGCTCCGCAGCCCTCACATCCAAGTGGGACCAGAAGAAAACCAGCAGATGCACTGAGCACCTCTGTGCAGGGTCCCTCCTGACAGGTCAAATGTGCACTGAGCTCAGCTCCCTCCAAGTACGCTTGGAAGCCACGCGCTCAGAATGGTTTCCAGTTACAACACACATTCTTGAGACCAAAACTCTGCAGAACACGGCTCTCTTGGTTCAAGTCCTTTGAAACAGAAACCAGTTTGACACCGCCCACGGAACGCTGACTCCCTCCAAGGACGATGAAAATGAAGCGGTGCTGTAAGGACAGGTCAGCCCTAAGCCCCCCAGAATGTAACTTCTGGAGGTTTCAAATGACTTGGGGTTTCAGCATTTTCACTCCCACACCTTATTGCCAAATGCAGGGAAGGAAAGAAGGGTGATCAAAAAGGCTATCAGCAATTTCTGAATGAAGTGTATCTTCAAGAAGTCGTCGTGCAACACCTTGTGCAACGACCAGACATTGCCAGGTGGCAGTTGGACAAGACACAATGGACCTGAGAACACCGTGGAGCCCCGAGGACCTCCCAGAGCAGCAGTCCTCCAACAACCGCTGCAAGAGGGACAGCGGCACACGATGCTGTGGCCGAGCCCAGCCCGGAGCTGCTGCCTCTGTAGAGAGGAGTTCCCTGGGACCTCAGCCACGGCCGCAGCCTTTGCACTGCCCTCAGGGGCAATTCCCTGGAGAAAGGGGTTCCAGGGACATGGGTAGGGAAGGATGAGTTCTGCAAAGTGACAGCAGTGGCTTCAGAGTATTTCCCCAATGAATTCTAATGAGACTTCTGACTGGTAATTTGCTTCTTATCAAGTGTGGATCTAGAGTGCATCACAGGTGCACAAGGCAGCTTGCTGAGAGACAGAATTCCAGCCCTTCTCTGTCTCTAAGCACACCCATCACAGCTGCAGCATGCACAAGAGCTTCCAGGAACCCTGGCTACAATTCCTACTGCAATGAAATCTCAGTGTCCTGTGGTCACACACATACAGCCCCGGACAACCAGGAACCTCCCAGGGCTGAGACGGAAGGGATACGTGGGCAGCCTGACTCCAAAGCATCCCTCACGGAGCCAGTGAATCAAAGGCTGACTTGTGTCCATGCCAACAAACTAGTTCACTCTCACATTAGGCACCTTCTTCTAAGGACTCGGGGAGAGGCTGGCAGCTGACTGCCTCCTAGGCTGAACTTATCTCGTTGGTCGTTGCCACTCACGCTAACATCATGAGAGCCTACGACACATGGGGGACGATCCCACCAAGCCCTCTGCACCACTCAGCACAGCCTAAGTGAAGAGGGAAGCAAAGTGGCCCTGGCACACGGACGGGGAGCCATCCATGCTCTTGGGAAGACAACAGGGTCTGCTTGCCATGGCTCCTTTACTGCTCAGGACTCGTGTCACCTGCATGGCTGGTACACACAGCCCACCTCCCCTGCTCCTGCCCACTCCCACCCCAGGGGATGCCAAGGGGAACGGCATGCTGTCTGAAGCAGCAGGGGAACCAGTGCCAGCCTTGCAGCTGGCAGGGCCCCACAGCTCAGGCAGAATCTCTTGGGAAACGCAGAGAAAGGGCCAGAGAGTGGTGGGCACGTGTGCCCAGAGAATTAAAGTAACTCTCCTGATCATCCCATGAACAAGGGCAGGGATTGCCCAGCTCCAGGTACGACTGCAGTGCGGTCCACAGGCCTCAGCTCACACATGCAGCAGATCCAGCAGCTTGAATTATCCTCAGAAAAAGCAACAGCAATTCAAGCTGCATCACAGCCTGGAGCTGCAGCTTCACCCAGTCCTCCAGCCAGTTGTTCTCTGCGGGGCAGACAGAGGTTGCCAACCACGAACTGCACTGCAGGATTAGCCCATGTTTATGAAGTGCTTTAAAGATTAGAAGTGTCACCTATGTGCTAAATATTTCTACGGTGCTATCAGCTTGAACAGCAGCCGAGTATCTTGTATCTGCTCCTGCTGATCTGGAGCTGGTTGCCCAAGGCGTCACTCACCCTGACTTCCAACCACCGCGCCTGGCATTCGTTCCAGGGGCCTTTTCAGACGCCTCCCAGGAAAGGGCAGAATCAGGGAACTAGAACTCCTGAAAACTACCAGCAGAGCAACGACAGCGGCAGCACCACCAGAGGCTTAGGGATGTATTGTTTTTACACAACATTGCCATACGTGTGCCCGAGACAGGAACAGCTTGGGAGGCAGCCCAGGCGTGCGAGGGGCCCCTCACCGTTGCTCACCCGAGCAGAGCTGGCTCGCCAGCCTATCCAAGGGTACTTGGTACACAGCAGCTTGAGAGGAGCCGGACGGGCCCCAAAGCCCTTCACTCCCCAGAAAGCTCTGTGTGCACATTTGGCTCACAACTGGCCGACAGCGAGGGAAACTAACTCCACGGAGGGGTGCCCGTAACAGGAGCTCAGTGACTGGAGAGCTCACAGCACAAATCCCAAGAGGAACGTCGCCTGAACCGGACGATGAAGTTTCCCTGGCAGCCTCTCTCCAGCCAGGTAAGCAGCTCGCCTGCGCACCCCCGGCAGCACCAGCACCCCGTGTCACCACACCAGCACTGGGTCACCAGTGACACTGCCCCAGCCCGCTCGGCCTTGAGCGGCTCCAGGCAGACCCAACAAGGAGGGGCGGCCCCAGGCCTGGCTGCACCTGCCCCTGTGCTGTGTCTGCCGAGGCGGATGCAGCGACAGCCAGAGACGCAAGCGCGTGATGCCCAAGGACAGAGGAGCCCATAACCCAGGAAAACAGCACCCGAAGCCAAAACAGTGTCACCGCAAGGCTTGCAGGCTCCCTAACACTTCACCCAGCCCAGAAACAACAGCGGAACCCAAAGAGCAGTGGTCAGCAGTCAGCTCCTTACAGCCTGGGGGGCATCTGGGGGAAGAATCCCGTAAAAGATGACGGGGTAAGACCACCTCAGGAGCAGACTACAGCTGAGATGCTGCTGCTTGCCTCACAAGGTGTAACTTGCCTGTATGCCAAAGGCTGCTGACAGACCGGAGCCCAGGCAGGCACCCGATGGAGGTGCCAGGGACAGCCTCAGCCGGGTGTACCGGGCACTGTTTGCTCAGGGGTTGGAAGGTGTGCAGGTCGCTGCGGCTGACAGCTGCCTCCGACCTCCTATCGGGTGACTCACCACAGTCACACATCATAAACTGTTCTTACTCAAGCCAGGAGGTAGTAGCAGGAGACTTTGAAAGCTCTGACCTGAAGACCTAGCTCGGTACAAACATTCCTCCTACCAACACAAGCCATTGCAGAGCCACCAGCACCCTTCTCTGTGCGGAGCCAGCTGCAACCAACAGACCCAAACAGATGACTGGAACTGCTCTGCAAGATCTCAACACATTAAGCAGGAGAAATAAAGCATATCAAAAAAGAAAAGCAAACCCATTCAGCATTTGCATTGCGAGAGGATATTCCTATTCTAACCAACGACTGGAGCATCCCAGAGACTGAATTTCCCCACTAACAACTCCAGCACAGAGGTGAGGTTTCCACCTGGGAGAAGGAGGTGGAGCCAGGAGAGGCTCACGGCAGAGCAGCCTTCGTCCTGGGACCCAGCAAGAAAACCCCATCAGCTCAGCCCAAATCCCTTCTCCCCCCAACCTGGCAGGGTCTGAACGGGGAGGACAGGAAGCAAGCTCTGTTTCAGGCAGCAGAAAAGGTGGAGCTGACACAGAGTAAGGTTTTTGACTTTGGAGACCTACGCGTAGTAAACAAGCAGCGCTTGGCCACTCCCCTCCAAGACACAACCCTGCTTTAGGAGAGGCAGCTCGGGTGCCTCCGCAGAGCTCCTCTTGTTGGGACAAGCACGTTTGGTCGGGTGACTATTTGAATGATGACTCACTGGAACAAGCCAGGGCACCCTACCCCACAAAACCCCAAAGTGCTGACTTAGGGCCTGGGATGCAAATCTGCCAGGAAGTGGCATTTTCCCACTGAGGGCTGAGCCACCCAGACCCGGTCACCGGCGCACACGGCAGCGGGACAGGCCACAGCCAGCCAGCTGCCCGGGGCACGGCACCAGGCCCCGCTCCCCCTGCAGCTCCCAGCCCTCGCGCAAAGAGAAGCTGTCAGTCGAGCGCGCACGTCCGCGTTCGGCAAGCGCCAGCGGGAACGATGGTCGGGGAAAGGCTGGTACCTGGAGCGAGACAGCCACGCCAGCTCCAACGCTGGGACGCTCTCCAGGCCGCAGTGCAAAGCAGGCCGGTAAAAGGCAGCGCTGTGCGGAGGAAACCCTCCTTCAGCTGCAGCTCTTGCCTTCGGGACAGATCCAAAGAGAAGGCAATGGGAACAAGCAAATTTTATTTATAAAATATTCTTGCTCTCAAACACTTCTAAAGTTGCAGTTTTTTTCTTCTACTGTTTGTGCTGTGCAAAGCCCACAGCCCAGGCAGGGTCCCTTCAGTGCCCTGGGAAGCGCTCAGCCCCGGGGGGGGCAGCCCTGCCTGCCCGGCACCTCGGCCCCGGCTCGGGGACAAGCCCACCCCCGCCACGCCGGTGGCATTTCCAGCCACTGCCACTGCTGTCTCACCCAGCATGTGAGAGTCACAACCCATGACGAGCCAGGCAGTAATTGCCCTATCAATCCCGGCGCTCCTCCGGCCAGAGCAGGGCCTGTAACTGTAAACCATAAACCTTTCCATGTCCTGCTCAACTACGGAGAAAACACTCGGGAGCAGCAGCAGCAGGAGCTCACTTCCCTCCTTTCCACCCTGACTCGGGGCTGGGCACGCCAGGCAGGGAGAAGTTGTGCTGAGGGATGCTGTGGGGGGGACAGAAGCAGAGACAGCTCTTCCACATGCCACTGATGAGGCCAGTGCTGCTCAAGCCTCTCCTTGCTGACCTCACTGCAGAGCTGAAGATCCTGGAACGGCCAGGATAAGGCAGATGGACAGACCGACAGTGCACGTTCAGAATGCCACTTGGTGCTACCACAGCCCGCCGACTGTTTACAAAGCTAGGAGAAAGAGCCTGAGAATTAAGCAACGCAACTGGGCACTATGCTACAAAGTAGCCTTACAACTGCTCTGCTATTTACAAACAACTATCTGGTATTTACAAAATCCTCCTGGAAAGGGAAACATTCTGAAGGACTCGATGGAGTTTATAAAACATTCCCACCCGCTGCAGCCTCCAAAAAGCCAGTCAGAGGCTTTGCTGAAGCAAGAGCAAGATGGGCAGAACTCGTTTCCAGTCCCAAACGCTGAAGTTGCCGGTGCCCTCAGCAGCAGCTCTGCTGGCACAGGACCGGGGGGCAGTTTGGGGACAGGGGCACACGGCCTCCAGAGAGCCCCTGTCTCACCCCGCACAGACCCGACCTGCTTTGGTCTGGCTGTGCCGGGCCCCGTTACCATGGTGGAAGCTCCGACACCTTCCCTTCTCCCTCTGACCTCCAGCTGCTCTGCACCTCGCTGCCAGCCTGCCCAGGGAGCAGGGACCCACTGCCACCCACACGGACCAAGAGGGGATCTGGCCACACTGCCCTTGCCGGGTCACTCTGTCAGCAGCGGTTTTCAGGACACCTTTAGTCACACCCCACTAATTCACGCCTCTCGTGCCTCCTCTGCACCACGATGCCCCAGGTACCCCACTCGTGCATTCTCGGCACACGCGAGATTTGCTAGAGAGTTTGTCTTGCATTTTCAACCCCACTGCCTTGAAATTAAGCCCTACGAAAGTTGAAGAGATTTGATCATCACCAAAAAATGTTTCTCCAGAAGACAAATATGCGTGCCTGGCCTGATCTGGATTGCAACAACTGACAATCCCAGTCGCGGGACAAGCTGCCAGGCTGACTTGGAGCAGCAGATCCCTCCTGCCACACACGTGCTCCCATCAGCTCCCGCTGCCGCACGGACAGGCAGGAGGCAAGAGCTGCGAGCACGGCAGCGAGACGGGAGTTCTGTAACCCTCCGTCAGCAGCACCGACAGACCAGGGGATTCTGCTCGCAGAGCAAGGCGAGCTGACAGACCCTTCCTCAGACCCAAGGGCAGTGCGAGCCCTGCCGCTGCCCACAGCGTGTTTCAGAACCGAGGACCAACAGCTGCTTCCCACCCCTCCTGGAGCCAGCGCAGCGCAGGCAGTAAACCTCCCAGGTTCCTGCAGTCTCTCAGGAGTCACCCACTAACCTCGTGTCCTGAGAAAAAACAAACAGTATCTGCACACGAAGGACAACTCATTTCCGCCTGTCCTCAAGCGGCTCTGAGACTCCCAAATGAAGTTCTCCCAAAGACAGCACTTGGTAGGAACCTGGTGCTGTTCCACAGGCTCTACCAGCACATCTTCAGAACGTTTCAGACCTGCTTCTCTCGCTGCTGTCAGATCGGGAGCAGAGCACACAAGTGACCACTGCCACAAAAAAAAGAGACTACAAAGGGTATTTCTCCAGGAAGGTCCCCAGTACAAAACACCACACAGGCTTCCCAAGTCTCTCAAAATGGATCGAAAGGAACCAGGCAATTTGATGACCCTCAGAGGCTGCCTCCCACCCTTGTCAAGAAAAAAAAGTTGGTACAGTCTCAAAGCCCACCCTGCGATTTCTGAACCAGCCCCCCCAGAGGCACTAAGCGCGTACCTGCAGCTCCCAGCAGCCAACGAGCACCAAGCCAGGACCAGCAGCACAGACACAAGCAGCCCGCGGGAAGGGGGGATGAAGGCCCACACTGTCTAGCAAATGACTCAAACTGCACAAGTGCCTACCGAGTGGGAAAATACCTAGAGCCAGGCTTCACTTGTCTTTTTACTGGGTGATGGGAGTCTCAGCTTGGCTGAGAAAACGCTAACGTTTAGTTCTGAGTAAGCCCAGGTTTCCCCATGTGCCTCCCGTGCTGGGGCAGCCCACAGCCCTGCCTCTGCCAGGGCACCCAGCTCAGGGGAGCTACCACGATTCCTTCTCCTCCGCCAGCTCCACGCTTCATTTCCAACCTAGATCAACTGAACTCACCAGCAGCAAGGAGAAGTCTTTAAGGGTTTTTATCTTACACTTCCCAAAGCAGCTCAGGTGAGAAACGACCTCTGCGGAAGGCACGCATTCAAACCCTCGTACACAGAGTGAATCAGAATGATTTTTATTGGTTTCTAACGAGACTGTGCTTGAAAACAAACAGCCACTGTACAGCCAACAACCCTCCTGCTGTGTCCAACACTTGAGACGCAAGAACAGGGATGGGCTTTGTACAGATAAGAGCATATTCCTTCGCGGCTACTGGCTAACGACTCTGATAATGGCATGTTTATATGTGCAAAAACCAGCAGTACGAGCCATGCTATATGGTAACTGCTCACACTGGGGGGAGCAGGAAGAAGCCCTAGGACCTCAGAACCTGCTGAAGCCAGCGACAGCCACTCCTACCCCCAGGGATGCAGAAGACAGCAGATCCAGGGGAAGCTTCCTGCACAAGACCCCTAGTGGTCCTCTGGCCAGCAGGTTCCACGAAAGGCTACTACAACCGAGCAGCAGGTTATCCCTAGGCAGAGAGGGGCCGGAACGAGTGCCCCAGCAGCCCGCAGGGGCACACTGGCAGCAGCGGGGTTAGCGACAGTCAGGAGCAGCCTGGGCCCGCGGAGACGCTGCGCTGGCTGCCAGGAGCCCCGGCTGTCACTGGCACTCCAGGCTGGCTGATAACCCTCACGCAGCCACTTCCAGATTACAGCCCCAGGATTTCCTACAAGCACAGCTCGAGAGGAGAGACTAAGTACCAAGACTAATACTTTTCATCTTCGGTTGCTGCCAGTGCTACTGAGCTTAAACCAAACCATAGGGACTGCAGCAAGGCGGTCACGCTGCCACGGTAACTGGCCAAGAGGCAAACGTTCCTCTACAACACTAATTATTTTGGGGCAAAGGTAAGTACAGCCCAGGCTAGGGACCAGTGCCTCTCGCTGCGGCGGCGCTGCACAAACGCAGTGTGCCGACGCTCCAGGAGCGAGGCTGCCAACAGCGCGGCTGGGAACGCAGCTCAGGTGCCGAGCTGGCAGCTGCCTGCCCTGTCTGACCCACAGGCAGCAGCAACCCCGGCCCCCAGGCCAAGGGAAGCACAGAAGCTTTCCTGAAGAGACAGCCAAGAGGAGAACCAACCACACCACGTGACAAAGGGCATCGCTGGGTAACGGAACGCACGGGCCAAGGGCTTTAAGATTCGAGGTGCGCAGAAGATGAGTTTCTTCACCACCATTATAACACAGTGCAGGCACCAGAAGATCTCAGCAGCTGTGCCCACCTCCCCTGGGGCACGTGCCACCCTGGCCAGGGTGACGGGCGCACCAGCTCTGCTCCAGACTCCCGGGAGCCTTCAGCAGCAGCACAATGCCCAGATTGCACCCTTCCACCTCAGAGGGGGATCTGCCTTCACAGGGGGATCGCTGCCGGCCCTCGGCACGTGAGCTGATCGGCCTTCACACACAGTTACGTGCAGCTTGGCAGCTCGCTCCTGACAGTAAGAAGTCTGGGATGTTGTGAAATGCTACAACCAGCGCTTGGGGAAAGCCTCAATTCATCTGCCTTTGCCTATCAGTAGAGACTTTAGGGCGCGAAAGACACCATCCCCTGAGAGGAGGAGCAGGAACGCCCTGGATGAGCCTGAACGCAGGCAAGAAAACCAGAAACACTTCAGGCGACGCGACAGCAGATCCCTGAGCCTTGGAACCCCGTGCACCCGCAGTGCGACGGCCACGGCTCTCTCACACCCGTCGGTGGGACAGCTCCGCACGCGTTCCACGCCTGTCTGTGCACAGACCATTGCACACGGCCAGCAGCCCAAGTCAGCGAGCACACGCTGGGAGAGACCTCCTTAGGTAAGGAAAAGCCTTAAAAAGCGTGTCCTCCCTTCTGCTGCAGAAATCCACGTGCATTTCCTCGGCCTTGACAACACTCCGCGGAGTCGCTCTCATTCAGAAGCCCTTCCAAGAGGACTAAGAGTATTTTAGAAGTTCCTGGGAGGAGACGTGAGCCATCCATCTGTTTGCTGAAAGGCAGCAGATGTAGGCAGCCTCCAAAGCCAGGCTTTAATTGAAATCCTTTACTCTGCTGCCACAGCCCCACATTCTCTTTTATTCCCAGTAGCGCCAGGGCGTGCGTTCTCCTAATGGAGTCCTGACAGTCGTCCTGTGCCTGGCTCTCTGTCAAACCACTCCAGCCTCCAGCTCCAGGCCCGCCGTCACACGCCGATGCCCTACAGAGACTCCTTGGCTTCTAAATGGTCTTCACAACTCGATAATTAATGTGCTATAACTGCAGCAGATACTTTCAGAAGTGGAAGGCAGAGCTTCCGCTTGCCAAAGCGTACATGGCAGTGGCAAGCGTGGAGGAGATGCTGAACTACAATGAAAACTTGGAATTGGACTGTCAGTAACAGTCATCTTCTGCGTTACCCAACACCCAGGCTGAGGCCAGTGACTTCATCCAGCTGCACATCCAGATTCCCTCTGTGCACAGCCCCAGCCTGGACGGCCAAGGCAGGATCCAGCTGCCATGCTTTGGGATGCTGGACACCCCAAGCTCCCACTCCCATCACTGGGGAGAAACGGGCAGCTTGGCTTGGCAGCTCACGTGACATGGTCTAGGGTGGGCTGAAGCACCTTCCAGACCTCCTCCTCCTCCTCCCACCAGCCAACCCCAGGCACCCACACCCAATGCCAAGCAACATCCATCCCCCTTCAGCAGCACCTTACCTTCCAGCACACAGAGTCCTGTAGGCACAGCCCTGTCCCCATTGCCTCTCCTGTGGCTCCTGCCAGCTTCTCCACGGGGACTGTGGGGAGCTCCAGCCCCACCACTCCCACGGGGAGGTTTACCCAGCCAAGCACTTGCCTCCAGCAGCCTTCACAAGCTCTCCCCACCCCACAGCCACTCTGCACCTCGCAGCGTGAGCCCCTTTCTGTGCTCCAGCTCCGGGGCACCAAACCAATGCCAGTGTTTATGCCCTCAACTCCATTTCAAACCTCTAATGCCCAAATTCCAGGGAGAGTACCTGCACTCCTGCCAGGCTAGCCGAGTTACACCAAGAATCAAAGCTACCGGGGCCATGAAGGCTTGAGGCCACCTCCCCAGAGTGACGTTCTGCCCGTACACGGAGGGAGGCCAGAGTCACTCCCACCACCACGCATGGACCAGGCCTTTTCCACAGCTGTTGACAGCCTGGAGAAGCCCAGACCCAAGCCGGGGCTGCCCAGACTGCTCACCACCCTCTGCACAGGACGCAGAGGCCATTGGGATAACCTGAAGCAGCAGCAACACTTCAGTGTGATCAAAACACATGCTCTGCAAGAATCAAACACTTCAGGATACGCCACTGGACGCGAGAGGAGAGCCAACAAGCCCCCAGCGAGCCCCAGCTCAGGGACAGATGCCAGCCCAGGACCTCCTGCCCATCCTGTGCACGCTGCTGCCGAGCAGAGCAGAGCTGTGCTGGGCTCCCCCCGCACAGGCAGGCAAAGCTGCGCTATTTCTGAGCACAACGTGTCAGCTCCACTGGGCGTGGGAGTTTGTTTGTGTGGGTTCGGATGATGCGACTACTTGGAAAGTTGGCTGCAGCCACATAATTCCCTTTTTATGGAACCCCTTTGATGGCCATTTAACAGAGGGCGAGGTTTAGCTCCAGCTAGAGAGACTTGGGGTCAGAGTTACTAGAAAAAAAACACATAATGACTAATAACAAATCGGCCTTTAGTGGTTTCTTCATCTCAGTGTAAATGCAGCATACTAAAGCCCTGGCTGGGGCTCAGCAGAAGGGCCCTGTCTGCACAAGGCAAGTGTGACACTTAACTAGAGAATTCCCAAACTGCTCGACTCCGGCCCCTGCCAGCTCAGAGGAGACACTCGAGGCAGTTTAACCCCTGACCACGTACGTTCAGCTGACAGCAGCATCCTGCTCGCGCTGTGCCGGCGACAGCGGGACTGACAGACGCCAGTGCCTGTCACGCTCACAGCGGGAAGTCACAGTTCACACCAGGATCTCTCCAGCCAGGGAGAACTTCCACTACAAACTAACTTCTAGTCTGCTGGCAACGCTGGAGCAACTTCCTACAGCTTTTGGGGAGAAACAGAGTTGTCACACGATTGCCTCGGTAGCAGCAAGACGGAGCGAGCTGCTGGGGCTGGCTGTCCTGCAGCCACTGCACCAGGCTGACAGAGGAACCCTTGAGAGCACGTGGGGAAGGAGCTGAGCTGCTGCTCCTCTGTGAAATCCCAAGTACCCCAGGAGCCCAGTCTCCCAGCAACACACTGCTATTTCCTTTTTTCCTTCTAACACAATTCCTCCTTCAAACACAAATGAGGAGACTGGCTCTAGAAACCCTAATTAGGCCTCCACAGCCTTCACCAAATCCTTGCAAGATACCTACCAAGAGAAGAGACACTGAGCTCTTTCCCATCACAGCCATTCCTCTTCCTCCTGTCCGCTGAGTCCCCTTCTAGCTTTTCAGCCTTTCCTCCATCTCCCCCCCAAAGGAGACCTACATTGCAACTCTTCTGCAACACACAGATGACAAGAACAAAAGCCAGGGGAGCAGCACAAGAACTGCCCGTGGAGTCAGCCATCCACAGCCATCAGCCCTCCTTGCAGCCAAGAAAAAGCAGCAGCAGGACACGTGAAGCACCAAACACTGAAAAATAAAAGAAAAAGCACTGGACAAGGTGAGCACGTGAGGCCCTTGCACAGCTCTTCCCGAAACGAGCCGCATCCCCGGGAGGCGAGGCCGATGACAGAGGGGGGCAGCAGCCCACGGTGCCCTGGGAGATGGGCACGCTCGGGGCGCTGACTCGGCCATCACCCCACGGCCGCCTGCCTCGCCGCGGCACGCTGGAGCAGGACACAGCAAACACCAAAACTCTTCCAGCCACTGAGCTGAGAGAGCTTCACGTTTGAAGAGAGAAGCGCGGGGAAGTCACCACAGCTCCTCTTGTGCTCAGCAACCCAGGCGTGCCAAACGCAGCCCGGTTCCTTCGAAAGCAGCCAAGCCGAGTGGCCAACACACTCTACCAGCTGGGTCTGGACCCTGCCTTGGAGAGCCACAGCACCCACCTCCAAGAACTCCAGCACAAAATCTGTCCTGCTGCTGACTCCAGCTCCCCCAACAAGGCACAGAAACTAAACCTGTTCTCAGGGAAGGGAACATCCTCTCCAAGTTAAAGCAGATTCCTCCTGCTCTCCAGAACAGGCTCAGCTCCTTAACCTAGAAAACGAATCCACTTAATTCCAGCCTTTCTCCAGTTGTGCTTGTGATGGCAGGAGAAGGGGGACCTTCTGCCTCCTCATTCCCAACAGCTCCTGGAGCCCAAAACACATGGGAACATTGGGTCCACACTCCACGACGCACTCATGAGGTCTTCTGTCATTCACCAAGGAAGCCTCATAAAAAAGTGTGGCACTAAAAACAACGCCAGTGTCTGGAGAGAGCTGGAATTCTCATGCAGTCACTCAGATGATTTACAATTGGAATTTGTGGGGAAAACAATTCCTTCAGCAGGACACTCAAGATTGAGAGCACAAACAAGGAAGGGTTTCTTGTGAAAGATGAGAAGAGACAAGGGGAAGGGGGACAGAAGGCAGGAAACCAAGAGGAGAGACACGGTGAGATGCCGCAGGTGCCCAGCTAATGCTGGTCAGAGGAGCAGCTCCAGTTCCTGTCCAGTCATCAGAACAGCTCTCGGAGCACCCAGTCCCAGCTCTGCACAGCCAGGGACTGGAGGTGAGCCACGGGCTTGGTCAATACGTACACTGCTGACCATTCCCTTCTACTTCATCAGCTGCAGCAGCCAACTCCTGCCCTTGAGGATGATGAACACTCCCTTGTGTGAGCGTCCCCACTGCTGCTGACCCACAGCCAGCTCGGGGAACTCCATCCTAGGCCGCAGCAGCAGCAGCGTGTGCCAGGGCACCGGGGCCGGGCACGCAGCACCTGCTCTGCTCCTCCCTGCAGAGGAGCGGGCACCTCAGCTCCAGCACAGCTACAACAGCCCCGGTCCTTTTATGTGAGAACAGGCACCAAACCCCCCTCTGCCTTCCTTTTTTAGGGAAGAGGGCACGCCAGCCAGGAATGCTCATGCTCTTATCTTCAGATGTCACGGCAAAGTCCAGCTGACCTGGTCAATGTCCACAGGAAAGGAAAACAGGCTCCAAGGCCTCGTGGGCAGCCCACCATTAAACGCAGGCGCAGCGTCGAGCACACGCTTACGCAGTTATTAACCTCACCTTCTCAAAAAGGTCTGAAGGGACAGGACGAGACCTTCTCATGCTTACCCAGATGTTCACACTGGAATGACCTGGGAGACATCAGGCAAGCACGGTTCCCAAGGAGGGGCCGTGACGAGCAAACCAGCTTTTCTCTAAGAGAACGTGACACGGGGTCAGGTTTGTGCAGGGATTTGGTGGCTATATTTGAACGCTGCCCGACTCCTCTCTGCAGCTACGACTGGGAGAGATCACCTCTGGAAGGGGCTGCCAGCACGCTCAGCTAGTGGGCTACATTTGCCTTCTGCCACCAAAGAATTCGTTTGGATCACTACATAGGAGCACTTTGCCAACGCCTGGCCTTCTTCTGAGTCCTTTCCATTAAGTCCAACCCATAAAACTGTTACTGTGATGAAAAGGAGTGTTATTTTGCACTCTCGCTGCCTTCCAAAAGAGCCATCCCATGTGGGTTCCCCTTTTCCGACACATTTTACTCCAACATCCCCCCTCCAATCTGATGAGGCCCAGAGCCCGAAGCAAGCAGCTCCTGTCTCCTTCCCCACTCCTCCCGAGCCTGCAGCGACGGCCCCGTCAGCAAAGGAAAAGTCCTGAAACAACAGCGCTCGGTGTTTGCACGCGAAAACCCACCCATTTCCTCGCACTCCGTGGCCTGGGATTCGAAAGGAAACCTGACCTCGGAGCTGAGAAAGCTTCCAGGTCGAGTTTCAGCTCCCAGCTCAGCCTTGCAGGCACCACTGGCACAGCCGAACAGGCAGCGGTTGTTCCAGCACAGGTATTTCCCCGCTCTCGCAGTTCGGAGGGATCCCATCTCCTCGCCGCAGAGCGAAACACACGCTGCACCAGCCTCACCGAGAGGCAACTACTAAACCCACACCAGCAAAGAGCTTCCTGGAGCCAACCAACCACCCTCAATCACTTCACAGCAGCAGCGTAATGAGCGTAAGCTGCTATTTAGCAAAGCAAGAGTGTTTCAAGTGTAGCATCTTCTTGTGTCACCCATAAACAACGTGTGAAACCCAGCCTTGCCCCTGTCACTGCTGTCCAGGATTTCCAGACAACGTCGGTGTGCATTGTGCCATCCTTCAGAAACATCAACTATCCCCAAAAGACGGTCTCCACTTGGGTAATGTGCACACTTGAGAGTTGGCCACACTCAGAAGCAGCCCTGGCTCGAAGGGAGGCCGAAACTGTAGCTACAGGAGCAATCCCTACACGAGAGGCTCAGTCTCCTCAAGTGTCTGAACTTACCGGCCCTGCTCCTACCAGCCAAGTCCAGCTTTATACTGGGGAAAACATTGGCCAAGCACGGCACGGAACAACTGCAGCTGAAGCACAGGTTAAGCTGCAGCATCTGGCACTTGCAGGCACACGAACAGATGTCAGTTTATAGAAGGCAAGCAAATATAAGGCACTTCAGAGAAAAACTGTCCAGAAGGCATTATGGAACTGATATTTAACTAGTCCCTGAAATGCATTTCTCTCAAGTCCCTGGGAAAAAAAGGCAGCGTTTCGGCAGCCGCCCGTTTCCGGGGCTCGGTACCAAGGGTTCAATGGAACCAATTCCTGCACCTGACGAGAGGCCAACCACGGCCCGCGGGGCCTTCGGGCCTCTGGCCACAGCACTTCCAAGGAGCTGCCATGGGAGCCGAGGGCAGGGCCCGGGCCGGCAGGACTCAGTCGAGGCTCATCCGCTCCCTTCCCATCCCCAGTTCCGCTTCCATCACGATTTTCACCCCGCAACAGTGTCTGGAGCGGACTCGGGCATTGCCAGCAGCAGCCCGGCCCGGCGAACGCGGCCAGGGAAACCCTCTCCAAGGGCACGGCGCGACGGGCGAGACCACGACTACCGGGCGGTATTTCTGCTCTGCAGGGATCTCCTGCCGTGTCCCGCGCCCTAACGCGGCAAGCCGAGGCCGCTGACCCGGGAACGAGGCCCACACCGGGAGCCACCTGCACGCTGGACCCGCTCCTGCGCAAGCCCCTCGCCCGCCGTATTCCTGGCGGTTCGCGGCAGGGCCCTGGGAGACCCGGAGCAGCTCCTTCCAGCGCGGCCGGCGGCGGAGCCCCTCCGTCAGCCGGCATCCCTACAGGCGCCGGACACCCCGCTGTTCACCTCCATGTTCGCCCAGGTGAAAAGAGACCCAAGCAGACAGAAGGAGCGGCAGGAGCAGCCGTGACCCCGGCACGCTCGGGGAGCCGGCGAGTTGCGGCCGCCGCGGAGTCGCCCAGCCCGCGGCCAAGGGCCCGCTGGCAGCGGCGGCCGCTCGGACCCGCCGGGACGCGGGGAACCGCATTTTCCGCGGCCGGGCACCCGCGCCGGCGCACGGCGGACAGCCCGGCAGAGCCCGGCAGAGCCCGGCAGGCCCCGGAGAGCCCCGGCTAAGCCGCCGGCGGGCTCGGGGCCGGGCGGCGCTCCCCGGCAGCCCCCGGCGCGGGCGGGACGAGGCTCCACGCGAGCCCGGCCGCGGCGGGCCCCTCACCTTGGCCCGGGTCACCAGGTGCGTGGCCAGCTTCACCACGGCGAAGTTGCCCTTGCCGATGGTCCGCTCGATCTCGTAGTAGCCGATGCGGGCGGGCCCGGGGGGCCGCGGGGGCGGCGGGGCC
>WUAM01000316.1:405814-470864 GCA_024336885.1 Actenoides hombroni
GTCTGTAGGACAGGAGCCCCTCTGGTGTGAGGGAGAGCATGGCCTGGTAAAGAGTGTCACCTCCCAGCTGGCCAGTGTCCTGGTGAGTTTGTATCTCCTCTTTCCCCTGCTGTCCTCTCACTTTCCTTCCTTTTTCACTCCACAGCTTGCAGAGACCTGTGTGCCCACCAGCCTGACCAAGAACTTGCTGAGCTTGGTCTGTGAAGAGAAGAGTTCCTTGGATGTGGCGGCTCTAGATGAAGAGAGAAGTGAGGAGGAAAGTGGGCATGAGGTAGTCTGTGTGTCTTGACTCTTTGTGTGCCCATAGCCACAGTGTGTGAAGCCCAAGCAAGGAATCATTGTGGGGCTCCCCTGGCAGTAGCTGGTTGACCGTTGCTGTTCATTTTCATTCTGGGCTTTAATTCGTGCTGCATTTGCTCTGTTCAATCACCAAAAAGCATCTCATCCTGTTTTTACCTTGTGCTGCCTCTAAATCAGCATCTGCAGTGTGATGCCTTCCCCTGGTGCCTTGTGGTACCTCTGCTGCCCTGTTTCACTGACGTGTGGGACTGCAGAGGTCGGAACCTGGTGCTGACCATCTCCTTCTCCAATACCTTTAGAGTCTCCGTGGGATGTCCAGGCTGTTCAGAAACATGCACATGGATGTCAGTGCCCTGGGAGGCAGCTTTGCCTCACAGGTGAGAGCATGGGTTATGTGGGATGGGTGGGAGAGGAGCTGGGGCACTGCCCAGCCAGCGCCTGGGCTGGGGAGCAAGTGAGGAGAGGTGTCTGAGGGATGAGCTGCCCCTGTCACTGAGCAGGACCAACCTGGAGCAGGGCTGGGGGCCTGTGAGGGGAGTGCATGGGAAGCCAGATGTGGTACCCAAGGCAGGCTGTGCTTGAAGAGAAGTGGTTGTGGTTTGGTAGCTGGGGTGTAAGGAGATGGTCTGCACCTGGAGCTTCATTCCTTTCTGAATGAAGAGAGCAAGAAACCTTGGAGCCCTGTAGGTGTGATAGGCAAGCTGGGAATCAGCCTTTCCAAAGACCAGCAGGAAGGTGAGGGCCTTGATCTGCGAAGTGCCCCTGTGCTTGCTGTGGGAGGGAGGAGGCAGGGTTTGCTGCTGCATCACCTTTTTGGGGCAGGTAGAAAGAAGGCTCGTTCTCAGCTGGAGCTGCGGTGCTGGCCCTGGGGAGAGGAGAGGGGAGCGTCCTCAGTGCTACCAGCATCTCAGAAGCTTCTGTGGAGATCACATATGGTCACATCTGTGGCAACCCGAAACCATCTTGTTCTTGTGCTGCCGCTGAAGTCTTTGGCTCGGACACGGGGTCAGCGGGGAGCTCAGCGCGCACGACCTCTCACAGCCGCCTCGCTCGGCCCCCGCTCTGAGCAGCGAGCAGGCTCAGGCTGACAAGGGCACAATGGGAAGCGCGTCGCGAGCAGCTCTGCCGCGTTGGCCGGGCTGCGTGCCCTGACGTTAATCCTGTCTCACAGCTTTGGAAATGCTGTTCCAGTATCTGAAAGGCAAATTAATTTCTTTTAAAGTGTTTTACAGTATTCCTCTTATCCTTTTCACGGCTTACGGAAATTAAGCTGTAAAGTACTTCGCTGGCGAGCCCAGTCACAATGCTGGGCACAAATTGCAGAGGCTTATGCTAAAGTGGAAGTGAAAAGAAAGGCTCGACTCTCATCTCCAGACAACAGCAGCCTGTCAGGGCCCGCTTCGTCACCGACATGTTAATGTGTCCCAGAACAAAGAGCTGTCTTGGCGTTCCAGTGCCTCGGCAGGCCTTCATCAGCCTCCTGAGCCAGGCTCTGCTGGCCCAGAGGGGCGATAGCTTCCTCCTGATAAGGTTGTCGTGCCCCACTGGAAAGTATAATTCTTTTGTAGTTCCATGAGATGGCAGCAGCAAAGCGTTCCTAGCATCCAGCTCCAGCCTGCAGCCCCAGCCCTTCCCCAGCCTCCTTGCACAAGGGGAGGAGGGCAGGATTTGGGTAGCAAGGCCTGCAAGGGGGAATCAAAGTAATAATGAGGTCAAGCAATGGGGAAAAACAAGAGTTCATGTAGCCTGTGGGTCAGGGTTGAATACCTGTGTTCGAAGAAGATGATCATGTGGGTGTAGTGACTTGCTGAGACACAAGGATGTGCCATGGTGTTCTGCTGGGGGGTGGGTTGTGCTGCAAGTGCTGCTGTGGCTCCGGGGAAATACCCATCCAGCCCCAGTGTGGGGCTGACCAGTGGAAGGGCAGGAATGGCTGCTGTGTGCAGAGCTGGGCTCTCCCCTGTGTGGCTGAGAGCTGCCAGCGAGCCATGGCTTGTGGGGACTCCAGAGCTGGGAATAGTCTGGTGGTACAGCGAGCTCCTTGAGCTGGCAGCAGGAAAGCCTCCAGAGCACAAACCATTTGTTTGGGAATCGGGGCCTGTGGGACCCCAATCAGAGGTTGGAAAGCTGTTGAGATAGAGGGGTTTCTGCTCTGGGGTGTGTGCAGCGGGTGGCCCGTCACAGGTGGGTGGCCCTGCCAGCTTGGAAGGGTGGTGTGAGGACTTGTGCTAGTGGATATGTCACCCCACCAACCAGGAGAACAGCAGAGCAGAGGAGCTGGTAGCTGATGTTGCCGAAGCTGATCTCCAGCACCAAAGGAGCCCTGCAGAGGAGGCTGGCAGCCTGGCAGAGGTGATGAGCAGCTCGGACATCATGGCCCAGCTTGCATGGTGTCGCTGAAGCTTTGCATGCTGTAGGCAGCTTCTCGTGCTGTGGATCTGACTGTTGCTTGGCTTGTTGTTGGCTGAAGTGTTGAATCTAAACACCAAGGGCAAGTGCTGTCCAGAGGAGGTCTGGCAAACCTTCCCCCCTCTTGGTAGCTGCTGTGCTTGAGAACAGCCTGAGACTGGGGAGCAAGGGGGAAGCACATCATGGGTCAAAGGTGTTCAGTGTGCGGAATGAGATTGTTCCTCTTTCTGCTTTCAGAAGCAAAAATGAGAAATACTTTGTTGTCATCTCTCATATTGGACGTGTTGAAGTCCAAGGCATGAGCAGGATCCAGTTTCAGTGGCTGCTGTTCATCCTGGTGGTTTGTCTCTGGATCAGCTGCCTTGGTATTGATGTGCTTTTCTCCAGACTTGTGCTGATTGCTGCAAGTAATGATTTAATAGGCATAAACTCCGCATAGGTGTCACTCGCCTGCAGGTAAAATGTGTTAGAGTCTGTGGAAAGATCAGCTAAAGCCAATTGTAACCTGGCTGGCTTGTCCCAAGTCCAAAATCCATACAGAATCCATAGTCTTTTTTTGCTGGAGGAAAACCTCCCCCCCCCCCTTCCTCTAGTGTGTGTGGTTGGCATCATTCCCTTTTCCAGAGTTGCATTTCTGATCATTAACACTAACTAAAGTTTTGTGTGTATCTGTCCTTAAAATGGTGTTCTCCCAGCTAAAGTAATTATTCTGGGATACTTTAGTAGCTGAGGTAAACTTGCCTGGAAAGAAATCTTTCTGTGCCCATTATTGTTGCATCCATTGGTATGTTCTGCTGTGGTGCATGCTCCTTGAGGGGAAATACCTGCACACTGTGTTCAAGCACAAGGATCCTGGCTGGTCTCATGTGACATGTCTTTCCCTGGGTGCTGTCAGATCTGCTGGAGAGAGGCACCCAAAGCAGACCTGTCCCGAAGGGAGCACAGCTGCCCTGGCACTCCAATCCTCAGATAAAAGGAAGCACAATGGGGACTCCTCTGCTCTAATGCTGAGGAAATGCCACTTGCCCGTGGCTTTCTGGGTTCTGGAATACAGGGGCTACCGAGGCAGAGCCTCATGTGGCTGCCTTGTGATTCAGTGGCTTGTTTGAGCCTCTGCGAGCGAGGCATGGCAGTGGCGAGCGGCCCGAAGCTGTGGTTTGTTACTGCTAGTGCAGGTGAGGCTCAGAACTCTGGCTTTCTGGGAAGTACTCAGTGATTAGATTGCTCTAGTCTGATGGATGTCTCTCAGCCCCGAGGAGGCCCCCTGGACCAAGTGACATGTTAGGATATGTTCTCCTGGCTGCAGCTCCGGGTGTAATGCTGACAGCCTTCCCTGAGCACTGGGATAAAAATACAGGGTTAAAATAAGTGCTCTGCGTATGGTACACGCTGTACGCAGGATGCAGCTCGTGTTGACGAGCCACTGCAGCCTTAGCAGAACAGCCAGAGAGGAGGATGTGCCCGAGGTTCTGTCTGCATGCTGGTGAGGGAACCTTCCCCTTCCTCCTGGCTCTCTCTGCTGGCTGCTTGGGAGTTTTGTGGGCCTTCCCACTGCTGGGAGAGGCAGGTGAACCTTTGGGTGACTGAGCTTTAATTTGGGATTGCTTTTTCCCCAAGGCCAGGGGGTTCTGCCACTTCTCAGTCATGGTCTCATTCTGGGCTTGGTGGAGGTTTGCATCATGCCTGCCCTCCTGCCTGTTCTTCTCTGCTTATAACTTACTGGACATGCAATTTCTGCCCAAACAGTCTCATCCAAATTTCCATCTTGCTGAGCAGATCCAGCGTGGAAGCATAAATGGGCCTACTGTGTAGGGTGCTCCCACTGCAGCCACTAACTCTTGTCTGCTGAGACTCTGTGAATAAAAAAGCAATGCATTAAAAAATCTGGCCCACACAGAGTGGGTTTATCTTAATGAAGCCCCTTCTTGTTGGAAGGGACTGGATGTAAACAAACTGGTCTTGAAGTCACCCAAAGCTTTGTGGGCTTGCTGCTCGCTGTAGGAGAGTCCATGCTGTTTGTGACCCCTGCTTCATCCCAGGGAGGGGGTGCTGAATGGTGTAGCTGTAATTGTTTGACTTCCTGCCCAGAAGGAGTCTTTAAAATCAAGACATGCTGAAGAAGAACAACAGTCTTCCTTGGATTCTGATGCCGCGTGCCCTCTGATGCCGGTGCCCACCCTTCCTGAAGATGCTGGCAGCCTGCCTGGCCAGCACAAGGAGGAGTCCGAGGGGCAGCTCACTGGGGATGAGCTGCTGGGTGAGCAAGGTGCTGAAGTGGAAGGTGATGACATTTCTGCAGCCCATCAGCTGCCGCAGCCTCTAGAAGAAAGGAGTGCGGCAGGGACGGATGCGGCCAGCGGTCCTGGGCAACCTGGGCTCGTGTCTCCAGCTGCTGAAGCGGCTGAGGCAGATGAGCTGGCCAGCAAGGCTGCCACCATCGACACGGAGTCTGTGGCTGAAGAGGCAGACAAGGAAATGAGTGAAGAGGTGGCAGTGGATGCAGAAAGAGGCAGCGAGCTGGGTGCTGCTGAAGTAAGAGACCAGCCTGCCCGGGTTGGGTTTGCTGGAGGAGCTGCTGTGGCTCTTCTCAGGCCTTTGTAAGGATTTGCTTTGGGAAAGGTGTCGAGCACTTGCTCATTTTCTGTTGAGTCAGCGTAAGCTGTTCTAACCAGTGGGGGACTTCTGGGGGGGCTCAAGTGCTCGCAGTTCCCCGTTGGCATCTCCGGTGCCGCGTGAGGAGATCGTTCCTTTACGCGCTTGCGAAGCGCTGTCCAAAGCGAGTGACAGGCAAAAAACCCTGCATGGTGATGGGTGTTTGGAGCCTGGGAGGAGAAATAAGTCTCAGCTTTCAGCACTGCCATCTGTAGCGAGCGAGCAGGTTTAGAGCGAAGCTCGCACCGAGCCCAGCTGCCTGCGCTGCTTTGTGCCTCTCCTTCTGTTGTTTCTCTCGGCTTACGTGGAGCTGGGGGGGTGCAAAGCTGAGCTGCCAGCTGCCAGCACCGCGGCTCTGTCGAGGATGCGGTGGGAGGGGAGGTGCGAGGTCAGAACGGGGCAGGATGGGACCTCGGGGCTGACTCCCGAGAGGTGACTCTGGTCTGCCGAGCATAGAACCCTCCAGCCTGCTCGCTGCTTTTCTACTGGGGGAGAACTGGTGAGTGAAGCAGAGGATCAGACAGTGCAGTCTCGGCAGGAAAACAGCCCTGAAGTGCCACAAGGTGCAGATGGGTCTGTGGCCTGGCCCCTGCAGCTGGGGTGCCAGACAGAGCTACGCGAGCCACGCTTGGCTCCCAGAAAGGTTAGAATGGGAGAGCTGATAAACCACCTCTTTCCCATCTAGCCTTCCTGCTGATTTACATGGCTTTTCTAGTTCCCTTGATGGGTGATGTCATTAAGCAATAAGCTATAAAGCGGAGCTTGGAAAGCATGCCCTGCCCTGAAGAAGTTAAGTTGCAAGCTCTGCTTTTGCACCCACTTACCTGCACGCTCACCTCATGCGCCTGGGTGCTTCTGCTGGATCAGCAGGGCCCTGTGGGTGCTCGTACCCAACAGGTACAGTCTCTTCTACCATGGCTGGGAGCACAGGAGTCCTTGCTGTGGCAAGGTGGGCTTTTAAGGTCCTTTTAGGACCATGGTGCAGTTCTGTGTGGCTTTACCCATTTGCATGGTGGGCTGGGGGGTTCTCGGAGCTGCAGAAACCCTTACAGGGGGAACAGAGGACAGTGTGTTTTGTCAGGGATATTTGGAGAATGCTTCTGTGTTCCATCCCCTGCCCTCCTGTGAGGTGGTGTTTTGTGCTTGTCTTGGGGGTTGCGACCTTAGTGTCTTTCCTGTGATGTTCAGTCACCCTCCCCATGTTATAGAGAGACCAGGTTTGTCTTCCCAGTCTCAGTTGGCATCTTCTTGGGAACGCCTGGGTGAAGCTGCAGGGGTAAGAGATGTACAGGCTCTAATGCAGATCTCCTTTCAGCTTTCAAAGGCATCCCAGACCAGTAACAGTGGGGACGACTTGCTAGTCTCTAACCACTCTGACCATCAACTGGTTCAGCCTCTGGTGAGTCACTAAAAGCTCCTTGTCCTTTGGTTGTGGGCTTCATGTTCCTCTGGGAGCGTGCAGCCAGTCCATGCTGTGCCCAGCTCTTGCTGTCCAGCTCCTGGCTCCTGGACTGCCAGGCAGTGACCTTAGAGCTGTGGCACAGGGCAGAGAAGTCATCCTGTGTGTAGCAGGTTCTGTCTGTGGCTGAGGTAATAGCCCTGGAAAAGTAGGTCACTTAGAGCTGGGGCTTGATCAGATAATTGCAACAAGGAAAATAATAAGCAACATAAAAATGACACTGTAAGGGACTTAGCAGCTCTTTCCAAGGGGACTCTGTATGGCTGGGAGAGCTGGCTCCTGAAGGTCCTGGAGGGAGAACATGCAGGAGAGTAGCCCGGAGGTGGGGGGAGATGCCCATCAGCCTCTCTTCATCTCCCCAGGAGACTGCCATTGCCATCTGCCAGTGGGAGCAGGGGCAGCTCGGCCGGCAAATGGCTGTGAATATCATTATTTACGGGAGTGTGCTGGCAAGAGGCTGCTCCACAAACAATACCTCTTGTCGGGCTTGCTGGTGGGCACGTGTGCGCTCCCTGTATGCAGGGACGTGGGCACCCCGGGGGCTCTGCAAAGAGCTTGCGGGCAGCTTGCAGGAGCTGGCTTTGGGGAGAAGTCCCCTGAAATCAGCAGCTGCAGCAGCATCAATGGGAGCAGCGGGGGCTGGGGAAGAGCTGCCCTGTGTCCCCTTCGCTGTGGCACTTGGTGGCACGGGAGTGGGCAGTGGTGGTGTGGCAGAGCCCACTGCCCAGCAATCCCATGGTGTCCTGCCACTCGGGTGCAGGTTTGAGCCTTGGTGTAACCTCCTCCTGTGTCCTGTAAACCTTCCTCTTTGTTCAGTACCTGGTGCTACCGCAGACTTGCTGTCAGGGGGCAAGATGCTGGGTGTGGACTCCCCGCTCCCTAAGGGTTTGGGTCTCGTTTCAGGATCTCTGGCAAAACCTGCACACACTCATCAGATACTGATGCTGTTCTGCTTTCTTCTTTAGAACTTGGGCTTCCAGATCCGGCTTTCGGAGCAGGTGCTGGATTTAGAGGTTCCGTCTCCTGCTTTGGGTGGCTCCATGTGCGAGGTGAGTGCTGTGTATGTGATCTGGGACCAGCCTGTGAGTAGGCAGGGCAACCAACTATGCTGAGAACAGAGTGAGGCTCTATGATCAGCAGAGGTCAACGGAAGTGATGTTCTCAGGGTTTCG
The DNA here is from genome assembly GCA_024336885.1 of Actenoides hombroni. Classification (NCBI taxonomy): domain Eukaryota; kingdom Metazoa; phylum Chordata; class Aves; order Coraciiformes; family Alcedinidae; genus Actenoides; species Actenoides hombroni. The sequence goes on from WUAM01000316.1 coordinate 413,807, forward strand.
AGCAGCACTGTTGCATTGGTTTTCTGCAGACATAAGGTGCAGGTAGCTACACAAAGAACATGAACCTCAAACAGAGGTGTTTTGTGAGGGATCCATGCAGGCAAGCTCATGTATGTGCTGTCCCTGCTGGTTATAAGTGCAGGTAAATGGCTTTCCTGGGGAAGGGGCCCAAGCGGAGTCTCTTTTCTTTTCTTTTGTCAGTATTTTTGTCCTTTTCTTCCTCTTAAGCACATGGAAAGTATTTATGTAACAGAACATGAGAGCATAAATGGGAGGAAAGGAGGTTAATTCCCTCTGACAGATTTTAGTATAGAAAAGCTTATTTTTAAGCACTTCATTGTCTTGCTTTCATGTAGGGGGAGGGAAGTTATCTCCCTGCAGTGAGTCTGTGGCATACAAAGGAGCTGTGTGTGTGTGTGTCTGCTTTCGATGCCGTGTTAGCCCAGGATGTAACTCTGATCGGGCGGTCCTGGCAGAGGAAGGTTGCTGTGCATCTCCAGCATCTCTCCCCATCTTCTCAGCCCTAGGTTCCTGTGGAGCTCCCTGGGCTCCCCCTCTCCCTCCCCAGCCTGGCTGCTGGCGGTGGGAGCATGTGGCACGGCCGGGGTCAAGCTCCAGCTGCACTCACTCTGCCTTGCTCTGATTGCGAGTCGATCGGCGTCACGGGAGGAGACCCGGGTGGCAAACTCACCACCTCTCCAGCAGAGAGGAGCGACCTGCCTTGTAAGGTCGTGGCTGGAGAACGCACTTGTCCTCCTCTGCCTCATAATGAGCATCAGCAGAGCGAAGGGAGATGAGGCTCGTGCTGGCACTGGCTGCCCCTCGGCCGCGGGCACTGCACGCACATGTCTGCTCGGAGCAGCTGTGGTTGGGGGTCACCTCACCCTGTCTGGAGGAGAGAGGAGGGTTTGGAGTGGGGTCTGGGGGGTCTGCAGGCAGAGGCTGGTCTGTAATGGCCCCGGGCTCATGCCCACGGTCAATTGGCAAAGTGTTCTCTCTTAAGTACAGGCCATCTCTGTCAGCTACAGGAGCACAGCGCTGGAGGGGTCAGGTAGAGAGTTTTGGCAGGAGCTGTGGCAGCTTGTGGAGGCTGAGCTGCTCCCTGCTAGACCTGGCTTCTCTGGCACTGGGGATGCTGCTCCTATCACCCTTTGCTTAACAGGCGTTTGAAGGGCTGGCACCCTGCTTTGCTGCCTTGCTGCTGTGGCTCGTAGCCTGGTGTTTAGGCAGGGTAGGAAATGCAGCTCTGCTGGCAGTACTGGGACTGCTGGGGAGCCTGAGGGATCTCTGGTTGCTTCCTGGACAAGGCTTATCAGCCCGTGTTCCCTGCAGGCAGGTGCTTCCTTCATCTTGTCAAAGCTGCCCAGAGATTCCTGCAGGCTGTGATTTCTGGGGAGGGGCTGCCCTCCTGGGCAGGGTGCAGCCATGGCCCCGTGTGTGGGCTTGGCAGCATTCCCCTCTGCCTGGGTATCCCTGATCCTAGGAAGAGCTCCTTCTCTGTCTGGCTTCCTCCTTTTCACAGGCAGCAGTGGCAGAGCCTCTTTTGAGCCAGGAAATGTTTGTTGAGCTCCTCAGTTCTGGGGAACTGAAGGCATTAGTTACACTGGGATGGAAGGGGGAGCTGCCTGGGAGAGCTCTGACCACGCTGATGTGATGGAAGGTGACAGCACTTGCAGGGAATCCTTCTGCTGTTTGCTCTGCTGAACATTTGCATAAATTACTGCTGGTTTAATTCTGTGTAATTTTGGTAGATTCTTGCACGGCAAGGGCTGGGCTCACCTGCTGTTTGAGTCCCCAAAAACTTGTGAATGGGCCACTCTTCTGGGGACCAGAAGCCTCAGCAGGAGGGTGAGCCCTTGCTGCTCTTGGTGTAGGGCTGAGGGCCTGAGGAGGGGAGTCCTTCCCCTCCCAGGTGAGCTGTGTGGGGCAGGTTTGTGTTCCTGCTGCAGGGACAGAGGTGCCAGGTGCTGGCAGGAGGCAGAGGGAACAGCTGCTAAGTTCATAGTCAAATATTTGCTATTTGTATTTATTAGGTCACAAGCCACCTGAGGTGTGCAGTGTGTTCCCAAGGGGCTGGCTTCCTCAGCAGCACTCAAACTGGTGTGTGCTGGAGTGAGCAGCTGGGAAGCCCTGTATGGGTGAGACTGTGCCTGTCATGGGCTACCTGGGAACTGGGATGTGAGGGAGGGCTGGGTCCTGGTGTGATTTTGTCACAGTCAACCATTTGGTTTATGACCACAGCACATTATTTTACTTCCATCTGTGATGTTCCTCTTCTGGGAGGTTTTTATCTGATGCTGTTCAGGCAGCTCAGTGTTCCTTGGACATGTAAGGTGACCTTCAGGAGAACCAAACCTGTGTTCAGAGTGCTTAGTGCTGGCAGGGAGGTCCTGTGCTGAAAAAGCAGCCTCCAGACCATAACCTGACTCAACCCAGAGAGCTGAGTTTCTCTTTGTGCTGCTGGACCTGTTTCTGTCATGTTCTGAGATCTTGGTTACCTGCAGGAGCAGAGCCTGGCACATCCATCTGGGCCTTCTGGAGCAGCCTGTGGATGCTGATTGGTCCTTGGGCTCAGCACTGATGCTCTGGACTGAAGTGCTGCCCTTCAGCAGAACCTCTGCAAGGTCCTGAGAGGCTTTGATGGTAGAGGAGCCAGCAGACTCCACACTGTTTGCTTTTACCTGCAGGCTCTGGAGCTGGCAGAAGAGGAGAAAGACCAAAGCAAAGCCAGTGTAGAGGAGGAGCAAAGCAAAAGAACGAAAGCTGCTGAGAGGTACGGTACACAGAGCAACAAAGGAGGTGTGTGTGGCTTTGGCTCTGGGTGACTGTCTTGTTCACCTCTGCTCCAGCCACTGTAACCTCTTCAGATGTCCCCTGTAGAACGCCCAGAGATGCTGCAGCTGCTCACAGAGTCTTTCCCACTAAGCCTCTTGCTTCTCCTGCTGCCTCCTTGGTACTGTCTCAGCAGATTCCAGCTTCAGTAGCAGCAGCACTGCCTGTCTCCCCTTTCCTTGTGGCTGCCCCAGCTGTGGAGCTGCTGCTGCCCTCACAGGGATCTGGTCTGTGCATGTCCTGCTCTTGCCATGATGGCCTGAGCCTGTTCACATTGTGTGGTGTGCCCTCTGGCTTTGAACTGAGAAGGATTAGCCAGCACTGGCCAGAACCTGATGATGGACCTGCTGGTTCTGAGACATCCCCCAGTCTCAGTCAGCACTGGTCTTACTGGGCTCCCAGCTCTTAGCTCAGCAGAGCCTGTAGCTGAAGGCTGGTGCCTGTTACTGGTGGCAGGAGTCCATCTGCAGTGTGAACAGTTCCCTCCCACTTCCTTCTGTGGAGGGGGCCTGGAACAAGCCACTACTTGACCAGGTCTAAGTGTTGAGCTACTTTCTCTCCTGGTACGTGGACAGCTGTGACCTAAAGAGCGGTGCTGGCTTCCAGACCCTCAGTTACTGGGAGGACTGGACTGTTGACGGGAGCTGTTTTCAGCCTCTTCAAGGTGACTTGTTTAAAGCAGTTGACAAACTGTGCCGAGTGGTGAGCTCCGTGCTCTCGAGCCCCTCCCCTGTCGCGAGCTGTAGTGTGACATTAATAGATGAATCATGTCAGAACTCTTAGCCCCTGCACAGTTACTGTGGGGCACTGGGAACCAGGAAGCTGTTGCCTGTGCCAGGAGTACTTGTGAACAGAAGAAGCTGCAGTCCAACCTCTTGGCTAGCTTTGAGCACTTGGGATTTGCAGCCTTGTGCTTAGAGGAGCTGTTCATGTGAAGGTCCCCAAAAACATGTTCTGCCTGCAGGAATTGTCTCCCTGCTGCTTGGTACCTGCTTCCCAGCCGTGCCTCCTTTCCCTCCCCCTCTCGCTCTGCCTGTAACGCCAGCTCGTGCTTGTCCTGTCTCTCCTCTCTCCCAGGATGAGGCAGGACTGGAGGTGTAACACGCCTGCCAATGTTGCCATCTGTAATTTGGATGTCAGTGTGAGTGTTGCTAATAGGGCTGGCTTATCTGGGGGATAAAGGACCCGGAAAGAGGGAGAAAATCCAGGGAAGGGATTCGGCGTTGAGACTGGCACCTGTTAAATCCTCGTCTGCCTGATAGTCTGGCAGGTCTTGAGGAGGTGGGACTGGTTTGGAGCTTTGCTGTGCCTTTGGCAGCCCCACGTTGGGCGAGCAGGTCCCGTTGGCAGGCGTGGCTCGGTGCCCATCTGACTCAGCTGCACAGCCCATAGTCCCCACCTCGCCTGCCTGCAGCAGCCGCTGGAGTCTGGTCTGTGCTAACCTGCGCTTCTGTTGCCTCTTGTGCTGCCAAGTGAGAGGGATGGAAGCGCTTGTGACAGCCCGCAGAGGTGTTCTGCGTCAGAAGATGCCGATGGGGAGGCGGCGGTGGCCCGGGGGACAGAGGAGGGCTGTTTGGCCAGCCCGCTGGCTCTGCAGGATCTCGCTGCCCTGCGGAACACGTAAGGGCTTCCTCGGCGTTCCCGCTGTCGGGAGCGTACCAGCTTCTGTCCGTCTGCTCTCTCCGTGGCGTTCGCAGCCAGCGTGTGCAGTCAGCGCGCCCGGAGCTGCGGTGGGCACAGCGGAGCTCAAACATCTCGGTGTGCAAACCCGGGCAGCTGTTCCTCTGGCGAGTGCCAAGTGAACAGTCTGTGCTGGGGAGGGGGGATCAGCGGCTCGGCCCTCGAGCTCTGCGGCACAGGATGCCATAGGATGGAGAAAGAGCCGTTGGCTCGGCGCTTGGAGGAGCCTCCTCCTCGCCGGTGTCGCTAACGAGGCTGGAAGCCGTAGGAGATCTCGGTACAAGTGGTTGTGCTGACTTGGCTTCCCGTGTCAAATGACAGACCAACAGATGCAGTGGGAAAAAATAAGCAGCGTGTGTCTCGGGACAAAGTGGTGGAGAACAATCTCTGCCCTGGAGAGCAGCACGGTATCTCACTTCTGTCAGGAACTGGCTTGGCATGATCTCTCTTGAAACAAGAGCTGGAGCAAAAGGGAGATGGTGGTGGAGAGGTGGAGGTGGCTGGTGTCTCTGCAGAGCTGCCTGATAAATGGCACCTTCTGTAGGCACCTCTGCAGCTGGCCTGGAGCTCGCAGCGTTAGGGGGGAGCAGGATTTTTCCAGAACCCAGCTACTCTTTCCCCTGTCTTGTTCTCTTTCCTAATGGCTGCATAAGTGACCTTTTCTCTTGACTCAGGGCTTTATTACCGGGGCTGTTATTTCCCTGATTCCTGGCAAAACCCAGGTCCCTCTGCCATGCACTGGCAGTCTTGGAGCACGATGAGACTTTGCTGCTCCAGCTTTTACAAGCAAAGAATACAAATCTTTTCCTAAGACTAATCTTCAATTTCTCCTCCTTCCCCTTCAGCCTCTTTCAGACCTTATAATTTTGCTGCTCTCTTGTCTGAAAAAAACTTAATTAGAAACAGATTGGTTTTGAATTTTTGGAGTGCTTAGGGCTTTCTGTTGCCTAGAGCTGGCAAACTCCCAGCACAGTTTAGATTGCAATTGGAGAAAAATACCTGGTCCAGCAGACGTGCAGTGCCAGTCTCTGGGCTGGAAACTGGTCCTGGTGGCATCTGCCCTTGTGGTCGGCAGCCCTAGCCTGGGTCTCACAGCTGTGAGATCCTTCATGAGGTGAGACTGTGGCCCTGGTGGGTCCAAATGTGAGTCGTTCAGGACCTGATACTGTCTGGGGGGATGTTGCTGTTCTTTTCCTGTTACTCTGTTTTCTGTTGTTCTTTTGCAAAGGAGCTTCCTCTCTTTTTGGTAGGCGACCTGAGGAGGAAATCCAGCACAAGCAGTCCTTGAACCAGCCCAGTGAAGAATCCCTGCAGGGAATTGCCAAGGAGCTGGAGCAAGAGCAGATGCGTTTGTTGCAAGCAAAGGAGGAGAAAATGTGGCAATTCCAAGAGGAGATGAGACGGCAGGAGGAGGAGGAAGCTGAGAAGCTCCGTCAGCAAAAAGAAGAATCCCTCAGGTATTTTCCTTTTTAACTCTTATCTCCCTCCTGTCTCTCCCCTGAGCCTTTCTGAGCTGCAATTTCACCGCTGCAGTTCGAGGCCATCGCCCTGGGAGCTGTGCTGCTTGGGGGAGTTGTGGGCAAAGGGAGCGAGAAGAAGGCTTTGGGGGGGAGGAGTGTGGGGCTCCGTGCCTGGCACAGACCACGGTGTGTGTGAGGATCCGTGCATCCTGAGTGACTGTCGGTGCAATGCGGGGAGAGCACCGGCTGCCCCTGGAGAGCATCCTCCTGCACTGCGAGCTCTGTGCTGCTGTGCGAGCAGCTCTCCATGCTCCCAGCCTGCCTCTCATGGATAACCCGGGAGAAGTTTCCAGTTTAGTGCTTGGAGCTTTACTGCCTGGCAGCTGTTCAAATCCTGGGCCAAACTGCGGTGATGGGGCTGGAAATGGGAGTGTTAGAGGAGATGAGGTTACCCTGGGGGAACGAGCTGAAGCGCTGGCACTGCCTGGCTTACAGTTGGGCTTCCAGACAGGAGTGTGAGCAACAGGGCATGGATATCTGTGGGAAACCCAGGTAGTGTGTGTGGATTTGAGAGATGCTGGGACCTGTGTCCTTCCTTGTGTGGATTTTTCTCTCAAGGCTTTGATGTTGTTGTGAATGGCCTGGATACTGATGCTCTTAGCACACTGACCTGGCCAGAAATGGTCTCATGACAGGAGCTGTCATGGGAAAGCTGTCCTGGGGGCGAAGGAAGGTACAAATCACGCTTGAGGAGAAAAAAGTCTATGCAGTAATGGAGCAGTAGTAAAAAGGGTGTCCCATGAAAATACAAAGTACACACATTGCTGAATGCATCCAGGTACCTTGGCCAGGAGCCTGCTCTTATGTCATAGGAGCAGATTTCATTTACCTGGGGGAGGGAGTAGAACCCAAGAGCCATCCATGATATGGTGCATTTGAAAGAGGCACCACTCAGAGGCTGCATCTCCTGTGCCAGCAGCCAGGTTCTGAAGGTACAGGGGAGAGTTAATGGTTTGGAGCTCTGAGAATGCACAGCTAGTGGGAGCAGCACCGGGTCTGTAGGCCTTGGGAGGTTATTTGAAAATAGTCTCCTGATCCCTTTTTGTTTTTTGTGTTTTCCTGGATGCTCATCTCTCAGGAATCTAAAAGAAAGCTTGGCAAATCTTTCTGAGGAGGAAGAGTTGCGTATCAGAAAGGAAGAAGCAGAGAGACTCTCTGAGCTGCGAGCCAAAATTGCCTCTGAGATGGAGGTGGAGAAGGAGAAGATAAGGTGAAAAGCTTTGCCATCCCTGGGGACAAACTCCAAGCTGGTTTGGGAGGGAGACATCTTGCCTGTCACTGGTGGCCACTCCAAGTGAGGTACTAGTCCTCCTGAGCCTCCCACAGCTGGTGCTTTGCCTCGGTGGCAAGTACGAGGCCCGAACCGTGGTGCCCAGGGGAGCTGTGTGTTGGACCTTAATGATCACAGCTCTGCTGCCTTGGGCTGATGAAATTCTGCTGGATGTTTCTGCCCAATGGCTCTTCAGGCCTGGGGGAAACAGGAGAAGGCAGATGGGGGCAAAGTTATGCTTTGTTGGGGTCTCTTTTACTTGGCTGTCAGCCAGGTCTCCACCCGACTGCTCTGTTTCATATGCTGGTGAATCCCTGTGCCATGGTGCTGTCTTCCCTGGCTGGTGTGTTCCATCCTGTGGCAGCATCTCATCTTGGTGGTAGCTCCTAACTGGAGCCCAGTGGGCAAGGACCAAGTTCTGACTTGCTTCTGTTTGTGTTGTGGTTGCAAACCTCCCAGGGCAGAGCAGGAGGTTGCGCTGCAGAAACTGCGAGAAGAATGGGAATCCCAGCAGGCGCTGGAGGAGGAGAGCCTGCAGAGGAAGCAGCGGCTGCTTCTGGAGAAAAGGAAGCTGGAAATAGAGGAGGCTCAGCAGAAGGAGATGACTGAGCTGGAACAAGAGAAGAAACGATTCCTCCTTGAGCTCAAGGAGAGATTAGAGAGGGAAAACGAAGAGGTGAGTTCTTTACTGCTGGCTTGGGTCAGACCTGCACTGTTTATGCCGCCGTTGCTTGTGTTGCAGTGCTGCAGTGTTGAGGTTCTGTAACATCTGTGTGGGCTTTAGTTATGACTCATGTGAAGGAAAGATGCTGGGGATGCTCTTAGAGGTGTGTCTGAAGTGGGGAGGAGTACCCCCCCAACTTACTACGAAGGTGATTAAAGGCCAGTTTTTTAAATGGCCTCGTTGTCTCTGAGAAGACAAGGCTGGCTGTGTGTCTCTGCCAGGCTAACCCAAGCCATCTTGCCAGGTCAGGACTCCTCTCTGGCCACTGCTTTAGTCCTCCAGAGAGCTTGGGGACTTCTTGAATGGAGGCAGCTCATAGTCCTTCCATCTCTTGAGAGGGAAGGCACCTAGAGACTGAAGGCTTCTTGCCTGTAATCCCATGTGAGGGGTTCACTGTTGTGCTTTTGTGCTGCTTATGGACAGACGTTGATTGCGAATGTGGCTTGCACAATGTTGTCCCCACACATAGAGGTTTCCCAGCTGAGTCTTGCTCATCTTCCCGTAGGCAGTAGAAGAGCTCAAGAAACAGTTCGCAGATGAACTCCAGCAGCTGAAATCTGCATCGGAAGAGAAGCATCATAGGGTAAAAGATGGTGTCCTTAGAATGTAAATAGGGTTTTCTCCCCACGCTGTCACCAAAGGTGGCCAAGGAGGGTGGTGTTAATTTTAACCCACTTGCTAAATGTGGTTCTGGTCTGGCTCAGCGCTTGGGCATGCTCCAAGTAGGGGGTGGTGAGACTACTTCCTGGTCTTTGCCATGCTGTGCTTCCTCTGTGGGAGGGCACTACATGGATCTTGTCAGAAGGGTGACACATGTCTGTGGGTGGCTTTCATGGCAGGTCATTTCCAGCCTGCAAACCCAGATAGCAGAGGCGCAGAGGAGCGAGGAGGCTCAGCTGCACCAGGACTTGCAGAGAGCGGAGCACAAAGTGCAACAAAAAGCGTTTCAAGTAATGGAATACGAGCGCGAGGCAAGTATTCCTCTGGGATTGCTGAACGTTCTATGCCTTTTCCTTGGACCTGTGGGGAGGTCTGAGAGGCTGTGTCCCCTGCCCAGGGGGTGACAGTGGTGCCTTAGGGGAACAGTCACTCGTGCAGCATCTCACCTCACCAGGGTGCTGGCCTTGTAGTACCCAGGCCACAGCCTGGTGCCCCTTGCAAGATTCTCTGAGCTTCAGCCCTTCTGCTCTCAGGAGGGCTGCTGTAGTTTAGAGAAGCTTCTTTCCATGCTGTCCCTGCAGCTCAGCGAGCTTATGAGAGAGAAACGCCAGGAAGTGGAGAAAGACCACGAGAGGAAAATGGAGAGGATGAAAGAGGAGCACCAGGTGGTCCTCGCACGACTGCGGGACCAGTATGAGGAGGAGGTACTGCTGGGGAGAGGGGGCTGCTCTGGGAGGTCCCTGCTGTGGCTTGCTCCCTTGGGCTGTACCTGGGCTGGCTCTGCTTGCCAGACCTGCTCATTGCAGCCCCTCCGGGAACTGGAGATCTTTCTTATAGAACAGGCACCTTTGCTGTGGTGTTCAATGAATTTGGGCTGGGGCTGTAAGGATAAGCTGTCCAAATACTCTGTGCAGGCTGTGTCCAGGTGCATTTGTGGACCAGTGTGCCAGAGAAGATGGTTTACTTGCCTTTTATTGCAGAAGCCCATTCTGGAAATCCTTGTGCCTCCTGTTTTTGGCTGCCCAGTCAGCAGCATCTCTCAAACTGTAGTTTCACGGGTTGTTTGTTCTTTCTTGACCCGTTCCCTTGATGTTGTTCCCATAAGCGAGAGGTTTCGATCCGCTGAGTTTGTTTGCTCGGAAGCTGCTGGGCGATGGGCTGGCTTCCCAGAGCTGTCTCCTGCGTGCTCGCCTTGGCTGGCTGGAGAGCCCTGCGCAGCTCAGACGCTGCTCTCGTTGGTGTCTTGCGGCGAGCAGGAGAGGACGCAGCGGGCAGAGCTGCTGGAGGGCCTGCGCGGGGAGGCGGCGCGGCTGCGGCAGCGGCACGAGGCCGAGGTGAGGGCTCTGCGGGCAGAGCTGGAGGAGCGGCTCACGGCGCTGCAGCACAGGCACCGCGAGAAGGTGAGGCCGCTTTGCCCAGCCCGGCCCTGGCACTTTGCCTCGGGGTGCCTGCCCCCCTCTGCAGCCTGGCGTGATGCGGGTGCGAGGTGATGCTTCCCCACTGCTGGTGGTGCAGCTCTGCCCGGTGGGCGAGGAACTTGTGCCGTTGTCTTCAACTCAGTGTGTCTGTGCAGGAAAGAAAACTCCAGGATTCGGAAAATGAGCTTGAAATGCACACGAAGAATGTCAAAGCCAAATCAGCGCAGCTCCTTAGCCAGGTGAGCCAGCCCTGTTGGACTTAGAGAGGTTTCCTTGCCTGTGCTGCTTCTCTGGCTGCTTCCTTGAGGAGGACTCTCCAGAAGTGCTCAGCCAGGGCTTTTGTTACCGTCCGAGGTAAAACTTCCAATCAGGGGTCAGAGCGGGGCCAAGCATTCCTGGTGGGACAGCCTGATGGCTGTTTGCAGGAGAGGGCAGAGCTCTGGGTTTGCTCGGTGCTTTGGGAGACAGTCTGTGTGTCAGAGGGATCCCAAGAGCCTTTCAAGGTGGCACGTCCTGGTCAGCATCACTTTGGGTTTTAGTCAGTCCCCTCGTCTTTTCTATGCTGCTGCGGAAGGGAGATGAGTGTTTCCTGGGCAGCAGAGAGGAGAGGGAAGCGCTCCAAGTGCTCCTGGCAGTAGTCAGTGGCTGATGCTCTTGCTTGGCAGAGCTCTGGAGCCCTGGCCTGTGCCAAGGGCTGCAGGTAGCCTCGCTTCTGTCTGCCCTGCCTTCCTCTGGTGAGGAAGTGAGAAAGTGGAGGAACTCTGGAGGTAACAAGAGGATTCCTTGAAAGCAAGATCCTGCAGAAATGGCCATGGGCCTGGGACACTCAGCTGAGCAGGATGGGGGTTCTTCCAGCAGGAACAGGAATATTCCCAGCTTCTCACTGGAAGCCACATAAAAAAAGAGGAACTGGCGGGGGGGGGGGGGGCAGGTAAAGCAAAACTGTCCTCAGGTATTTGGAAGTGGTCCTGACTTAAGCCTGATCCCTGTCCTGAAGTACTTCTCAGCACCACCACTGTCCTCGCTCTGACTTTCACTGACTTCCTCATCTACGTAGGAGGAGTCTCTGAAGAAGAGAAGGCAGCAGCTGCTGGAGGAGGACAGACGGACTGAGCTGGACCGAGAGGTATGTGTGTCCTGGCTCTGCTGAGGGCAGCACACTAGGGCCATGGCTTTGTGAGATCAAACTTATCTAAATGGCCATGCCATCCTGCTGGGAGCTTGGCTAGTGCTGAGCTCTTCCCCGAGCCAGAGAGGCAGCCCTGTGCTTCCAGGGTTGGGATGTATGTGTCTGTGGCTCTGGAACCTCCTGTGAACTGTGCAAGCTCTTGCGTGTTCTGTGCCTTTGATTTTGGTGTTGGAGAAATTGAGGGCTTTTTTGATTTTCTTCTAGGAAGCTGCTGTAGCTTCTCAACGGCGGCTTGAGGAGAGCAGGAAGGAGCATGCCAGCCTCCTCGAGTCCATCCGGCAGCTGCGCAGGTCTCTTGAAGAGCTCCAGGACCAGAAGGCTGAGCTGGAGGCTCAGGTGGATTTGTTGCAGACCCGAAGCCAGAGGCTGCAGAAATACATCAGGTGTGTGTGCAAGAAGCTTCCTCCAATACAAAAAATCCCCTTGAGGCCCCAAACAGAAACCTCTCTAACCCTACCTGATCCTCTCCTTGACCTCTGAGCTTCTTGTAGGCTGGGCCCTGTCCCTTCAGAATCCCAGTGGTGGTTTTACTGCATGTTGAGGGCACAGGATCCTGGGGGTCTGTTTCCAGGTGGATTAGTGACTGTGTCAATTTGTCACTTCACCTCTGCTTGTCAGGCTCAGTTGTCTTCTCCACCTCTGTCTTTTGAGGGTATTAAGATGGTTTGGGGGGCATTGAAATGCAAAGAAAAGATATTCTTACAATAGCTGAGCTTCTGGGTAAGAGTATGAAGCAGTGTTCCCCTGCCTAGCCAGGGGTTCTGTTGAGCATCACACTGCAGACCTGATACTGGTGCGTCTTGCACATCTGTGGCCCCTTCCCTCGTGGGAACTGGAGGTCCCTGGACACCTCTGCAGACAGGTTGCTGGGCATAGATGGACCTGCAGTCTAATCAAGTGGTGCCACCATTGCCTTTTCTTATGGCAGTGAGCTGGAGGCAGCTGTCAGGAGCAAACAGGAGGCTTTGAAAAAACTGGAGGCAGAAGAAAGTCTTGAATCTCCGAGAGAGAAAGCTGAGCTCCATGTGGAAGACCTGAGAGAAACTCTTGAAGCTGTGAGTAACTCAGACTGCAAAGGTGTTTGTTTTGTGAGATCCGAGGCTGTGAGTCCCCCCAAAATCCCAGCTTCTGTTCCTTCTGCTGAACTCACTGGAGTTAGAGATGCATTTTTTTTGTATCTGTCTGTTTTCATTTCTTAATTTCTGTTGTTACTGGAGAGGAGGAGTGTGGGGTAATTGAGCGCCCTTGGAACCAGAAGCAGGGCTTGAGTCAGGGATGGAAATGTCTTTGTTACTTTCAAAAGTCATAAAGAACATCCCAGGCGCTGGTTTTGTATCTGGACAATAGCGTTATGACATCACTCCAAATTTTTGCTCCTGCTTGGGTTCTTATGTGCTCCCGAGGCTCTGTTTCCCATACATATTTCTTAGTTTTTGAAATGTTGTTAACTCCTCAGCACTCATCCAGAGAGCCCGATTCCCCCACCTCTCCAAGCCACGAGGACAGCAAGCTCCAGTTTGACCAGTGAGTATCTGCACACCAGCCGCTTCGGGAGCGTGTTTTTGCTGGAGCTGACGCGCATGGCACTGGCCACCCGTGCCGGGGGAGGGTGCTGAGCGAGGCTGGCAGGATGGCCCAGCCCCACACACCCGGTCAGGAGCACGCTGGTGTCTCACGCAGCGTCAGGAGCTACATCTCCACCGAGGGGATCTCCATCCGGAACGCCAAGGAGTTCCTGCTGCGCCAGACCCGCTCCATGAGGCAGAGGCACACGGCGCTGAAAGCTGCCAGGCAGCAGTGGCACCAGGAGCTGCAGAAAGCTCAAGAGGTGGTGCAGGATCCCAGCAGCTCCCAGCTCCTGGAAGGTGTGCGCAAGAACCTGGAGGAGGTGAGCCCCGAGCGCCGCGTTTGGGTGTCGGGCGAAGGAATCTGCAGCCCTGGGGTCGATGCCTGGCTTGGGGGGGTTCAGGCCTCCTGGAAATCCAGCAAATGCAGCATCTGAGCAACAGGCGTAGTGGGAAGGTAACTTAGGTGTTGGATCCCAGTGATGTTACTGTGCCTCAGACTAGGGAGGCTGGACAAAGCAGTCACTGTGGTGCAGCCAGTGCTCAGGAGCTTGCCAGGCTGCAGGAACTGCATTGTCAGCTGGAGCTTCTGGGACCTTAAAGATGCAGGAAGTATTTGGTAGGGAAAAATTGTTTCCTGTGTCATGCAAATCCCATAATGCTTTCTCTTAGTCAAGGAAATGACAGGTGTCTGTCCTGTCAGGAGGGACAAGCTTATGGTTGTAGATCTAGGGTTATGTCACCCTTGCTTAGGAGAGGGGTTCTTGACTACTTGCTAGGTCTGCTGATACACCAACCCAAGACAGGGAAGGCCATAATTTCCTTCAGGGATTGTAGAGAGCATTTATGTTTGAGGAACCAGAGCTCTTCACCCTCTTTAGAAGTGGAACCTTTGCCTTGGGGTGAAGTTGCTCTGAGGCATGTGCTCTACCCTCCGTACACTTCACTTCCCATGCTCTGAAAGCTTGGGAGCAATTTAACTCCAGCAGCATGATTTCCTGGGCTGAGCAGGAGCAAGATAACGAAAGCTGGAGTGGCTGCTAACATAGATCACTTCCTGTCGTTCTGAGCTAACTCTCCTCCTTGCCTCGGCTGTTGCCCCGCTGCAGGAAGCGAAGCAGTTGAGCAAGATGAAGTCGACTATGCGGAAAGGCCACGTGCTGCTGAAGAAGAAAGAAGAGAAGCTGAGCCAGCTGGAGTCCTCACTGCTGGAGGAGGTAACCACCAGCACCACTGCTGCCTGGCTGCACTCCTGCCCTGCCCAGAGCTCTTGGAGATGAGTCTGGTGTCACTTGGGCTCTGCTGTCCATGTTGTTCTGGTATCAGGGCCAGAACAGCTTACCTCTGCTTTTTTCCTTCTTGTGACCAGCTTTCAGATGAAGATACTCTCAAGAGTGCTTCATGCAAGAAGATGGTGACTTTTGATGTCAGCAGCTCTGAGGACACAACCAGCACGTCCAGTGTGAATCTCTATCAGCCTAAATGTAAGTGCCCAACTGGCTGGTGAAACAGGTACTAATGCACATCCAGACTTGTCCTGCAGGCCCTGTTCTTGCAGCACTGGAGGGTCTTATCCTTGTTCTCCTCCACTTTGTGCCCAAGTATGCTCTGAGGCACAAATCCTTATTGTCTGTGTCTCCTCTGGCTGCAGAGGGGTTTTCACCTCTGTATCCTGCTTAGCACAGTCTCAGCTTAGATCAGTCTTTGCTCAGTGTAACATGGGGTAGAAAGCAGCTCTCCTGACAGGGAGGCTGCATCTCCTGTGCCTTCCCAGTGACCCCTTTGTCTCCTTCTCTTCTGCCAGTGGATTTGAGAGCTGGCTTGCAGCCTGCCCCCCCGACAGACAACATCCAGTACTTGACAGACTCTCTGCAGCACATCAGTAGTGAACTGAACAGGGTCCTTGGCGTCCTGGGCTCCATGAACAATCACCAGCCTCCACTCCTCACCTCGACGGCCCACGATGGCATCCCTCTTTCTGCATACGTCTCCTTGGCAGGACTCCAGGCAGGAGGCTCCACAGTACCTCCCACTGGGGTATCACTGGTGGACCAGTGGTCCTGGGGCACTGGACAGAGGTCCAGTCACTCTTTTGCACCTGGACAGTCAGTGGACAGCATCCTGGCAGAGAAATGGCACAAGTATTTCCCAAGTAAGTCTCCAATCCGTAATCCATCTGCTTGCTCACCTACAAGGTCTGATTTCACAACCCTGTGGGTTCTAACCCTCTCACCCTCCCAGTGCTGGTAAGGCCAGATCCACTGGTGCTGCTGATAGGCAGAGTGCTAATCAGGTAAGGAATGAGAACCTTGTTCTGGGAAGTGCAGCACAGGGCTGATCTAGCCACCCAGCTTTTGGAGCAGTTCAGCCTTTCCTGGACGCACGACGTGTCCATGCTGTAAGAAAGCCAATGCAGCCAGATGTAAAACTATTGGTTTTGAGGGGGCCTCCATTCCATGTTTGTTTTCTAGGTGGGTTCCCATCGCTCAGTGGAAGCTCCAAGCCTCAGGACAACAAGCTGGGATATGTGCCTGCAGAGTAAGGGTCTTGTTCCTTCAGTTGTTGCTTCATTGTGCAGCTTTTACTTCTCTGGGGTGACTTACAGGTCACATACCATATAACAAGTAGATAACAAAGCTACACATTCAGGAGATGAGTTAGGTACTGGGAGTTACTTGCTGCCCCATGCTCAGCACTGCCCTGTAGCTTCCCCAGCTGGGCTCTCATCACAGCTGTGCTGATAATCCTTGTTTTGAGACCAGGGTCCAAGGGTGCTGGGTTTAGGCCACATAGACTCTGCTGTGCTGGGTGATGCTGTGTGGGGATGGAGCCACCTGAACCATTCTGATGCTGTCCAGATGAAAAGGAGGACAGTAGCCTGAGAGGGGGGTGGCTGCTGCAGCTGCTCTGTGTCATGTTTTTGGGCAGAGGACTTTGAGCTAAGAGGAGGCTGCTTTTTGTTAACTGGTTCTTTCTGTAGCAACCCATCACTTGATTTCTCATCTCTGGGTTTGTTTCTGCCTAAACCTCTTTTCCCCTTGTGCTGTCTCTGGTGTGCACAGTGAGCAAATACGGCGGTTCCAGCACTCCCAGTTCCAGAGCCATGACTCAGACAAAATGAGCATTCAAGGAATGATTGAGACCAACAAGAAATGGCTAGAGGACTTCAAGAGGGATTCAAAAATGTATCCTTTGCCTGTTTCTCCTCTTAAGTTGCACTCCAGTTTCCTGCAGCAGGTAGGAGGACACAGCGGGAGGTGGGTGAGTCAGGAGCACTCCACCACTGAACAGCAATTTTGAAGCCAGAGCTTCTATTTTAGCGTCTGGTTCTGCAAAGGAATTCTGTGTTTAGCAGTTCAAGTGTGAGTGACCTGTTTGCTCTTGTTTGAGTTGTACTTCACCCAGGAGGGCTCTTCCTTTTGCCTGTTTTGTGATGCTCCTCGGTGCCACTGCTCTGCTGGGATACACAGCACTGGGAGCTGGTAATGGGAGAACTGGAAAAAAATAACTGAAGAGTGTGGAATGGAGGTGGTGCCAGGGAAATAGGGGCTGAGAGCTCTGCTTTCAGTACTGGTCCTAGCTGCTGGCTGTGTCCACACCAGCTAACTCCTCATGTCAGCCAGGCTTTTCCTTTACCTAGCTGCCAGATCCCTCTTCCCAGGAGCAGAGAAGCCCCCAGTCAGCAGCCCCAGCCTGCTTCAGCTAGGACTGGATGAGAACAGGCAAATCAAAGTGTACCAGTGCTGAAAGGTGGGGCTCAGCTCTGCAGAGGTGCTGACTGGGGCCTGGGCACTGTCTGTGGTGGTACATGGGGTTTCAGCAGTACCCAGCCATCTCTGCTCTCTGTGCTCCTGAAAGAAGGTATCTTGACAAGGGTGAAGGAAGGAGGAAGCAAACTTCCCAGGTGGATTCTTCTAATCCTGTAATGTGTCCAAATAGACTTTATAGACTGTTTCATCCAGTGGTGAGATATCAGGGCTTCAATAAATCAACAGTTCCCTCATTAGTATTCTAGAGCTTGGGAGCCAGAGCTGTGAATTAGAGGACTTTGAGTAACTGGTCAAGGGGGAGGATGTGAATCCAGCTGAGACTCTGCTAGAGGAAAGGTCTCAGGAAATGAGCCCATGCTGATGCCTTGCAAATGTTTATCTGCAAGTGGGCCGAGTCACCTGGCCTTGGGCACTTGTGTGAGCAGGGGAGACCAACACCAGAATGGCAGAGGGGCATTTGGGGAAGGGTAGACTCTGCCTCTGGAGAGATCTTCTTCTCTGCTGGGGTGGAAGCCATATGAAGTGAGCCAGGAGTGGCTTTTTGTGGCAGATATCGAGAAGTGCTCCCTGCTTCCTTTCTGCCCCACCAGCCAGAGCATAGCTGTGCTCCGGGTGCTCTTCTCCTTTGTTAGAAATGCTCTGACATGGAGCAGGGATGGTAAGTGGGGCTGTGTCTGCAGGTGCTGTGAAGGAACTCAGCCCAGTGTGAACAGTGAGACACAGCCCCCCCTGTGTCCTCCTGTGCCCCAGGGAGGGGGATCTGGAGCCCAGCTCAGCAGCTGGGTCTCCTTCCTCTCAGCAGGGCTGGGGAGGCAGGCGGGAGCCCTTGGAGCCCAGCCTGGAGCCTGGCCTGGCTGCTCCTGCAGCAGCTCTGCTGGGCTCCTGGTAGAGCAGATCTCGGAGCCCCAGAGCTGGCTCTGCGTGGCTGGAGCCCGGCTGGGGGGACGCACAGCTCGGACCCGCTTTGCTCAGGGGTGGCTGTGGCCGTGTCCCTGCGGAGAGGCCATGTCCAGAGCCCGCCAGCACCCTGTGGGGAGGCACCCAGCTGGGACGGGGCAGGGGGTGATGCTCTGACCCATGGGCAGAAGCAGGGCCGGGCTTTCCTGCTGCCGAGTGGGAAATGGGCCGTTCGGTTGCCTTTGTCAGTATCTCCTCCAAGCTGTTTTAAATATTTAATGCTGTAAGAAAAAAAGCCAAAGCCCTTGCCAGTTTGTCTGATGGAGAAGTCTGCGTTTGAAGGGATCCCATCTGTGAGGAATCCATCTCCGAAGACATTGTCCTGTGAGCTGGCTGAGGCAGGGAGGCTGGTACCCGGCCGTGCCGTTCGTGTTCCTCTGTGGGGCTGGTGATGTGCGGTGGGGTGAGGCAGAGAGGCCCTCCTGCTCTGCTGCCCGGGGGCTGTGTACTGGCAGGGCTCACACCGGCAGCGTGGCAGGGGACTGTTTACATGCAAAAAGAGATATTTTTGGTGAATGTAATTTTAAGACTGAAGAATGTCTGTGTGTGTATATGTATATATATATATATTTCGGGGGGGGGAGGCTGATTTTTCTTAGCAGTTTTTTAATTACTTGGCCAGCCTTTGTCCTGGGAGTTTGATCCTCTCTCAGGTCCATGTTCTCCTACCTTCTGCCTGTTAAAGAGCAGGAGGTCCTTCTGCAGGCACTGCAGGTGGAGAACATCTCCCAGGTGTCCCTGCTGAGGAAATCCTCCCTGGCTCACACCAGTGCTGGCTGAGTGGGCAGAGCTCAGATGCCTGCAGGGAATGGTGGGTGTCCGGGGCAGTCCTGCTGCAGGAAGGGGTGCAGCAAAACTCAGGTTCCCCATCTACTGTCAGATTGCTAAAAGCAAAAGGATTTTGCTTTCAGTTTCCTGGCGGTTGGTGGAAGGGGTGACAATCTTTCCAGGGAGGTCTTTTCAGAGGGGGGCAGCACGGGGAGGGTGTCAGCCTGGGGGGTGCTGCACCCGAAGCTGTGTCGCCGAGTCCTGGCTGCGTGCTCAGGGAAGCGTGTGTTGGTAGTGTGGAGATGTGCCTGTCTTAGCAATGACTTGGTTTGGAGCGTGTTCCTTTTTCCTGTTAAAATCTGTGCTAGCAGCTGTATCTGGTTTTGTACGCAAATTAAATCAACAGGAGCCTGTTTTGTATGATGATGTTTGTAGCTCTTTCTTGTTGAGATGTTCTGTTTGAGCCCCAGATACCCAGCTTGTTCTTACCTTCCACATCTTCCCCTGCTTTGTCTCTGGGCTGTTTCATGTTTTTGTCTTGTCAAGGTCACTTCTGGCAATTTCCAAGACCACTTCAGCTCGCTGTGGCTTTATTACCATTATTCTGTTAAGTGACTGGCCAGGGCAGCAAATGCAGGGGCAGATAGAATGGTGAAGCCCTGCACTACAAAAGCAATTCTTTGTGGGGCTTTTAGGCAGCAGGACAGCTTTTCATGGGCTCCCTCCCATCCTGCCCTTGCCATCAGACTGCCACCTGGTCTCGTTACAATGGCTGGCTGGCTCTGGAGCTCTGTGTCAAGGTCAGAGCATGGGCTGTGTGCACGGACAGTCCAAGGCCAGCCTGGCTGGGTGCTGGGGAGGGGCTGCCTGTAGGGGTGGGGGGAAGGTGCTGGGTTTCTGCTGAGCAGGTGAGGAGTTCTCTCTGGACATGGGGAGAACATGGTGTGCTGGTGGGGCACAGGGCTGTGATCCAGAGCTGCTCTCCAGCAGCTTGGCACGTGTGGAAGTTGAACTCTGCAGACTGGCTCTTACTGATTCAGAGCTGGTGGGAATTTGCCCAAGTGGTGTTCTGGGTGGTGCTGGAGTCCAGCAGCACTCCCACTGTGGTCAGGGAGGATTTGGGATGTGCTTTTCTCTTCCCATGGCTTCTTCCTTCCCCCTTTCTGCCTCCCTCCAGCAGCCCTAGGACACCCCCTTGGCCCTTCCCAGCTGGGCACACTTGCTCCTTGGGAGTTTTCCCCTTTAAGGTAGTTTTTCATGATAGAAACTTGTAGCTTGTCCCGTGGCTCTAAGCACTGTTGCAAAGGCTGCTTCTGCCCAGATGTGCCCTGGCTTGGGGACTGTCTGGGTGGGTCACAAGTCCAGTGCCAGTGGTGATGGGCAGGGGGGAGGTTCAACCTGCTCGTGTTTTGTCAGCTCAGCTCAGTGTTTTCCCATGCACAGAGCATTGCTCATGGAAATCCTGGGTTGATGGAGGGGACTCTGGGTGATGATGTGTTCTGAGCTGCTGGTACCACAGAAGCCAAGTGTGGTTAGGGGTGCATCAGAGGCAGGCAAGGAGGGCAGTTGCTGCTGCTGGGCAGAGGAAAGCTGCTGGAGGACTGATGAGGCAGAGGAATAACGACATGTGAGAAGAACTACGGGAAGAGGCCTGATGGCAATGCACACTGCCCAGGTAAGCGCTTCTGGGGACAAATCCCCCACCCATTTTCTGAGGCAGCTCCTGTGCAAAGAGCACAGGGCAGCTCCAAGAGATCCCAAGTCCCACCTGAACTGTGGCTCCCGGGTGTGGGAGGCTTGGCTGCAACCCCGCCGAGCAGCAGTCCCGAGCAGAGCGGGTCTGTCCCGGCTGGTGGGTCGGAGCTGTGGGGGCTGTGGGGTGTGTGCCTGCGTGTCTGCGCACGCCGGCCTGCGTACGTACGTGGAGAAGAGGATTTGCTGTTTCTGGAACTCCAGCGCCGGGTAAGTTGGAGAAACTCGGCGATTAGAAGAGCAAAAGGACAGCGCGCGATTACTTGGCCGAGAGCAGCGCGAGCTGTAAGCTCATTAAGGGGCTTGGCCTCTGCCTGCTGGAGAAGGGACGCTGCAGTCCCTGGCTGTCTGGAGCCCACCGTGCATTGCTGCCGGAGCGTTGCCCCCTCGGGACGGAGGGAGCCCCTCGCACACCCCAGCCATGCTGGGCACCCTGATGACAGCACTGTTCTTTGTGGTGAGAGTGTTTGGACAGGTGAGTCTGGGCTGGTCGGCCAGCAGGGAGGATTTACTGCTTTGCATTTCATTTCTGGAGGTGTTTGGGGTTCTCTCTGGGGTGAGCAGTGGGGAATGTGGGCTGGGGATGCCCTGTCTCCTGCTCCAGCCATGGCTGGTGGTTGCTGGTGATGCATATGGAGTAGCAGCTCTTTGTGTCGCTCTTAAGCTTCTCTCCTCTCCTCTTACCTGCTGCACATCCCATCCATGCCCAGCTCGGGACCAACCTGTTCCGTGAGGAGCCCCTGCCCTACCTCGTGTACCAGCCTCTGCCCTGGCAGATCCAGTGTGTGACCCAGAGCCGCCGCACCAGCCGGGACAGTGAGGTGAGGGCTGGGGAGGGGGCAGGGCCTGGGGCAGAGAGCAGCCCCGGCAGACCTGGCGTCCCAGGTGCTGTGGTTTCATGGTGGGGGCTGGAGTGGAGGAACGGAACCCAGGGAGTCTGGTTCCATGGTGACTGAAATGCAGACCTAGCGAGGCTACAGCCCGTGCCAAGGAATGTCCTCAGGTGCTGCCAGAGCTTCTCGCAGGTCTGCGTTTTGATACAAAGCTCTTTGCTGCTTCTCCTCAGAGGCCTTTTCACAAATGCAGATTAATTATCAGTGCTGGGTAAGGGAGGAACAGCAGCTTCAGATTCCCAAAGGGAAGGCAGCCCGGTGAGGCTGCCCCTGGCCCTTTCCGAGCTCCCCAGCTGCCCTGCAAGGGGCTGTTCCTGCCACCTCTGCCTGACTCCTAATGAACTGTCGTATTTTTGCTCTGTCTTTCTAGAGAGGCAGGAGCTCTCGGCACAACAGCGTCTACTCGATTTCTGGAGAGAGAGGTGAGTAGGGAGCAGGCAGGGAGGCAGCCCTGCCCAAGGCCTAGGGGACACTGCTGGTTGTGACTGTAGGATGCAGGCGCTGCAGTTCCTGGGCCCTTCTTGGCCTCTTACTTCCTCAAAAGATGTCTCTGTGACAGCAGAGGGTATTTTGGGGCCAGCTCGGTGGAAGGGAAGCTCTCTGGCAGCTTTGTCCCCAGGCTGCGTCTCGCTGGCTGCGCTGCATTTCCAGCTGTTCCTCCTGCAGAGGTTGCCCTTCTTGCCACTCCTGGAGGAGGGCACTGAGTACGGACAGGGGCGAGATGTTGGTTCAAACCTGTGGCCTCACCCAGCGAGGGCTCCCGTGTCGCACGGCCGAGCACAGTGCAAATCCCCCCTCTTCCCCCGGGACCTGCCCTGCTGAACCGCGGGGGACAATGTCCCCCCAAAGCCCCCCCTTCTCCCCTCCTGGCCGGGCAAGCCCCCCTGACGCTGCCCCCTCTCCTCCTTGCTCTTGCCCCCGGGGCCCTGCCCCCCTGCTGAAGTCAAGTGCTCAGCAAAGAGGATTTGAGCTGGGCTATTCCGAGCGGGGCTCGGGCGGCAATCGGCTCAAGCGGGCGCAGCGATGCCGGGTGCTGCCGCCCGCCCTGGCAGACCGGGCAGGGTGCTGAGCTCTGCCCTGCCCCTCCCGGGCCAGCAGCCCTGGCCAGCTTGGCCGCTGCTCTGGGGGGTTTCACTGCCCTGTGCGTAGGTGACGGTCCCCAGGGCCGCCTGGGCTGATGGTGGCTTTGTGCTGGGACAGGATGTTACTGGTGCAGGGTGTGGGGTGCTTGGGGTGCAGGGTGTGGGGTGCAGGGCTGTGGGCAGCACTGCAAACACGGAGCAGCCCCTGCCCTGGCAGCTGGCAATGTGTCTTGTCAAGCAGGGCGGGAGGGAGCCGAGTCCCGGTGTGGACTCATTAGCTGGCTTTTTACTCTGCAGCTTCTTTAGGATGTGGGTAAAATGTGTCCAGGTGACAGCGGTGAGTTTATACAGCAGCATCTGGCACCGGGATCTCCGATGGCTGCTCAGGGGGTGCTCGGCAGTGACACGCGGGCTTAAAGGAGCACTGCTGAGTGGCTTTGATTCGGTTCCTGTTGAATTCCACTGCGCTTCCCCGATGCCACATTAAGCGAGAGGTGGGGAGGGCTCCCATTTGTCAGCCTGAGAGCTTTATTGCTGCACAGGGCTGGGCTTTTTTTCTAATCTTATTTGTGTGTGTGAAAGTAAGTGAGCATCGCAGCTGGTGATGAAGTGTGGGGGAGCGGAGGGCTTTGGGGAGGGACGCTGTGTAAATAGAGGGCTTAGTGCTGCCAGGGAGGCTGGGCCAGGCCTCCTGCCCCCTGCTCTGAGATGCCGGGGAGCTGGGGGAGTCAGGGAGTCGTGCTGTGCGCTCTCCAGCCTCTTTCACCTCCACAGCCTGGCTGTTGGTGCCCTGGGAGGGGGGTGTGGGGTGATGCCAGAGCCCTGCCCTGCTCAGTGGAGCCTGTCCAGGGCCACCAGCACTGCCTGTGCTCACTGTGGGGCTTGGTTCTCCTCCCAGGCACTGTGACCCCTGATGCCAGCACCGAGAGCAAGTTCTACAGCGATCCGGAGAGGGCGGCCGTCACCATCCAGACCTGCTTCAGGAGATACCAGCAGCAGAAGCAGGAGAAGAAGTAGACACATCTGCCACCCGTGCCCTGCACTGTCCCTCTTGTTTGTCTGTCCTCTACTGTACCCCAAAGATTTGCGGCCGTGGTGACTGAACCTGCTCCCCATTATGTAGCTTCTGGTGCGTTCTCAGCTGTAGATACTCTGCCGTTGGTGTTGGCTGCTGCTCAGAGCGAGATCTCTGCTGGTCAGTCCTTCCCCAGACAGCATTGTCCTGTGTGCCAGGGTACAACTGGCAAGGGGCTGTCTGGGACCTCGGCTCCCAGGGAGGACACAGTTCAGAAGCCTTTCCTTCTGGCAGCCCCCAGAGCTGCCCAGTGGCCTGTCACTGGATCCCAGCAGGTTTCCTGCCCAGCAGTTGTGTCAGTGGGAGGACCCCCCAGCTGAGAGGGTTTGTGACTGGTGATTGCTGCCCAGCTGGGGCTCGCTCTGCTGGCCACCAGCCCTCCCCTCTTGCCTCCAGCTCCATTCTGTTTCTGGAGCTGGTGTGGAAAGGCTGCCTTTGTCCCCTGCCCCAGGCACCTGGGGACACAGTGTCCAGGAGCCGGGCTGGAGTGGGATGTCACCGGGAGGACGTGCTGCAGGCAGCGAAGGGAGCAGGAGTGGAGATGTGTGCTGAATGTGAGCTGCTCTTACTCTTCCTGGGGAGAACTGGGTGGGGTGGGACTCTGTCCTGAGGCTGAACCTGCTCTCTGCAGAGTCAGGCTCCTTCAGCTTGGTGATGGGTTGGTCTGTGAGCTGCCAGGCTCTGCTGTGGGCAGTGCAAGATGGGTGTTGGGCTGTGTCTGGGGCTTTGGTTGGGGTGCTGTGAAGCAGACCTAAAACCAACCCAGCTGTCTGGATTTATGAGCTTGATGGTGTTTTGCTGTTTCCTGTGAAGGCTGAGTTTAAACACCTGTTTGAGTGCTGGCTTCTGGAGAATGCAGAGTTGTTAAGAAAGAGGGAGTAGGAAAGCACTGAGCTCAGGGCCAGGAGGAATTTTACTGTGAGCAGGGTGGGTGAGATGTTGGTGAGGAGGTGCCATGTGCTGTCTCATGGTGGGTGCTCTGTGGGCAGGAGCAGGGCACAGAGGAGCTGCTGGCTGTGGACAGTGCTGCTCTGACTGCTGGAGTGTGGGCTCCACTGCCTCTGAGGCTGGATTTTCTGTGCAGAGCTGCTGAGCTGTGCCCCTAGAACCTGTTCTGTTCTCTCAGCCCTTGTTAGGAGGGCTCCATCCCCAGCTTTACCTTAAGCTTGTGGGTGATTATTTGGTGTCTGGCTTGTGCTCAGTTACTGCTTGTGGCCAGCATCCAGTGCTGGTGGCTGTTCTCTGGAGCTGCCTTGGGAGAGCAGGGCTGGTGATGGGTTGGTCTGCCAGCTGCCAGGCTCCGCTGTGGGCAGCCCGAGCTGGCTGGCACCAGGAGGTGGGTGTTAGGCAGTGGCCGGGGCTTTGGCTGGGGTGCTGTGCCCAGCAGCTGGTAAGGCAGACCTAAAACCAACTCAGCTCTCCGGATTTCTGAGCTTGATGGTGTTTTGCTCGTTTCCTGTGAAGGCAGAGTTGGGCTGGGGTGGGTCGCCTGGACTGTCCTCCTTCCCCTCCTGGGTGGTTGTTGTTCACAGCAATGTGGGGAGAGCCTCCTGCTGTGGTGAAGGGTGCTGGGCTGACTGGGAGCGGGGGTGCTGGGCTCTCATGGGTGAGTGCTGGAAATCTGGGCTGTGTTGAGTGATGTGAGGCCAGGGTTTGGAACTGCTGGAGAAGGGAAGGTGGAGAACTCCTACTAGAATCTAGAAAGAAATCTGTACTAGCCAACTCCAATAAAGATGTGTTAATCTCTGTTAATTTGTCTTTCTCTTGTGCTAATCCATTTACTCTCTCATCTGAGAACACTCTTGTCTTTGCCTCCATCTCCAGTCTGGGGTTGGTGTTTGGGAGGTGCTCCCTGGCTGGGACTCTGCTGTGAGGGGGGCAGTTGGCTCTCTTTAAATCTGTACCACGTAAAGGTTTGGAAGTCTGATGTGCACGGAGCTGTTTCTGAAATCCTTAGGGAAATGCATGAGGGATGCTGCTCCTCTTGCCAGCACTGCCCACTGATTTCAGGGTCAGACAGAAGGGGCAGGGCTGGTGTTGTTGAAGGCAAACACTACCCTGTGTGTTAGTCATCTCCAGATGAGCTCATGGGAGCTGTGCTGTGGAGCTGCTGCCCTGGGAACCCCAGAGTCCCCTGGGGACCAGGTGAGAGGGTTGTGCAGCTGCCTGTGCAGGAGGCAGCCGGGAGGTTCCCAGGGATGATGCAAAAGGCTGGGCTGCTGCTGCCTGCCCCAAGCCCCTCTGGCCCCTCAGTACCCACCCTTGAGGACTTGCTCTAAGGTAAGCCGAGGAAGCTCCTTCAGGTTCAGAGACGCTGTGTTGAAGCTGTGTAGTGATGTCCTCAGCACTCATTGCCTTGCTCACGTTCTGTGTGCGACCACCATGCGAGATCCGTGTGCTCCTTACATGTGACATTGGAAACTCACCACGATTTTGTTGCCAGAAACCTGTTAAAGTGGAATGAATGAGAAAAATCATGCACGGAAGCAAATGCTGTTCAGAAGAGATCTTTGGGACTCGTTTATAAGAAGCCCTGTGAACCAAATGCAAGGGAAGGGCTGCAGGAGAAGCCACCCCTATTTCCTGTGTGGATTTGGGGGCTGGCTGATTGCTCTTGACATGAATTCTCTGTGCCTCCTGGATCCTTTCCTGAGGCTACTGGATGCCCTGGCAGAGACAGAGCAGCTTGAGCAGCGGCTCAGGTGGAGGGAATGCACTGTCCTGGAACTGTTTGGTTCACTGTAAGCAAAATCTGTCTGTCCCTAAGGGAAGATTTACAGGGAAATAAGGTGGTGGTGGGGGGTTTGATGCAAAAACAAATGGGAAGTGCCGACTGTGGCACTGGGAATGATCCCTGATGCCTTCCTACCAGCCTGTTCAGGAGGATATGCCTGTCTGTGCCGGATGCCCCTCAGCAGAGGTTGGCTCTGAGCGTTACCTGAAAAATGTCCAAAACTGATAAAAAAACAGCTGGAAGAAACTGTGGTAACAGCTTGTTCCTCGAGCCCTGGGAGTGAACAGCTGCTGGGCTACTGCCAAGGCACTTCCAGCTCTACTGGATTTGAGGATTTACGTTGTTTAGAAAGAACCAGATGGCGAAGGATGATCTGCTGAGCAGTGTGAAGGCGTGAGCAGGTAAGGGGGCTGCAAGCAGAAGTGGAAATGGCAGGTGAGGTCGTTTTGGGTAACAAAGAACTGTTAAAACCAGCCTTGGCTGGTTTTGTCTTCCTGGGGCAGCAGAACAGGTAAGGAAGGCTGCCAACCCTGGGCCTGTCTGCTGTGACTTCAGCTGCTCTTGCTTTTGCTGTGAGAAGCCTGCATGTGAAAGGAAGGTGTAACCTGCAGTGCTCGCCTGGTTAATTGCTATGGCTGGTGGTAAAAATGAAGAGGAAAGTAAGACTGAATGGAGAAGGCAGGCTGGGCCCTGCTGTGACCTGGCACGGCTGTGCCACTGTGCCCTGCACCCTGCTGCATTTTACTGTCCCCTGTCATGATTCAACACGCCAGGAGGCAGCGATGCCATGATTCACAGCACCATGCTGCGTTCTCCGGGCTTTGTGCTGCGTTTCAGCACGATGCTTCGCGACTCTGCCGCGATTGTCGTGCCCGGCTGCAACCAAGGACAGCTGGGCTGTGCTCCACCTGCTCCCACGCAGCGCTGTGACATGTGGGGCAGTGGGACCCCTGCTGTGAGTTGCTGTGATCTGCTGGATCCACATGCTGTACTGGAGCCATGCTGCACTTACCCTGTGCTGCCCAGGCAGTGACAGGCTGTGCCGGAGCTGTGCCTGCGGGACGGACCATGGTTCATCCCAGGATGGAGCTGTCTGATGGCACATCATGGCTGGGCTGGGCTTACATGTGAGTAGATGCCACTCACACAGGGCCGTGGGTGCTTACAGTAGCTGCAGGGATGTCCCCCTCAGTGCTACTGTTCCCAGGTCCCTACTCCCATCCCTCCTCTCCTCCTGCTCTGGGGCTCTGGGTTGGCATAGCTCAGCAGGGGCCTGGGCAGAGCTTTGCCCTGTGTGCCCCTGGCTGCCTGTGGCATGTCCTGGCTGCCTGGATGGATTTGGGCTGCCCCTCTCCATCCTTCTGGGAAGTCCTGCCCCATGCATGGCCTCCTGCCCTGCTCCCTTCAGAAACGCCCACATATAAACATAACCTTTATTGCACACAGCGCTGGGTTTTTTTTCATAGAAAAAGGTATTAACACATAAGCATTTGCAAATTGAAGCAACTCCTGCTGTTTTCAGAACAGTAAAATAGCATGCAATGTCCTCGAGACGTTCCTTTTTTAAAACCACCGACAAGATCAGGGAGGAAAAAAAAAGTCACTGAGTCTTTCCTTGTGCCCCTTTCAAAATGATGTGAAATATATATATGTTTACATATATATTATATTTTTTAATCTGTAACATCAAATTCTTTGTGCCCTGGTTTCTTTTTCTGTTCAGAGAAGAAGAAAATAGCTTCATTTATACAAAAGAGTTCATTATGTACAAGTTTGTTAATTAAATATAAATGGCGCAGGGAAACGAGCAGCGTCCGTGGCGGGCGGTCTCCGGCTGCTGCCCTACACCAGCGTGTAGGACTTGGAGTAGGCTCCAGCCCCTTGTTTTTGAGACCTGCCTACGCCCGATGCGCTCATCTCTGGGAGCGAGTCCCTGGAGCCCCCCACTTGGGAGTGCGCGGGTAGGTGATCCTGCTCTGGCAGGGGGGTTGGACTAGATGATCTTTCTAGGTCCCTTCCAACCCCTAATATTCTATGATGATTCTATGATGATTCTATGACATTCATTGAATAAGGCATAATACTTATTCATTTCATTTTATGCATATGTGTATATTTATGTGAGATTTTTTTAATGGATTTATTCCACATTGTGTGGAATCTCCCATATATGTGGTTCGTCATATTGTACATGAAGTGAATCTTCGTTAGAAGAGTGCAGCAAGAGAATACTGAGACACTAAGAAGAAAATAAAGTGAGAGTAGAAATGGCTACATTTCAGGAGAGTGTGTGAAGAGTTAAAAGACTCTAATGCAGAATGTTTTGTAAGAATAAGAGAACTCATTGCTAGAATGTGGAGATTTTTTTAGATCACAAATTAAAAGACTTTGTTCAATGTAAGCTCAGACTAAGCAGTATTAAGTCATGCCCCTTGCGTTGATGGATTGTATCTTTATTTTTAAATTGCATAGAAATCATGCAATTCAAGATTTCTGCTCAGGTCTTGTGGATATATTTTTTTTATTATTTAGTAGACTGATAATTTCTCATTTATTTGCCCTGACTAGATGTGACTGCTGCAAAACTGGGCATTTAGATTCACCAAAAGTGGGGATCAATAGCCCACAACTTGCCCTATATAAGTCCAGGTTTCCCTATATATGGCCTCCTTGAAGGCTTTGTTCTTTGCTCGGGATTTGTGGGCCTCCAATAGCCTGACTGCTCTGACCAGGCTGCAAAGATGTCACAACTTTGGATGAGTCCACAGCACTTGTGCAGACCTCCAAAGAAGCATGTACACGCAAAGTTCAGGACGTATTCACCTTACAGCACACGTGCTGAAATGGTGGTCTGTGCATGTGCTCAAAATCTCCTGGGGTCTAGAAGCTTTTGACTTAATGGAACATGTGTTATAGGCCTGACTTTTCTCAGAAACAGGTTATCTGTATTTCATGTGTGCTGTTGCTCTGAGGTATCCCAGATGCATCAATTTCCCTGCATTTGCATTATCTGGACAGAAATCCTGGACAGAAATCTGGGAATCCTTCCTTGAGTACAAGCAGCACCAGAGAAAGAGGAAATGAGTATGACACTACATTAGCATGCAGTATATTTACACTAAATTGGCTGTGGTAATCTTTGTTGAAGTCATTATTCTTGTACTGGCCAGGCATTGCTTTATGCATTATAATGTGATTTTAATTCTGCAGGTTATATCAGCTTTTTTTTTTTTTTCCCCTCTGTTTCATGTCTTTTTCCCACTTTCCAGTTGTGAGATGTGTTGCAGTTTGATTGTCACCCCTCTGAAGTAAGAGATTATTAAATGTATGTCCCCTTTTCACCTTCTAGGTGCTAGACTGTTGATGCTACTCAGGGTGAAAGACAGCATAAATAGGAAATATAATTTGTACTTCCTTATTAATACCGTATCTCTGCTATCATTTGTCACCTCCTTTGTTACTGTAAGTGCTGTGCAGAATCTCATTAGTGGTCGTGCTTTCTGGTTTCTGTTCCCTGTTTTAAATCTGTTTCTCATTTCCTGGCTGTTAGTTTTTGCTTGAGGGCTGTTTTAATTTATATTGTCATTCTGACTCTTATTTGTGGCATGAGATGATGGTCTGTGTGCATTTCTAAGGGTTCTTGTAGCTTTCCACATTCATGTAATTCTTTCTTTCAAAGACTCCCAAGTTCATGTTATTTTGCACAATGTCACTGTTGTTTGGATAAAAAAATATTGCACTTTTAAGCAACAGCAAAGATGATTATCATCTGCTTTAGAATATTTCAGGGTTTGTGCTTTAGATTAATTTTTTTGACACTGGGCTTTTCCATACCAGCAAATGAGCAATTAAAGAGCTGCACAGATGTTATTGAGGATCTTTCAAGAACATTTCATTGAAATCCACAGGCCATGCTTTCACAGTGAGAGATAAGATTTAGCTCCAGCTTTGACAAAGGAAATCAATTGCTGGTGAGTACTCTTCTGTATGACATCAAGAAATAGAGTGTTTGTCATAAAGTAAGAGAAATTATTTTGAGAAACTGGCCCATACCTTCTTTTTGTCTCTTGGAATTATAATTGAGTAGCAGCCATCTTCCATTTAAAAATGAGAACAGTATTTGAAGGCTGCCGGTCTCTAACGGTAAAGAATTCATAAATTCTTCCTAAACACAGAAGTGTCTTGAAGTCATGAGGTCTTATGAAACATTGTGAAGGGGAAAGAAATATTTCTGATTTGTCTTCCCTGCCTTTCAGACTTACATTCACATGAACATATTTTATTCCATAACCATGTGGGATGAATGTTTACTCCAGTTTATTCATGTGGATACACAACTCTGGATGAAAGAAAGGACCCAATATTTCTAAGATTTCAGTAATTTGGTGATGCTGGCATCTCTGGTATTCTTTTTTATTTTCTTCATGGGTTGAAGAAAATTGTGTTTCTGTGCTGGTTTTAGAGAGTGCAGCTGATGAACTTAATGTTTTCTAGCACATACCCACTTATCTTGGCTGTTTTCTTAGACAACAAAAAAAGCTTTCAGGATTTACATCCCAGATCTATTTTCAAAGAAGATCATCTCAAATCATCCATTTCAGGTGACAATTTTGATGGCAATGCAGATAAAATGTAAAACTTGTCTCATAAGTAGCCTGAAGAAGATGTACTCAAAGTACTCTTTCAAGGTCAATGTCTGAAATCATGCAACAACATACATATTTAAGTAATTTGAATATGACACTAACTTTGATGATGTTCATAAGTGTTCAGACAAGATAATGTTAGGTTTGATGAGTGCTTCCGAATACCGGGGTATTTCTGCTTTGGCTTTAACATTAAGAACTCTTGCTGAGTAATATGACTTCATTTGATTAGTCCAGGAAGTATATTGTCTTTCAGGTGTTCATTTGGCCTGGTAAGGACAAAATAAAACACTCTTGCTTCACTTTTGAAAGTGATAAAATTGTCATTTTAGTTTTCATATACTTATTAAACAGTTCATCTCTGTTGTTCTTTGCTACATTTCCTAATTTTATTCTAAGGTCCAGTATCTTCCTACTTAAAGAACTAATCCACTGCTTATACACTTCATTCTGAACTTCTGTTTCTTTTACTTGAGTCTAAAATCTTTTTCCCTGCCTGAGGCCAGCAGAGGGCCAAGGGGAACACAGCAAGTATACGCTACTCCTTGTTTCAAGGCAGAAACTTGAACCTGTCAGTCAGAAGTTACCAGTGGTGAAGTGGAAGGGCTATACCTCAGATCTCTTCATAGTATTAGTAGCATAAATATGGGGAAATACATGTGTGATTGAGATGTGTTCCCCTTTAGTGTCATCTTCTATACCCCAAACCACCTATTTTGGAGAAACCCCAGTGCAGGTTTAGGCATGAAAAACGCAGATGGATTGTGGAGATTTACTGGGTGTTTTTCCAGAGGTTTACGGCTTGTCCTAAATTTGGTGGAATTTTATGAAGAGAGAAAAGACATACTAGTCCCCAAGTGCCTTCTAAGCCTATGCTTCAAAATGTGTGGCTGTCAGAGACATCAAAGAATAAGCTGTCAGAAATTTTAATATAAGGAAAATGAAGTTGTGTAATCACTAGTCTCAGAAAATGGGGCAGGTTATGTGTGGTCTTTGGGGATTTTTTCCCCGTGGAGTTTGCTCACCTATCTTTTCCACAAAACAAACATATAAATAAAAGTCTTAAGACAGAATGCCAACATGGGAAGTATCATCCTGGTTGTTTAAAGACTGATAGTTACAAACAACTGGAAAACAGAATATGTAATGAGTAATGTCTGATTTCCTTGGCAACAGAGGAAGAAACTGTTCAGCATATAACTATATATTTATCTATTTTACTCCATCTGATGAAGATGTTGGGTGAAATTGTGGTCTCCCTGATAACAGTGGAAGTTTGATATCAAAACAGGATTCCATTCTTTATTGCAGTAAGTTGTTACATCATATCTAAATGTTGGTTATAGACACTGATGTGACTAATTAAAAACTGTACTCTGTGTCAGAGGTGCATAAGGAGACAGTCACAGATGAACAGTGAACACTAACAAGAAATGTCAACTCATTAGAATCAAAAACTTAAATTAGATCAAACCAGCCTAGACTGTGTTCACAGATCATTGTAGCTAGGCAGCTCCTCAAACAAAACCAGACACATTCAGTTTTGTTAACAATTTTACATCAAATAAATTTGCAAAACATTGAAAACTTGGCTGTCTTTTATTTTCAGTGGTTGCTGACTTTGGGTATCTCATGTACTCCGGACACGCAACCCAATTAAGTAATTCTTCATTTGCATTAATTGATAGTTTCATAAGTAAGGCTGAGACAGAGCAATATTTCAAATTATAAAACACATGAGAATACAGGGGTAAAGACATGAAATTATTTAATTAAAAAGGGGGGGAAAAATGGGACTTCATTGATGACATTCTCTCTTCTGACTTGTATAGCTAAGAAAATTTGCTGCATGAGATGGCAAGCCGTAGTGAAAGTTGCTAATCAGGAATCCAGGAAACCCTCAATACTGGAATCATCTGTGGAGTCACTTGGACAGTCTGACAGCAGGAGCTCAGCCACAGAAAGGGCAGATTTATTTCAGAAGTCACAAAAGAATTCTCAGGGAATAACAGAGTTACTGACCATAGAAAATATTTGGTTCATACACTCTTCAGAGGGTTGATTCTCATCCTGGCTGGAAATGTTTTATTGCAGGTATCTGGAAATTCTGCTGTAATGACAGTGATAGAGTGCTGAAGCAAAAAAAATATTAAAGGGATGACAGACTAAAAAACTTGAGCAGGACCATGAGTTAAAAAGCAGTTAGAAGGGAAGAAATAATCCCAAGAAAGATGATTTTCAAAGTCCATTGAAAATTCTGATATTAAACTTTCGACAGGAGAATTCAGGTTAATTTCTGCTATGGGTACTCTCAAAGTAGAGTCTGACTTCTTTTTTGTTGTTGTTGTTGGTTTGTTTTGGGGTTTTTTTGGAAGTACTGAGCATTTGCTTCTCCTGCTGACTTTAAATAGAAGCCTTGGGGACTTCATGCTGCTAAGAATGAGGCCTGTGATCATTAGCTGAAGGACCTGATCATAAAAGGAATTCTTATCAGAGTCCTAGGGCCTCTTTGCATGGGGCTTTTCTTGGAAGAGAAAGAAAATAAATGAGAAAAGACACAGTCCAGATGCTAAATTTTTACTGCTTCATCAGCCTCTGACTAGACCTGATGGTTTCCATGACCATCTTTCTAATCACTTCTTGCCATCCTTTCTCATCTTCTACACCTGAGACACATTTTATATTTCACTCTCTGTTCTTTTCCTCATTTCCCTGTCTTTTCTACTGCTGTCTTTACCCATGTATTTCACTTAGCATCTCACTGATAAGTATTCTACTGTTTCTGTGTCCCTTTCTGACTCTCTGCCAAGAACAAAAAGAGGAGGAAAATGCCTAACTAAACCCCACTTACTCTTGGAACTAAAATTTTATTTGCTGCCATTGCATTGCTAACTGTGCTGTACATGGGCATGGGGAGAATCCAACCTTGTATCTGCCACATTAACATTGGATTGGAGGCTGGCTGGTGAGGCACATCTACTGCTAGATGTTTATGTGCTGTCTAGCACAAAGGTAGTCACACACATGGCTGGTTGTTCATTAGTTGTTATCACAACCACCATAATTAAAACCATGATGAATCAGTTGACCATAATTTTTTGGCTTCTGAAGCTTGTAAAGATGAGTGCATTCAAAATTCAAAAAATGAATTATTAAATTTGCCCATGATTACTTTGAATTTGTAATTTCTTTCTAAGACACGAAGATTTAAATAATCCAGTTAGTCACTGTTGTTACATATTAATTCACTGTTTGGTTAGACTCTAGGCAGGATACCATGTTAGGGTCATTTTAACTACTGTTTTCATTAACAATTATTATATCTGCTCCTGGAGTGTATGCAAATGAAGGTTAGTATGAATTTGTCAGAATTATCTTGAGTTCATTCTATTTGTCAGGCATAGCGGGTTTCTGTCTAGTTCATTGTTTTGGAAAAGCTTTTCTGCACTTGTGTCTTTAATTTCATTTTGCATGTAGGGCTGGTGGTTTCAGCACTATAGCCCATGCTTCCCATGGTGGTTTTGTTTGCTCACAAAATTGCCTCTGATGATAACACCGCACTTCAAGGTCTGTATGTGTATTCCTTTGTGTCACTGTGTACTACTCATTAATGTACCCTGCGTTACTATGTCCCTTTAAGAAAACAGTATTCTTTATTATGACAATACACAGTCTAAAATTCACCATTTAAGTTGAGGAGCAGAAATGTCCTCTCTCCAGAGAACATCCATCTGCAGAGGAAGCAAAGTTGATATAAAAGTAAGGAAATCTAGATGGACTTTTTTTCCTTTTTACATAAATACATGATAAAGAAATGTTAATTAGAGCAACACACTTGTTCCTTGTAGCTACATAAAAATATTAGAAATCATTAAATATGGTCTTATGTTTTACTGTACACGTGGAAATTTGTAGCAGGCATACTGCTATAGGAAGGCTGGTGATAGCAGAGTGACAAAAACTGTGATGTTAGTTTGTGTGCTTTCTCCTCCTCTTCCTCACTGTTGGGTTCATGGAATAGAAGAAAAACTTTGGATTTTACCCTGGTAATAGTGTTCCAGGTTCTTTTCCCCTTCCTGCGCTCTCTCCATCTCCTCACCAAAAAAATGGTAAGTTAACAGTAAGATGAAGAGGTCATTATGGTGGCAGAAATGTCAATACACCTGACTTCTAGATAATAGACCTCAAATGCTATAGCTTTCTTCCAGGCTTTCACAACCAGTAACTTCATTGATGTTGCTCCTAATTTGTTTATACAGATATAAGTTAAAGTAGAATAATAAATTCGTCCACATGCTTGTCATGTAACATTGGGAAAGTGAAGTGAAAAACAATCCATAAGTTTTTTATAGAATAAGAGAACAGAGAATGAAGTTTGAAGAAAGCCAGCAAAGCAGCAGGGAAAGCAGCAGAGAAAGCAAGCAAGCACATCTCTGCTGTTGGAGGATTTAATATATTTCCTGGTCTGCCTTGTGATGGAAGATTGCTGCTGCCTAGGCAGGTGCTGTCCCTGAGTGCTGCAAGGGAAGAGGAGGCCTTTCCTCCAGCCACAGTCTCTTAGGGATCCAGAGCCTATCAGGACTCTTCTGATATACTCCAGAAACAAACCTCGATTTCTTTTCCCCATAAGATTATTTAAAAATTCAGTTGTATAGCTTGACAAATTTTGATGTAAGTTACATAGCAAATGACTTACAACTGTTATTACTAAAGCTAAGTCACCCAAATGACCTTATTCATTTTGCTTTAAGATAGTCAAGTCTTAAAACAATCAATGTTTTATGAATACATAATGGACTAGATCAAAAAATCTTTATGCACTTAACAAAATCGAAGTGCTTCTAATGTAATCTCCCATTAAGGTTGTGTTTTCTTACTGCTTTCACTTTTGCAGTGTCATACATTAAGAAAGTATTTTCTAGGAGTAGAACTATTTCTCTCTGAAGTACAATATGTTTGAAAGCTGCATCATGCAATCTGAAAATGTTCATACAGGAAACTCCATTTTGAAACAAATTAGAAGTCAAAATTTCTTGTTGTTCATTCTGAAGTCTTGAGCAATCTTGTTAGTAATAACATTTCCAAGCTTCCTATGGGCGAAAATGAGAAAAAAAAAAAAATGGGTCTTGGAACACAGACAAATGTTAGCAAATGGAACTATACCAGTGCAAAACCAGGATTAATTTTACCTAATTTTAGGCAAACAGAAATGCTTCTAACATGTTAGTTTGTGTGTGCTCTCAATATAGCAAATGAAGAAAAGCATCTCCTGGACAATTCACCACACCACCTTGAGCTACGTCTGCGTGGTCAAGCAGTGCAGGAGCAGTTTTCCTGAGGACCCAGCAGAAACGTGTATTCCACATTTAGTATGCGGAAATGGTTTTGAACTAGCTTAAGTCTAGTCAAGAACCCTTTTGCAGTTGAGTGCATTAGATGCACACCTGGAAGGCAGTTTCCAGCTGTGTTTCATTGAATTGCACTGTTCATGGTTTTTCGACAAAGTCAGCCAAAGAGTACTCAGCAGGAGCAGCTTCTCAAGGGCCTTATGACATTATGCTAATGTGGGGTAAATTCCCCCCCTACAGGTACTTTTCTGTTTCCATTTTAAACATTCATAAAGCGGTATCTTAAACTTGACATCTAAGTTTTAGATAGTTAAAATTAGGTGTAAAATGAATCTCTGAGTTATGGAAGCCATTCTCAAATGCCATTGATTCTGAAGAAGTTCATCTTCTCTGCAAGCATGTCTCAAATCTAAAGAGCAGACAATGCTTCAGAATTAACTATTTCTCTCTCAATTTCAGAACAAGTGGGGGGAAGAAATTACTCTGCCAGTAAAATAAACATTCATGAAGGAAATAATTTTTTGGTTGTATTTATCATTGGGTTCTTCTAGTATATGTAATTTGTGACTCAGATTTTTTAAAAGTTATCTTGTAGACTAATGTATTTCATGAAGGACTTTTCACTGCAGGAATTACTAAAACCAGTTTTCCCCTTAACTGCTCTCTTCTTACTATGTAAATTCCAGTGGGAATGTCTTCCCACTTGTGCAAAATACTTCCCATCCATAGTAGTGCTCTTTCTCTGTACCTGTTAGTGATTGTGTGATTTACAGTTGTCCATGTAAGGAAGCCACACATTAAGCACATACTGCAAGTATTTTGTTAGTGTATTGTAGAAGGAGAAGATGAGAGCCATCTCCCTTGCAATCACCTTTGCCTCTGCAGAACGCCAGGAAGTGTTTTCTGGGGAAGCACTGCAGTCCATAAGCCAGCTCCAAAAGCATGAGTCAGTAACAGGTTATTACAGATATACTTATGTGCTATAATGCATAGAATTGTTTAGGCTCTTGCACTATGGATGGTGTTGTACTTACTCTTACATTTTCTGTCTCCATTTCTTTAATTCTCATCATGGTTATCAAGAGAGATAGAAGATTATTACAACTTCAAAAGTATATTACTTTACATTTCGAAATGAGCACATGAAGGATTACCAAATGAATAGCAAAGGGCCAAATCCAGCAGCAAAATTATGCGCCCAAATTATCGACTGAGCCCTGCAACTAACTGCAAAATTTGTTTCTGTTCTAGGGCACAAGGACCAGTGGCAGACAAGAGGTGCAGAGCATCGGATTATCACTGAGGACAAAATTCCTGGAACAAGCCTTGGGGAAGTTTTAATCTATGTGTTTAAATATAAATAAATACAATACAATAATTGGTGAATAAGACTCAGTGTTGAAAATTCATCTCTCTCTGTGTATACCTGTAGTTTTCAGAACAGCAGAGGATTTTTCTTATTTCATGCAATAAGTACAAGGGTTGTTTTCATTTAATAAGTCTCATTGTGTCTTTTTGATTTTACCGTATTTCCTCATTGAATCTGAGACATAAAAAATACTTTTTCTAAAAATTATCAAGATTTTCAGTCTTACCAACTGGTAAACTGACATATTTATGCTAAAGGTTTCTCTTAGTTACCTTTCTCCTCTAAGAAATCCTAGTCTGAATGGCAGAATACCTGTGTAATGTGTCAAAACACATTACAGTAGAGAACATAGGTTTTACCTCACCCTCCTCTTCCCTTTTAATTTTTTCACTTCTCCTTTTCTCTTCTTTCTAGTGTTACAAAAAAAATGTTAATGCATCTAAACCAGAAAAGCTTCTCAAGACAAGAATTACACAATGCATAAAGCAAAACAAATAATGAAGGAAAATGTTCTAAAAATGACCCTGCCTAGTACTGCTCAGTAGACAGAAAGTTTAGAGAGTGAAGGTAACATTTTAAGCATTTAGAGTAAATTTAAGATCCTAATTCATGAACTATGAAACCTCTGTGTTTGCTAAAATACAGAAGATACAGAGAAATGGAGGGGAAAGAAAAAAAAAGGGGGGGATGGGGAGGTGGAAGGTACTATGTAACTGTTTATACAAGTAAAGCAAATCATTAATGTATTCTGCAGAATTGGGATATAAACCTTTTCTTTCATTTCCTATCAACACACGGTGTGGGTTCATTGTCCTCTCTTGCTTTCATATTCAGGTGTATTTCATTTAATGTTAAAAGTGAAGCATTTGATATTTACAGACTAAACCAAGACTTTATCCTCAGCCTTTTCTCAGTTGTGTTTAACTTTCTTAAGCCTTGCTGTACACACTGAAATCATGCATGCAAAGTCTTAGAAAAGCTATTTTGACAGTTTTCCCTAATAGTCTCTAATCTGAAAATATATGTTTGTCACAAGAAAGAAGCTCTAGAAGAGTAAAACTGGGCTTGATTTGCACCTGTAACTTATACCTAGTTGATTTACTGTTTCAATTGTGAGGATTATAGCTAATCCTGCATCTTCTGACTTTCACTGTCAAGTTGCGTTAAAATCAATTCTGTGCATGTCATACTTGCTGATTATAAATGCTTATAATTTTAAACATAGTGATCATGTTTGCATCACATACAAACCACCCTATTTTTTTATCTTAAACTGACTTTCGTTCAAAATATTTAAAAATCCCTTTTGAGGAACACTGAGGTTTTTCAGATCACATATTAAGCACAGCAAGGAACTAGTTGGTCTCCTTCAAAGACAAGTAGGCAGAGAGGTCTGCTTGAAGGAAACTATTCAGATGTAGTCTGTGAGGAAAAAATCCTGCCCAAGTGCCTTCAGCCTGATAAAAGAAGAGGAAAGGACAGTATCTGGGGCAGGAGATTGTGGAAGTTAGTGTGGCCTTGTTCTCTTTCAGAAAAAGACAGAAGAGATTCCTAAAGTAGTTTCCTGCAAGAAACAAAGAAAATCTTTCAAATCTGCTTCCTCTCTTGTCCTCCTTGTAAGAATTTGTTTTATTTTTGTGGTTATGCTCTTAATTAAAGGTAAAATCTTTGAGACAAATCAGTTTGTCCTTTTTCACATAAGATAACAGTTTGAATCAAATCCCAGACTTCGAAAAAAACATACTGTTACAGGTTCAACCCTTTCTCACAGATTTTTTTTTTTTCACATCTTTATAGTAAAACCCATTTTCTCTTTTGTTCATACACCTATTGGAACATTAAGTGTGTTTCTTCAGACAACGAATGTCCACAAATCATCCATAACTTCTTTTATATTTATTTAGCTATGAAAGCTTGCTTGCAATACAATCAATGTTCTTTATATTTGGGATATTCCACTATTGCACAAATACAGATTTGCTTTCTGGGATATTTTTCTGTCAGTAACGTTTCTGTCAGTAATGTTTCTGCCAGTTATCATGCAGATTTATCACAACTGTTTCTCAAAATCTTTGCTATCTTGCTGCTTGGAATGTCTCTGATGTCAAAATCACAGCAGTGGCTGCAAACTATGTGAGCTGCTGAAGTCACCTTCCACAATAGTGCATTGGCTCTGACAGATTTGGACCTCTTAAGTATGTTCATGCTACTGGAAAATGGGTAGTAAGATAACAGCTTCCTGGTTTTACATGGGCACAATAATGTTTCTGTAGAACTTCTATACAGAACATTTTTTATGAGGAACAAAATTTTATGACCCCAGTAGTGACAGGAGAGAGCATTTTAAAGCACAGATGCTCCCAGCTCAATCTCCTTTGATCCACTAGACTCAGTAATGTATCAGAATGTTAATGTTGAACAATATCATTAATCGCCTAGTGACATCCATCCTGGGAATATTTTTAGACTGAGAGATGGTTTGAATTACAAAAACTGGATCTAGAATAGACTTTAATGAGAAAAAATGTCAGTGGGTTTGCTAGCCAGAACTTTGGTTTGGACTGTTATAAACAGAGGGTGAGTCCTGTTATTAAATTCCTGGTTTACTTTCCCAGACACTGAAGAAGCTGTATTTGGAGCCAAAATCCACGCAGTGTCCTGGAGCAGCTGCTTTCATGGACCTGGATCTGCCTTCAGTCATTGCTCCAGGGGGTCTCAGGAGAGGTCAGAAGCACTCAGGTGTCCCTAAACAAGCAGCAGTGAGAAACATGTTGCTGCTTCCCTAAGCTAAGAGACTTCTCTCTCTCTTACATGGGGAATGGGGTACTCCTCAGAGGAAGAAAGGGCTATGAAAGTCTGCAGTTCTTCATTCCTTGAGTTTCTGTGGTGCAACAAATGTTTTGCACATCACACAGCACCAGCAGGTCTGACCAGAGTCAGTGTAATGCCACGACTCAGGTGCGACATGGCTTGAGGGATGAGGCAAAGCAATTGTGGCCCAGAGACCATGGGACAAAAATCACCTGTGAAAGCTTCAAAACCAGAAGATGCTTCAGTGATAAAAAACACTGCTGGAAAAAAATGACATAAAACCTGAAACACAAAAGCTGATTTTTAAAAGTTTTTTGTATTCTCCAGCACAATTTGCATTAAAATAGCTCTACAGAAAAAAAAAAACCAACAACAACAACAACCAAAAAACCAAACCAAACCAAACCAAAAAAACAACCCGCAGTTATTTTTAACTTTTTTTTTTCCAATGTTATTTTCAGTTATTTCAGAAAATAAGCATTCACTGTGGATGTCTGGATATTTTTCTTATTACCCCCTCAGATTAACCAACAGAACAGAAAATATAAACACCCCTTCAATACTTCAGTACCTGGTAAATTCAGACTCCCTTATTGGCAGGTTGCACTACCCTGGCTGACAGTGCACTCAAATGGAGAAGGAGACCTCCCTCCCTTCTGCAAGAGCAGTCATTGTTAACAGAAGACAGAAATTTCTTCAACCATTGCAACTATTTGCTGATCGCTGTATGTCTGAGTCATTGGGAAAGAATTAATGAGCATTATGGAGATAGCTTATGGTAAGGAAATGACCACATGTATGCTAGCGTGGGACTCTGGGAAGCTTAATTTCCCAACTGCCGGAAGAGTTGTTGCAGAACTGTTCATTTTTTAGATAATCCCCAATGAAACTGAATTCCCCCTTCATCTGCCACATGGTGTTACAAGCCCAATGTGTATGATTCGGGGTTTTTCTCTGGATGAATTGCTAAGAGATTTCTCTCTTATGAATTAGATTTTATTTAGGCTTTTAAAATTGTCAGTGATTTGAATTCAATCCCCTAGAGCTTCTTCTGTGAAGAATAATCAATAGAGCGAAATGATTAGTTTTTAGCACATTACTTATTCTTGAGGTTTATTCTTGCATGCTGTGGATGATTACAAGACAGACAGAGTAAAATCTTTAAATGTAATGATATAATGAAGTACCAGCATTTCATTTAAGCTGGTTACATAGTAAAAATATAGGTTTTAAAGGCATAAATATCTCAGTTTGGTTTATAACATTAAAAATAACAATATCACATTCTTCCTTTGGTTCATGATCCTGTCTGTTGCTAAGAAACCCTTCCTCAGGTGGCTTTGAACCTTTTTAGTGCTTTCATCTGTAGCTATACTATCTTGTCAAGCCATAGCATACTGCTGCTCTGTTGCTGGAATTTATGTTCCTTGCTCAAAGTAATGAAACCATTGTGCAAATAAGTATCTAATTCAATGGTATTTCAGAGCATTATGCTTTCCTCTTCACTATTTCTCATCTCATTTTTTTAAGTGTATCATTTAAGATGCTATGTAGTGAAAACAGTATGCACAAGACAGAAGCAGTCATGACATACTTCTACTTGATCTGGGTCTTCCCTTTCTGTGGCTTGGGCTTGTGCCATAAGCAAATATACCTCTTCATGTGCCTTCCCTCAAGCTATCTGTAGACTTCAACCTGACAGTCCTTGCTGAGAAACAAAATGTTTGGTGGGATTTTTTTTCTTTCTCTTTTCATACTTCAAATACAGCATGTTTCAAGATAGTTGCAGGGACAAAAGGAACAACCAGACTGTCAGAGGGAATGGTTTATTTTAAATATTTTTTCACAGAACTTAAGTGCAACACATTCAAACTGGTAGCTGTTGATTGACAGTCTCAGAAATAGGTTATGCTGAACACTGTATTCTTAACCATATATGGAATATTATATAAATGTAACCCATATACACATAAATACATGTGCATTTTGGTGAAAGTATAGTGTTTGTTTATTCAGAAAGCACATCTGTAGAGTATATAACACCATCATCACTCAAATCATCTCTTTTTATCAATTTTAACATCTGATAAACATTGCAAAGTTCAGTACATATTGAACTTTGAAATACCTCTGAGAGAATATTTATGAATTGTCAAGTTAGAGGTTGTTTTTCAAATTAGTGGGTTTCAAATCGGTTAAAAAAAAAAAAGCAAAAAAAAAAAGCAGTAATGGAGGAAAAGCTCTCCACTAGGAAAAATGAAATCAGCCAGGAAGCGGATGATAATTTGAGAGGAAGAATAATTCTGACCATTATACTATGAAGTTGCCTTATTAACTCTCTTTGTGCTCTTGAGTTTTTCATTTTTCTTTCTCCATTGTCCCAATAGATGTCTTTTTTCTCTGGTGCTTTATACTTTAATATGGATGTATCTTTATATTGCCATATTTGTGACAAAAGCATACGCTCATCTAGCCCTATTTGCATGTGAATATTAACATTTGTATGTTTCATAATTGTAAATATTAGGTATTATTGTCAGCAGGTGGAAAATGGCATTGCTCCATTGGCTTCAATAGAGCTGTACCAGGTGATGATTTATTCCACTGTTTCCTTTCACCTGGGTTTTGAGTACTTCCAAGAACCACTCCAAACTGTGAATGTGTTTTTCAAAAGTACAAACAAAAGAATCAATATTGTTCTTAAAATTAAGATTTCTGAATATACCAAAAAAATCTCAAGACTGTAAACCCTAATACTCTCTTCTCTTGCAAACTTTGTCATGCAAGTTTGCTGTGCAGCATGATAGTTTCTTGTTTGAAAGGTTAAGGCAGTCTTTAAAATGTGCTTAGCTTGCCATTCTGCATTTTTATTTTCAGAGAACTAATGCCAATAAAGAAAAGAAAGAAAAGTATAGAATAAAGTTAGCTTGGATTTCCTGTGACCTTAGGTTGTTTGGTGAAAAGGCCTATGATTTTAAAATTCAATAACGGACAAATAATTTGGAGTTGCTGTTATAGCTATATATAATACCAGGAAAAGGTCAAAACTTTATGAAATTTAGCCATGAAAGTCTCACTTCCTTCACTTACAAAAGATTGATGCGATAGGTAACTCAGTATCTACAAACATTCAAATTAAAAGACAGCTGAAGTTTAAAAATTGAGATTTCCTCTTGGGCCAATAGCTAAAAATTATTGTTTAAGCAATGATGGAAAAGTCACTAATCTGAGCAGTGGGCTGAAGCATTGACTTCAGCCTCAAAAACCATTATCTGAAAACAAACTTTGCAAGAGATGTCTGGATATTCTGGCTCAGTTAATTATTTAGAGACACTTCCGTCATGAAAGTTGAATCCAGATGAATGATTTCCCAAAACTTTTGAGAGCAAGGGAGAGAAAGATGGAAGTGGAACAGAATCTGACTCAGCATTTTGTATTTTCTCCACCAAGCAAGCATTTTGATCTAGTCAATAGTTCTTCTCTTACAGTCTATAAAGGTTTTCTATTAAAAGCAAAACATTTAGCAAATACTTTTCTTCTTTAGCAGGGGTGAAATGTTTTACCATACTTCCCATCTACTGCTTCTTTTTGATGACGTATGTGTTAATATTATACTGTTTGATTATCTATTCAGTATTTTTCAATAGGATTTTCTAAGACAGAAACACAGTTGAGACAGGAACACACATCAGGAGATGACCTGTTCCAACGCCATACTCCAAGGAGGATCAGGCAGAGCAGGTTGCTCAGGGATGTGTCAAGTCAAGTTTTTAGCATCTCCAGGAATGGAGAATCCACAGCCTCTCTGGGCAACCTTTACCAGTGTTTGACCACCCTTGTATTTGGTCTGGCTGAGACAGAGCTGATTTTCCCCACAGCAGCTTTCGTAGTGCTGGGCTTTGCGTTGGTATCTAGAAAGGTGTTGATAACACACCAGCTTTTTAGCTGCTGCTGAGCAGGGCTCCCACAACATCAAGGCCGTCTCTCCGACATTCCCTCCCTCCCTCAGCCCAAAAGGCCAATAGACTGGGGGTGGGCAAGATCTTGGGACGGGACAGTCAAGACAGTAGAGTGCCTCTGCTTGTGAGCTCCTTGATCACCTGTGTGAGGAAATGATCCTCAACACACTCCAGAAGGCTTCTGTCTTGCTTGTGCTCTACTCTGCTGCCCTTCCACTGTTTTGAAATTACTTTAAATTATGTGCTTCATTTAACTATACTTATTTGAATAACTGACAAGCTTAAAATATAAAAAAATATTTTAATAGGAAATCAATAATAAGAAATCACTACC
The DNA here is from genome assembly GCA_024336885.1 of Actenoides hombroni. Taxonomy (NCBI): domain Eukaryota; kingdom Metazoa; phylum Chordata; class Aves; order Coraciiformes; family Alcedinidae; genus Actenoides; species Actenoides hombroni. Next base: position 458,163 of record WUAM01000316.1, read on the forward strand.
CTTTGATCTCTTAAGTGAGAAAGTAGGACAGAAATCTGACACATTCATGTGCCAGAATATGTTTAAGGTTTTTTTAGATAACTGTAATGGGATATTGTGGCTTTTAAAACCATGACAATGAATCCTTCTGGGCCAACATTATAGTGTTTCTGGAATTTATTTTTTTATAAATTATTTCAGGGCAGGAGCAGAGCATGCATGGGGAAGAAATGGTTTCAGAGAAGTAGTAGGGGGAAAATAAGAAGTCTGGGTGTCCAAAGGCCAAACCACAGAGCCAGGTCATGGGAGGGCCAGCTTTCTGTTCTTCATGGTCTTCTCAGAGACAAAATTATTCCCATTTCAGATCGTTCCCACCCATTCTCTCACTAAATCTACAAAGGCCAGATTTTCAAGGAGTGTAACAGGATATCTCAGGATTAGGACAAGACAAGTAGGGAAACAGTGGCCTCTGCAGTCTTGACTTTTCCCAGACTGAGAGAGGACAAGTACGATGCAGCCACTGACAGGTCTGTACTAAACTTTCTTTTATTTTATTTCACTTTTTTTAGTGGCTTTGAAACAAAACCATCTGAGGCAGTCCTGAACTAATTTAATGGAGATCGGGTTTGATTGAGTTTTTCAGAAAAGCAAGACTGCTTTACTGAAAAGATGAACAGAGGCCTGCAGGAAGAGTATATTGCTTTCTATTTACATGCAATTGCAAAACTCTTTGTGTCAGTTGCTACAATACTTCCTTTGCAGACTTAAGTATTTATGAGAAAATTCTTCCTTGGTTTTGGCTTACATCACGGGTTTCTTTATAACACAAGTAATTTCTGACTTAGAATAAGAGCTGTGTTTCAAATCAGGAAGATAGGGTTGAGAAAAGAAAGGAAGATTTTAAGTGAGGCATATAAAAATGATGGTAAACTAACAGTTTCAATGCAGAACAAAAGAAAAAAAAGTGCTAGGGATTTCACAAGGACATAGGTCTGTGAATAACTTTTTTGTTTGTTTTTGATAGAGCTGTTGACAAAAACAAACAAACAAAAATTGCTGGAAAAGCCTTCTCAAATCATTTAGCTCATTCCTTAATCCCCTGCCAGTGCCGGATTATTCCTCAGAGTACATTCTCCATTGTCTTGTCCAAGTTCAGTTGCATATGACTCAAGAAATGGGTTTTCACCACTTCTCTTGGGAGACATTTCTACAGTTTAATAGAACTCATTATTAGGAAATTTTGCTAATATGTTCTTTCAGTCAGTTTTAACCCATTATTTTACCAACATGCTACTGGGTCACTATAACCAGCACATCCTTCTTGTTAATTTTCCAGTCTTCAGTTACTTGTAGGTGACCAGAGCACGTTCTCTTTCCTTCTGTCTTCACTGAGTTTAGGTAGCATACCAGTGTTAAGATCCTTTCTTTTTTCACTACTCTTTACAGGACAGTTTCTGCAGTGATTTTCATAGTTTTGCTATGAATGACAGCCAGTTTGTTGACTTTCCTTGATATTCTAGTTATTTTCCTTTTCTATTCTATTCTATTCTATTCTATTCTATTCTATTCTATTTCTTCCATTTCTATGCTTGTCCCATTTTACCTGAAAGGGATGAGTATCAGATTTCAATTACAGTAATAAGTATTTCTAATTGTCCCAGTTAACATTTCTCCTTCCTGCTGAAGAGGGCTGTTAAGACATCTATAAATATGTCCTGAGAGATGGAGACAGGTTGGCATCTTGCTTGAAAGGTGTTCTATGCTGCTAGCAGAAATAAGGGTTATTATTAAAAATAAAATGTCATTTAATATCTTACATTTCACAATTTCACATTTCAAGTGTTTTAAATTATTTTATGTTGCAGGAAATATTAAAACTATGAATAAAATCTTTTTTCTACCTGGATATAAAATGTTCCCTCCTCACTTAATTATCTACTAATGGTGTGCAGCCAGTCTCACCAGGGGATTCTTCCATGGCCTTTGTCAGGCTTGGATGGGTAGGAAGGGACCCTGTTACTTTGGCAATAATTTGTTTCTTCTCTGTTTTGTAGTATACTGCAATATAATACTTTCAGGTGGTGTGTCTAGAAAGGTGGTGCAGTTTTCTCAGACAGCTGTCTGTCTAAAGGCCTTTTAGATGCACCAGAAAAGAACACCACTGGATTCGGGATTCAGCATCCAATTTAACCACTGTAGAGAATCTGTATGACTTACACTTTCAAAGAATTTTCTCATTCAACCCTTAGAAATTATATTTATGTGGCATCTCTTAATGAACTATTGTCCTCTCATTCTTTTTTCAGACACCATTGTGGCATCCACTGACTGGATGGCACCTCAGCACCTCTTCTGTGAAAGGCATTTGGTTTCTTTGTAAGAAGTTGTGAAAAGATACATTAAATTTAAAATTATTTTTTTTTTGGTTTTGTAGTTCTTATGTGTAAAAAGCAATAACAAATTGAATTTCTGCAACTTTCAGATATAGTGCACAATGGAACACGTAATTCCACCTGTAATTTCATTACTAAATTTTTTTAAATGTGGGAGTTATGAAGAGAAACATAGAAAGATAAAGCCTTATTTTCTGCATATGCTAGGATGTGTTAATCAGGTAGACACATTCTAATGCTTACAGAGTTTATTTCTTTCTTTTAGTGTAAAGGGCTATACTGAAAACAGAGGAGCCAAGCAAAGGGGAAACAATGGCATACCATGTCTTCACAGAAATGCAAAGAAACTACACTTGAATCATGGAATTTGGGTGAAGAATGCAATCAATATTGTTTTACTTTATATTTTAAAATATTGCCGTGTGGTGATTACCAACGAAACCCAAGAGTCATTAAGAAGAGAAATCTGCGCAGTTAGTGAATTTATGAACTATGCTTTGTAATCCATAAAGAAAATGCTTCCCATATACTGTGCCTTCCTTTTGTTTCTACCCATCCTTTCCTTAGTGTTAAAACCCTATTAACTTTATGTATATTTCTTCCTTATGAGCTCCTGCAAAAAGGAACAGCACAATCATGAATAGGAGATGACCTGCTAATAGGGTATGTGACGTTGTCTTGCTATTGGAATATGAGACTTAGTCTGAACAACATTGAGAGGTTATTTTCTAGTCCTTTCTCTCATAACAAGTATTTTTCATGTTCAATAAGTTTCTGTGTATATGCTTATTTCTAAATGTTTCAACCAAGGGAGAAAGTTCCTTTTGAAGTCCTCATTAATTTCCTCTTCTCCTTAGTGCTTCTGTTATTATTTAAATGTGTTGTTGTTGGTTTTAAATTCTTGTGCTACCTTGTTTTTGTTTCCTAACTCTGGGCTGATTCATGATATACAGGAGCAAACAACTAACTCCTTCAGTCTTGCTTCATTATGAAGCGTAAACAGGAGGTAGAACAGCCTACTTGTCACACCTACACCTAGACTGTGCTTTTTCTAGATCAAAGCACAGATCTTATTTTTCATGCTTATAAGTTTACAGTGTCCTGATACACTTCAGCACAAATTCTGATCCTGCATCTGGACGTTTTTACCTGTCGAGGACCCTGTGGAACTCGGAAGTAGGTTTTGGAGGAATGAGTAGCATTTCCTAAGGATACAGCTGCAGACTCAGAACTCTGATTGTAAGGATTTTGTCCCTGTCTTTTGTTTAACTATAGTATTAAGTATACATACAGTACTTTATAAGCAGGAATAATCCTTAATCAGAACTGCTAATCACAGCCTTTAAATGTGTTTATACAGAAATGCTAGGCCACTTTCCACAGTAATTTAAAACTCTTACAGCCTCAGTAGTTTTAACAGAAATAGGCAAGAGTAGAGTAAGAATAAAGCAGGTTGGGATTTGTCTCCAGAGAAAAAAATCCAGCTCCAGCACGTGAGGCTACATTCTAAAACACTTGTTCGGTTAAAGCTGACAAACTTATGAAAGATTTACATTGTAAAGATTAGGAACAGGGAGAGATGCTAGAAGCATAAGAAGGTTTTCACAGATGTTAGTCTCAAAAGCAGTATCACAGCCACTGAAAGACGTGTCAAAATGAAGAAGAGGTGAAAAAAGAGCATTCATGGTCTGACAAAACACTTGACTAATCAAGTCAAAGATGGAAGCCATTTCAATTGCTGCTTATTATTATGATACAGATGATTTCCATGGGTGCTCAAGACCCAGAGCAGATCCTGTTTTTATTAGGCACTATACAAACTTTTAGAAAGACGTTGAAAGGATAAGCCTTGCCAATTGTGTATAATTGCCAGAAAGGAAGAAAAAAGACCCTGGACTATTTGTAACCATGTCATATGATTACCTAGGCTGAAGTACATTCTCTTTGATGATTTGAACTCTGTGAATCTTCTTAAGTTTACTGTTTACTCTACTGGAGTAGTAATTCCATAGGTTTCCTTAGTGTTTGCTGCTTTCATTAACCTCAGCAACAGCAGGGACACTAACTCTTTTCTTATGGATTTACATGGATTGGTATTGCTCTTTTCAACTGCTGTCGGTAAGTAGAGATGGAGAATTACTATCTTCAGTGTCATAACACTGTGTTACCAATTATGATCTTCATTTTAGTCTCCTTATCAGTTGTTCTGAAATATCCTGCCCCCTTCCCTCCCCGATTTTGAAAAGGGCTCCCATAAAAGCAGCAAGCTACTGGAATATTTAGCTCACAGAAACTTTAAAACATGTGATTAGAGTGTTATTAACTTGTGAAGATATGTGGGTGATGTGGAAGGAAATCATCCTGGAATCTAAATCCTGGTGAACATGCTATTTTAAGGTTGTTATGAATGACAAGGAGTCACAGTATTTGCTCTGTTCAAGGCAAAACAGGAGTGGTTTAGCTTCAGTCTCATTATCTCTAGTTCTTATGCAAGGAAGCATAGTTTTATCTAATGTTTTCAGGCTTTTAAAATTATTTTTCTTGTGTAATTGAGCACCTTTCTTTTTTGTCCCATACTATGTTTGGATTGCTGTATCTGACACAATTCCTTATGGGCCAGCTCAGCTTTCAGATACACAGACACACATTCCAGTAAAGTCAATGAGACCCACACTTGGATATTTGAGAGTGGGTTTGGAGCCTTTAGCCTTAACACAAATAAATATGTTATAAATTATTTTAAAATTATATTAGCAAAGAATTAGCATTTCTCCAGTGCAGTTTATTCTATTTAATCTGTATCAATCATTATTTGTTTCAGGAAATATTTACAAGTGAATTCACATATTGTATTTGATTAGCTGAATTATAAATATTAAAGATAACTGGCTGGCAATTAGGTAGCAGAGACCAAAAGTGCCTTTAGGAATTCAATCAAATGTATACTTTTCTATGTGGAGAGCAATTTAGCATTCAAATTTGTAGTATATGTAATAATTCAAATTAAATTTTCAAAGACCCCTTTGTTTATCATGTTGTTTTTTTAAATATATCATGAGCTATTTCTTCCTTTACCTACAAAAATATTAAATTATTCATGTTACCTGTGTTCAGTGACCTGTAGATGAACCTTCCCAAACCACAGATGACCTGCTACAGAATAAATAACAGTCCATTACTAGGCTGTCTGCAGACATGTCTAAATCAATCTTTCAAAGCTGTATTTACAGGTAATGTTACATTTAATTTGTCTGCATCAGATGATTTTTTGGTAAATATGACATTTTGATCAGTCTGAGAAAAATCCTTAAACTGGAGCTTTCTGATATTAGAGAATCAAAAGCCTTGTAAGTGTTCTTTCTATGCTTTGGGCCTGATTCTCAGGGCAAGTCCATGGCCCTCATCTCTGGTATGTAGAATCTATTTTAAGTTACTGTCATTAGATGTTTTTGTTTTTCATTACATACAATGCTAATTTGTTCCCAGAAGCTCAAATTAATTTTCCCCTACATGCCACTTAACTGCTGAAAAGATATTTCTCTTTTAGCACTTAAATTCTTCAATTTTCTCAATTAGTTCCTGAGAAAAAAAAGTAAATCCCTCCTGTGTTTATTTTCTCTGTGAGGTGAAAGAAATTTTGATCGTTTTCATTTCATTGTCTTTAATGTACATGAATAAAACTACACAGAGATATGAAGTTGGCAATGCTATGGACCTTTGTGGACTGACTCGAGGCTTCTAGAGAAGGCAAAATACTACAAAACTTAGATCTGATTTATTGTGTTGCAGCTGCATTCAGAGAAATTATAAATTATTTAGATTTACCAATAAAAACCTAAATTAGGTCATATAAAATTGGAAATCAACTACTGTAACAATGATCTTACTTTTGCAATAATTACTCTTACTCATATTTCAACCACTTAACATGCTGTAGACCCCTTTCACACTACCTTGGGGGGCAGCTCTGTTCAAGGCTGTAAGATGTGAGTAGAGCTGTGTTTATGTCCTTGCCTCCTCAGTTTCCAGTACAGTTGCACTGAAATTTGTTAGCATATATTTCCCACACAACAGGAGAACCTGATATAGCAGGAGGGTTGGACTAGATGATCCCCAGAGGTTCCTTCCAGCCCCTATCATTCTGTGATTCTGTGATATGCATGTCTCTTCCTCTTATATGCCTCTTCATTATAAAGCTTTAATCTCAACTTTAAAAAGCTTGTCCTTTGACTTCCCAGTACAGAACCTGGAAGCTAAACACATGTAATTATGCCATATTATTTTGGGGTTGTCTTTATAATATATTTATGGAATGGATGTAATGATTCCTACACAAGTTTTAAACATATTGTCAGTTTACTCTTCATACTTTTTGAGAGCTCTAGAGGAAACAATCACAGATTTTTGAATCGCCTGTGATATTTTGAGATATGACTGCTAACAGGAGGCATCCTCATTTCCAGCTGCTAAAGTACTTACAAGATGACTTTTCCAAGTTGCTGCAGTTTCATTTTAAGCATACAGTGAACCACATTTGGAAAAAGTCACAATTTGGAGAGGAACTGACCTGCAAGGTATACCTTTTGGTAAGTACGGAACATAACAAAGCTTGCATTATACACGCTAAATGCCAAGCCTTATTATTCCGTAGCCCACTTTGCTTCCGTTACAGCAATAAACCAACTCTATAGTCTGCAACACCAACTTCAAATAGTACTGAGAAAACTGACTGCTTTTTAGTTCAACGTTAGAAAGCATCGCTGTGGCTCTCTATTGCCTTCTCAGTTATACAATTTTTCCTAGCATGCTTGATTGAGCAAGTCTGTAATTTGTTATTTACCAGCTTACTCTGAGTAAAGCTCCCAGACTGCCACCCAATCTGGCAGTTATGTGTCTAATTCTAATTTTAACATATCTAGTTAAAGAATAAACATTTTTGAAACATTAAAACATAAAAGCATTATATGCACTTAGTAGACCGCTGACCTATATCTTGTCATGCAATTATTAGAGAATACTAGCCATGGGAGAGCTCAGCTAGAAATCTACCTACCCTCTTGCACTCATGGTATCAACCTTCTGTGGACATCCAGTTGAGTCCTATGTAGTATTGATAGATTTTATTCATATGATTAGGAGATATGAGTAGTTTCACTTCCCTTCCTTTTCCTGTCAGCTGAAGTTTTTGTAGTCTGCGGGCTGCCTAAGTCGACACAGACCACATGGGAAAAATACATAGCGTTACATTCCTTAAACAGTAGAGACTGACAGGCACAACTGAAAGGAATAAAATGGATCCATCAGAAGTTATTAAGAGACAATTCTTCTGTCTTGTCCTCTAAATATTAATATGCTTTTTTAAATGTCAGGAAAAGCAATGCAGAAAGCATAAGAATCAATGCATGTGTCAAAACAAAACAGACAGGGTATCTACAGGTTTAGGGGCAAAAGATCCAAGAGATTCTATGTGCTTTTGGGGTTTGAATGAATGCTTGGAGGATTTTGTACTAATATATTTGGAAAAGACTCAAGTCACATAGGTGGCCCAATGAGTGTGATCCATATTGAGTGAATCATAAATCCTTGTGCTCGGTCTCAGTTGTTGGTTTCTTTTATCCTGTATGTTTTCAGGGATCTCATAAATGTTGCAGGATGACTGCTGCTTGAGAATTCAGTGTAGATGTCTCAGTCTGCCATTAAAACTATCCAGTTGAATGAAGGCTGGGTATTTTTGAAAATGGCATACTTGTTAACTTTTTAGTTTAGCAGTTAATTGGAATCAAAGCACAGCAAATTTAGTAGAGTTGTCAGAAGCAGGATGACTGTCCTCATCATAAGCTATCTGCATAGCCCATATATCATTTGGTCATAAGAGACAAAAAAGTGGCCTGTAGATGTTATTGTAACTGATGGGATACTAAGGTATGTTCAAAAAAAATTATGGTAGCTCTCTGGATCTATATATTAGAATTCAAAAACCACAGGCAATCCAAAGAGGCTTCTGAGAGCAGTGGGTTTATTTTTGTTTCCTTAGGATATCTATTACATTTTGGGTTTGTGTAGTTGTATAGCTACCCAAGGAACCATATAATGTAGCCAAAGGACCTACTAAGTCAAAATCATCATGAGAATGCTGTCACAATTCACTTTCATTTGTTCTATAAAGAGACACTTATACCACCATTGGAAACTCTTTCTTAAGATCTCAAAATTTAGAGCTATGTCTTTCCAAAGCCACCAGCATTTGACCCAAGTCTGTTACCTTCCTTAGATATCCTCAGCTGTGGCCCTAAGGTCTCTTTAGACATCCAGGTGGCTCCAATTGCAAAAGTGCCCAGTGTGAAGCAGCTTTTTGTGATGAGCTTTGGACCAGGGTCAGGTACACTGTTTTGACTTAGAAATTATCAGCTGAGAAGAAATCAGCACTGGCCACTGAAGGTGCTTCTGTCCAATCCAGTGCTCTGGAAAGGCTGTAGGGTCATGCAGCTGCCTGGCCAAAACTGCAGCTGCTGAAACACTATAGATGCTTGATCTTGGACCAATGGAGCTTCTCTGGAATTCCTTGAGGACCTGAGCCTGCCTGGGAGATCAAACTCTGTAATACAAAAGGAACTGGTAGTTACAAAAAAAAATGGAGATTACTACCAGAACACCTATTGATGAAAGACTGCTAAAGGGATACTGGCAGCTTTTGGGAACTGTTCCCAGTTGTGTTTTTAATAACATTGGTCTCCAGAATGATAATGTGTACTCTGCTGAGTTGTAATAACATTTAGGAATGTACTAGCCCACAAACTGAGCATCGTAAAACTGTTGTTTTCACATTTTCCTAATAAAATGCCACGACATTGTAAATCTGTTTTTATTTTATTTGTAATGGCAGAAATGTGTTTATCATAAAATCAAATTCTCTTTCAAAATGTAGGCCACAGGATAGTGATACAATTCATCCTGTTCAGGATCATGGTTTGCATCACTCTAGTCCAAACAAAAAATTGCAATGTACTACTTAAAATCTTTTACTTTCAAAATGCATCATAAAATTCAATGCACGTTCAGGGCCATGCTGACACTGCAGTTTGTGGCAATGTGAATCAGAAACATATAAAGCAGTTAAATGACAACATGTGGAGTAAAGCATGACTATCTAGAATACTTGTGATAGGGGCCAGGTGTGAAATGGCAAACTGAACTGATAGATCATGGTATAAATAAACATGTTCAAGTTTCAGCTTATGGTAGTTTCCCTTCATCCAAAGTGCCAAACACGCAGGTTGCTATTAATTAAGTTTAAAATTATGCTTCAGTCTACAAATCAGAAGGATGCAATAATTGAGTTCCTTAAAAAAAGGCCATTCTTTTGCACTCTTTTCTGATACATGTGTTTATGAGCAGCATATACTTATAGCAATATAAATGTGTGTGAATTTGCAAGGAATAAATTCATGTGATTAGATGTGTAAGAGTAGTCCTCAATGGCTCAGTTGTAATGAAATCTCACACACAGACAGATTCAGCAATAAATCACATGAGTCATGAAAGAACTACAAACTTACTGTGAATTGCAATGTAAATGTTCTTTTATAAATGATGGCAAGGAAATCTTTTTAGAAAATAATGGGACTCAGTGTCGTATCCAAATAGAAGGTACCATACAATAAACCTTTATTTTATCATTCTCTTGTCCTCCTGGTATGGTGCCTGAAGTACAAAATGTAGGGGCTTGTGGATGTAATGTAAATTGTGAGTGGAGAATACTGCAATTGTAAGAAAATAGAGCCATAAATATCTATATTAATAGAACATTCTGATCTGTGTACTTGATTTTTCACTGGAGAGGGCAATAGTTTCATCTTATTCCACTTGAGAGGGCTGATCCCTTCATAAATACCCTCTACACTATAAGACTATGAATACCATTATCAAATAAATACTCTTCATGGCTCTGCTGTTCCCTTCTGGCAACAACCTAAACCAATTTGAATGGAGAGCTGGAAGTGGGAGAATCATCCCAAAGACAAGAGGAAAAGACTAAACACACTTGAAGAGATCAGAAAAGGGGAAGCTTAACTAGCCTCTGAGCTGAGGCAGCCTCTCATGTTTTCATTATCTTGTATTCGTCTCATAGCTCTGCCAGAAAGATCACACTGTGGGCTTTTTTTGAGAGTAAAAGGTGCTCTGATGACATTGCCTCAACCCTTTTAAGAAGCCAAGTGTACAATATATGATTTAGAATACAAACTGAAACATGTTATTGAAACAAAATTTATGATAAAATTATATTGCGGCAGCTCAATCTGAAAGACTCTACGCTTCTCCTTTGTATAAAGCATATTGTACCAGACTCTTAGTGGGGATACATTTTCGTACCTCATTCACTTTCACAGAGCTACACAAATCTACACCAGGTGAGGGTCTTACCTAATATTGATTTTCTTCATAACATTCCAGCAAAAGATTTAATACAGGATTAAATGTGCATTTCCTCCCTTACTACTTATATTGTATTCTCTGTGTGTTCTTAAGATATGTATAGGCAATTGAAACAGAAATTATGCATTGATCAATACTAGAAAGGAAAAAAAAATTAGTCAGAAAAGCTCAATCGAGGTAGTAGATGTAGCTTTGAGAAAAAAGATGTATTTCAAGGGAGCTCAAAATGGTAAGAAAGGCTTGTGGACATCCATGACCTCTAAATCTCTAGGATTCCTTATTCCAAACAATCTTTAAAATGGGGTATATCACTGTTGAAATTCTCTAAGCAGAGGATTCAGTCAAATAGGAAGATAGCCCTTGGGCTGTAGAAGATTACTAAAGAATAAATTCAGAATTTCTCGTAGAAGTGGCTGAAAATATATACTTCACAGTCTGATTTTCCATTTTTTTAATTTTCTGGTCCTCATGTTATGAAATTAACCCAAGGACATTTCAGAAGTGCATAAATATACCTCTCTAACCCAAGCATTCTGGTATGTATATATAAGTTACTCATTATTGAGTGGAAATTATTGGAGATCTGCCATGGGTAAATTCAGGCAACTCCTTGGGAAGACAGTACTCATGTGGATGCTTAAAATGAACAGTTTTGCAAAAAAAATCTATGTCAAATATCTCACAATGGTCTGTAATGACTTGCAAAATCAGCAAGGCTGCTTAAATTTCCAATAAACTTCCAGTATCTCCCTGGATATGCTGCAGATTTGGACCTCTCATCACACACTTGAGTAGTTTAGCAAGTGTTTAAAAGGATGATGTATCATAGGGGATACAATTCAGCCAGGGAATTTAGCTCATTAAGGAGAGTCCTGAGATCTCAGAGCTGGAGTTCCCAGGAGGTATATTGAGACACTTTCAAGTCAAACCAGGACACTCACAGAAAAGACTTTTCCACCTTGTCATCTGTTGAATTAAAATGAAATAGCCCTTTCTTCTGGTAAGTCCATGAGAAGTTCCTTAGCAATTCAGACTATTTACAAACATCTCAACAGCCCTTATGCTTTCTATCCATTGTAAGATTCCCTTTTGGTGACAGCAGCTGTGGACTCTATTGCAGAAAACTCTAAGTATAGAAAGCCACACAGGACACCTCTCCACAATCTTTCAGTCTCCAGCAGAATATATGCCATTATTTTGAAAATGTTGTCTTGGCTTTTCCTCATGGGTCTATCATTAGATTGAGTGCTTTGGCCATGTTCATTCTTTCTTGTCCCTTGGGAAAGCACATAATAGTATGTCTGCTAGTACTTACAGTTCTGGAGGACAAGGTTCATTGGTCTGATGTTGCATGGGACAACTATCCCATTGTCCTGTCCTGCTGGATGCAACCAGTTCCCCATACATTACTGAATCTCCAAGGACTACTGCAGCATAAAGAATATATAAATACTGTGAAGAAATGCATTAAAACAGTTTTCTCTTCTGAGAAGGAAGGATAATGCATCTGCCAATATAATGTTTCATTGTCTCACTAGGTAAATTTACTGGAATTTAACTTAGCTAAAACTGATACTGCACAGAAGACTACTGGCCTCAAAGTTTCTACATATTTTAAACTTATCTCTGTTTATGGTTTTGGGAACAACCTCTTGTAAACCTGATGTGGTGTGATGTAAGGAAATATAGGGGGAGGGAAGGAAGAAAGAGAGAGAAAGGGAGAAACAGAAAAAGAGAGAGAGTAGAGAGAAGGAGAGAAAGTAGAGAGAGAGAAAGGAGAAAGAGGGGAGGAGGGAGGAAGGGAGGGAGGGAGAGAAAAGGAGAAAGAGAGAGAGAAAGAGAGAGAGAAAGAAAGAAAGAAAGAAAGAAAGAAAGAAAGAAAGAAAGAAAGAAAGAA
>WUAM01000316.1:470964-483290 GCA_024336885.1 Actenoides hombroni
AAGAAAAGAAAAGAAAAGAAAAGAAAAGAAAAGAAAAGAAAAGAAAAGAAAAGAAAAGAAAAGAAAAGAGAAAAAGAGCTAGTTAGATGAGAAATAAAGGCTTTCTGCAAGACGGAATCATAAACAAAGAGGCTGTTAATGAAGAAGATTTATACCTTTGAAAAATGCTTGATAATTTTAAAACATTAGTGAACACTAACTAAACAGGGATTTAAAAATTAAGTGTTCCATTATGGAAAGGAAGGTGATAGTAATAAATTTTTAGTTGACAAAAAATTAAATAGACTACCTTATAGATAAGGAAATCTAGTTTTTTACATACTTCCTATGGCTAGTCTGAGGTTTGGCATTTTGAAAGCATTCAGTAAAGAAATCTAAAGTGTAACAAAAAAAAACAACAAAAAAACCCCCAGAAACTGGCAGTTGTAAATAAAGAGATTTTGAAAAGGCAGGTAAATCCATACTGAAGATTGATACACATCATAGATATTCTCTCTAATCTCAAGGGTCTGAATTTCTTCATTCAAATATATGCACAGAAGAGCAGTTTTCAGATTTTAAAAATGTAGACTATACTGTAGGAGGCTAATTACTCCTCATTTTGTGTTTTAATACTATGATGTATTTTCAGCATCCTTGTAAATTATGGACTCCTCCCATTGGCTAATTTCCTGTCCTCTGCTTTAAACTTGATTCAAAGTGCACTTTGATACATGTAGGCAAATATTCATGAAGATCATGGGGAAAGTTCAATTGAACTAATGTAAGGGATTAACTATTTATTTTGAAATGGAAAAAACTATGCCTAAAAGCCAGCCTTTATTGCTCTGTAAAGAGCAACAACTTCCATATTCCAGAGAGAAATGCAAGTGCAAAAGCTCCTGAACTCAGAGTTCAGTCCAAGTTTTTTGATGGTGCCCCCTTCTCCGTTGGGTTCAAGAGGAAGTCCAATTGGATCTTACATCCTTTTCAACTGTTTCTGAAGTAGAAGGCTCAAATCATGGTTCTGTTTTTTGTGCTTTTGATCCAGCTTCTCGATATACATTTTCTTTTCTTTAGGTTCCAGTCTGTTTAAAGGAGAAAAAATCTGGATTTTACTTCAACTTTCATTGGCCGATGCTTCATTGCTATAATCAAACATGACTCATAGTATCTTTCAACCATCAGTTTTAACTCTATGTATGAAAGTCTTCTTTAAACACATACAGTGTCCACTATGTCTTTCAGGGTCTTATCTTTTCTGATGTCATTACTCTTCTTTTTCATAGTTTAATAATAGAAGAGGTAAAAGAAGATAATGACATTGCAGTTATCTTGTGCAAGATATTATATAGGCTTCTGCTCACTGCCACCCAATGACAACCTTTTCCTGTGTGCAAACTTCTTTAAACTCAAATCTTGATGAAACATACAAAGTAAATACAAGGAAAAAGTATTTTTAGTATAATGAAGCTATATAATTTGACACTTCACAGAAATGCAGAAACTTTTTAAGAAAAACATAAAAAAGTAGGCTCTGGGTCTTAGGATTTCTCCATTTCTTCACAAATCATGTCATATAAGCTGTTGCTAGTGATTTACCTATTTGGGTTTGGTTTTTTTCTCTGTCCTGACTGTGATTTCTTACAATTTTCCACTAATAATTTCATTACTTGAGTAGGTAATAGAAAACATATTTTGGAGAATTCTTTGCTTATTTTCTTTTTTTTCATTCTTGGTTTGGTTGTGAGTAGCTTACAGAATTTGATAAGCCCTTTTGATTTAAAATGAGTGACATGAGATGAATCTCCATACTGTTTAGGTATGAATAACTCATAAAAAATAATTTTAATAAGATCATAGAATAGTTTAGGCTGGAAGAAACCACTGTAGGTCACATGGTCCCAACTCTTTACTCAAAGCTTTTTATGCACAAACACTCCTCATAACAAATTCAAAATGCAGCTTTCATGTCTATACATTCAAAACTATTTTATAAACATAGATTCATAGAATGTACTGGGTTGGAAGGGACCTCTACAGGTCATCTAGTCCAACCCCCCTGCAATAAGCAGGGACATCTCTAACTAGGTCAGGTTGCTCAAAGCCTCATTCTTCTGATCATAACATATGTGCTGATGCACATATTTTCAGTATCAAAGTTCAAACAATATAATTTAAACAATCAGATAAATGTTTGTGGAAAATATCTTTTTATATCTGCTTAGTTCTAGTTACAGAGGTATTTTTTCTTCTCTAGAATGTGTAACCTTTTCATTTAAAAAAAATCCTTCAGGATGGTGAGATTTGTGTCAGAAGAGTACAATTATTTTTTTCTTGAAAAGTGTGATTACAGATGTATCAAAATATGGAAGGGTTATGCTGACCTGAGCAGTAATAAGTATAGAACAACTGATTAGTTCACTTCTGGTTATGCTCCATTTAACTGTTTTCTGCTTGAGCCAGCTTTGAAGAACAGCATGAACGTGAAAATTCCTAAGACAAGATGGTCATTCACTCAGCTTGCTGTGTCTTCTCCATTTTGTGTGTGCCCTTGTGCCCCTCTGCTTTCATTTAGTTCACCACTTCCTGACTTCTGCTTTTCATGCTGTTTTGCATGCACTCCTAGGAATACAAGAGGGAATAAGATATAAAAATTATTGTCTTTAATAGAATTCCCTGTTCAGTGTTCCTTTTTGACTTCAGTTTTGTTCAGTGAATTTATTTATAGTGGAAGAAGTTGATTGGCAGGTTGTTTGAAGAAACCTAAATTTGCAATGCACAGTACGTAATCAAATGCCATTTCAAACCCACCAAGAATTTCAACTTTCAGAAGAGCATGTTTGTAGAAAGTTAGTATTACCTATTGGTATAAAAATAGTCAAGTCATTTCTATAAAAAGGAATAAAAAGACCTGTTTTACTGTAGAAAGGTTCAAAGCCCATAATTTTTTTACATTTTCATCTTTGACATCTTTTGGACTGTTTTTTTTAATCTGAAACAGTCTCAAGCAATTGACAAATCAATTCACTCACCCAATAACTATTTTAGTTCTGACATTTTAAAACCAGTACT
The DNA here is from genome assembly GCA_024336885.1 of Actenoides hombroni. Lineage (NCBI taxonomy): Eukaryota > Metazoa > Chordata > Aves > Coraciiformes > Alcedinidae > Actenoides > Actenoides hombroni. The sequence continues at coordinate 474,019 of WUAM01000316.1, forward strand.
GAAACCAATATCAGTGCTTTTTCAAGAATGAGAAGCTTGACACTATGGGAAATATGGGAAAATCTCCCTACTTCAAGAGAAGACAATATATTTTTTTTATTATTTCAAGTTCAAATTGCTTATATTCAGCATCAGTTTTTTAGGTTTTGTGTCTAGAAGTTACCTAGGCTTGAGATTTTTCAAAGTAAGCAAGATTTCTGAGCTGAAAGCTCTTCTCAGACTGAATTAATTATATTTACTTGCTTTAGTTTTGCTAATTTCATCTGAGTTCACTGAGCCCCTGGGGAGGATGATTGTCTGTCATCATGTTTTTTCCCAACAAATAATCACAAAACTCATGAAACTCCCAGTACTTTCAAGAAAAAATTCCCAAATTGTTAACTGTACCTTATTTTACTGATTTTTTTTTTCTGTCAGCTCTAGTGTATATAATATAATTCACTGAGCATGTGATACATCAGCCTGTTCTCTGATTAATTCTCTTAATTTGTTGTACAAAAGGGCCCAAAGGACTTGAGATCAGAACCACCACGTCATAAGATGTGCATGTCCCCATAAAAGACACAACCTCCACCAAAAGGGCTTTCACTGTAGGTGATAAAGCCAGCCCAAGGAAATATTTTTTATCCCTATTTTACTTACGAAAAATGGAGTAGAGGGAGATTAAGTGATTTGGCCAAAGCTCCCCAGGAAATCTGAGTCCAGAAGTCATCAGCTTTAATCCACAAGACTATCTTTCCTCTGCTAGGAAACAGATGTTAAATTGGATGTTAATTTTGGCATGGAACTTTTTTTAAGAACTCTGAAGGGTGAATAGTCACCAACAATGATTACTTAGCAAGCTACCAGCTCTGTAGTCTTGCATCTCAAAAGTAATTCGTTACATCTTTACTGGCAGGCTTTACAAGGTCTTTTGTTTCCGTTCACTGATTAGTATAACAATCTATTTTGAAAGATATGTGGACTGATAGGCAGTATCATTTATCAGTTCCAATGGTAGCTTTTTGCAACAAAATGTATGAAGCTTTAAGTGTTGTATATTGAAGCCTCTGATGTCAAAGATAAACATTAGGATTATAAATACAGATCCTCTAAAGTAGTGTAAGTACTGTAATCAGTAACAGAAATTCACATCATTCTGTTGCCTCCCTAATAAAAGCACTGAAGGTTTTTCCTTTTAAAAACCACAGGCACATATATTATCAGTCAATATTAACAACTGAGCCAAACATGTAACATGAGTTAATAATGTGTGTTGCATTACATAAAATTCCCGTTTTATGGTAGACTGCAGGACATTATAGGTTAACTTAGAATACCACTTGGCCTTCCTCTTCTCCTCTTCTGCAATTCAAATCAGTCTTCTGGAAAATTGGCTTCAGTACCAGTGACGTGCTGCTGAACTTACAAGATCTCAAGAATATCCTACCAGATTTTGTTCTTTTATTGTTAGAATTGTTCCCATCTGGGGCCTAGATATAAACTTGGAAAACGTAAAGGCTCTTCCCTCTCACCCTGCCTGACTTCAAAACATTGGCAAATAACCTTCCTTGTCAATGTGGTACAGATTGGATTAAAACATTGGAGTAAATTATGTTTCTGTGGGTGTAGGAATTAGTGACATTTATTGAAAGTTTAATGTACTGTCTAACAATCCAAGAAGTAAATATGTACTTTAAAATCAAGTGAAAATTAACATTAAACATAACAGAAAACAAGAGAATAGTAGATTCTGGAAAGAAATATTAGTCACAGGGGGACAGATCTGCTAAGGCGCACAGTTACACACATTTTCAAGTGCTTCATTTGTGTGCAAAGTTTCAGTGTGTGAGCGTAACTCCCTGGCTTGAGTCCATGTAGCTGTTTTACTAAGCTGGAGTAGCTAAGCTGGGAACAGAGTCACTATTAGCTCCTCTACACTCCACAAAGTCAATGGTCACTATATGTCTAAATCTGTACTTCATGCAAAATTAAATTTACGTTCATTTATTTGCAGCCTATTGCTCTGTGCCACTAAGTCAAATGAAAATGGTTCTGGTAATGCTGTTATTTATAATAATACTGGCACTAAGCTTGTACTGGGTAATTAAGCAAAAGAGCATATGAGACATAGTTTACTGGAGGTACAGCGGAAGAGGGAAACAAGTTACTCCAGTGTTTTCAATGTGGATGTTTGGCTTGTACTTTCTGTTGTAGACAGCAAGCTTTAAGAGCTCATCATTTGATAACACTGTCAAATGTCTTCAGCCTTTGTGCTAGACATTTGTACATAAACTTGTGTGTGTTTCTGTGCCTTCACTATTTTCAGCGCACCAAGAAATATTCCCATGACTTTTACAGTAAAAAACTATTTAATATTGAGAGGACTTTCACAATGATAACCAGAATTTAAAACATGCTGTCCTAGGCACTCTGAGCTAATAGGTTTTCTTATTTTCTCCACATATCAGCAGCAATAACTCTGGAAGTTATGATCTGTATTTGTGCAAAAACTAGTTTTCCTGCTTTCATGTATATATATATAAATATATAACCTATATATGTAGTCTTCCCAGTATTCACACCATCTCTAAATGAAAAGCTAATCTCTGCATTCATGACTGGCAGATACTTGTTTGCTCCTTCTGTCAGTAGCACTGATAGTACATGGCAAAAAAAAGTCTGCTGAAAATGAACACAAAGACTCCTGTAAGCGAGCATACTAACATCTAGTTTCATTATCAATACAGGCTGGGGGATGATGTGATAGCAGCCCTGTGGAAAAGGACTTGGAGGCTCTGGTGGAAAAGAAGCTGGACATGAGCCAACAATGTGTACTTGCAACCTGCAAGACCAATCGCATCCTGGGCTGCATAAAAAAAAACCGTGGTCAGGACATCGAGAGAGATGGTTCTGCTACTCTACTCTGCTCTGGTGAGACCTCACCTGGAGTACTGTGTCCAGCTCTGGAGCTCTCAACAGAATAAGCATATAGACCTGATGAAGCAGGTCCAGAGGAGGGCCACAAAAATGATCAGAGAGCTGGAGCACCTCACCTATGAGGCCAGGCTGAGAGAGTTGAAGTTGTTCAGTCTGGAGAAGGGAAGGCTCCGGGCAGAACTTATAGCTGCTTTCCCGTACCTGAAGGGAGCCTACAGGAAAGCTGGAGAGGGATGGTTTACAAGGGCATGTAGTGATAGAGTGAGGGGCAATGGTTTTAAACTAGAGAAGGGTAGATTTAGATTGGGCATTAGAAAAAAGTTCTTTACTATGAGTGTAGTGGAACACTGGAAGACGTTGCCCACAGAGGTAGCGGAGGTAGTGGAGGCCCCATCCCTGGAGACATTTAAGGTCAGGCTTGATGAGGCTCTGAGAAACCTGATCTAGTTGAGGATGTTCCTGCTTACTGCAGGGGGGTTGGACTAGATGACCTTTAGAGGATTATTCCGAACATTCATTACTATGAATTTTCAAAGAAACATCTCTCTCCAAGACCAAACTTAATAAAGAGATGTACTCTTTGACTATCAAATTCTTTGGGTCTGCTGCAAAAGAGAGAAAGAGCTCCAGGTATTACTGAAAAAACTGCCTCTGTTTATCTTGACCATAGCAGTGGAAGAAACGCAGAATGAAGGGGTCCATAAGGATGCCAACAAGTATTTGCCATGACATTCCTGTTTAGCTTTTTCTGTTAATATGAGATTTTAAATGCATGTTATTGTAACTGCATGGAATGCTGTAACTTTACAATCTCAGTTGTGCTGTGGATTTAACACATATTAAAATAAGAATCACAGGTAGTTCTTTTATCCCCCTATGTAATACTTTAAAAAAGTTTACAATATTACCTACGTAAGCACCTGTAGAGTTATTTGGGATTTTTTTCACATTAAAGCATTATCTGAAAAACATATTTCTTTCAATGTGAAACACAAGCTAAGAGAAATCATATTTGGTCCACAAGTCTCTGTCAAATTTGCATAACTTTTTTCACTATCTTTCCAGGATTAAGCTGTTAATGAAACATATAGCACTGGCATGCAGGATATACATAGGCAAAGCCAGAGACCAATCGCAGTAATTTTCAAAACCATCTTAGAATGGAATGTAGGACTTGATGCTTTAGAGCCCATCAGACTTCTGCAAATTAAAACTATTTCCCTGAGTTAATTTTAAGACTTTTGGAAAAGTTGTCCTCAGAGCTAAATTGTAAGAATCAGTTAAGTATTTCCCTAACTATTGAATTAATAATTTCTTCTACAGTATCCATACTATGGAACCAGTGTAATACACAAGTCAATACATCAAAGCTGCTGACCATGCTTATAGACAGCAGTGTATTTTACATGATGAATCATTGACTTGTTGGAAAGATTTTCCTCTAGTGAAAGGAAGACGTATTTTTTTCCTGTTCAGAATTCAGAGGGTTTTGAAAACTGCAGCTAAGAAATTTTTTTCTTTTTTTTTTCTTTTTTTTGAAAATGCACTTGTTGATATTTTTAAAATTAGTATTAAAATAAGAAGTAATTGAGATATCTGTAAATCTTACCCAGAGTAAATCTGGAGATAAATAGGAATAGGTTCCAGAAATTCATATTTCTAATCAGATGTTGCAAATTCCCTGAGTCTGGCTCCAATCAAAACTGAAACAATACAGCATTAATCTGATCTGAAATGGAAACACTAAATATTTTGCAAGATGCAGAAACACTAAATATTTTGCAAGATGCATTCTCAGAAAACTATCAGACTAATTTTCTGACACCAAATAGCTTCTGAAGATACAAACAGGCAACCATTAGCATGAATCATTCCCTGAAGCCAAGCCCTGAATACATCAAAAGTTGTCTACTCCGCACTGTTATTTAGAGGACACTTGCACCATTAAGTGTTTCAAATCTCAAGGAGGAAGGATTCATCCGTGTTCTCTTCAGCAGAATATGAAGAGATTTCCCATTACTTGTGGTATATATTTTACATAATCTCTTGTTGCTTTGTCAAAGTAATTATTAGAAGCACATGCCCGGGACGATGTGCATTATTCAATGCAGTTCTATAATCATACACATTGAGTCTTTATAATTTCCTTCAGAAACTACTTGTTAGAAGTAATTAGTTCTTATGTCGTTACTATTCTGATTGAAAGATGATCTCAAAGCCTTCTACTTTGTGGGCTGGGAATCTCCTAATTTCCAGGCTAACTTGTTTTGAGAAGACTTTTTTATTCTGATGTTCTCCTTTGGCTTGAATAGCTCTATCTCTTTCTGTTCATCCTGACATCAAATATACTTTGATTTACCCACATATAGACAGTATTCCTTAACCTTCCTAGCCTTGCTAAGAAGCTAGCCAAGCACATACAGGGTTACCTATGCAGCCTTTTGCAGACAGACCCAGGACTGCACTGCTTGACTTCTGAGCTGACTGAGAGTGAGGTGGCTTTGAAGTCAAAGTAATAAAGCTGCATGAAGCTGCTCTATGCCACAGTTCACAAGCCCTGTCAAGAAGTCAGCTGTGTAAGTTCCGACACGGTGCTGCAGTGCTGTGGCTTTTGGGTAGAATTTGGTGTGCATCCAATCATCTTGATGAGAGCAGATGGAGCTTGGGACTATCTATGTAAGACAAGTAAATTTGCAGTACACACACACATATGCTAAGACATATTTCTAGTTCAGAAACATACCTCTTCTAAGGAAAGATCTCCATTTCTCCATACTACTTTCTAGTAGTCCTTCACTCTACCTGTTCCATTTTGCATTATTCTCTTGCAAATGTATGCCATATATAGCATTAATGGTTTTGATAATTATATTTCAGTATTACTGGATCATTACTTTCAGCCATGATACCACACTACAACACCATTACATCACAAAAGAATCATTATCACTACTTTGAGAACAGGGATGTGATTGGATCAGTGGAGCTCCACATATTACTGTTATACATGAAAAAAGGTTTGCTAGTGGATTCAGGATGAGGTAGTCTCTAAAAGTAATTTATTTTCTAATCTCTAGGACAGATGGGAAATACACACACACCCTACACCCCACCCTGGGCAGCTCCTAGACAAAATCTAAGGAAGTTCTACACATTTGTTCAAAATATCATTGGAAATCTTAAATACGGATTGGAAAGCTCCAAATGTTATGGAATAGAATATTAATGAGCATTATGCTACTAAAAAAACCCTACCAATCTGCAGTTTATACAGCATCTTTCATTTTACTATTTTAATGCTAACTCTAAGAATAGACCAGCTTGATTTAGTACAGCTTTCACCTGGCACTGTGTGCTGGAAATGGGAAGGGGAGAGAATCATTTTATTAGTAGGAAATAGTCCTTATAGATAAAATACTGCCAGCTCTTAGACACCCATAATTCCTTTCTATTGGATACTGTTCCACTTTCTTTTAGGTTGATGGGAATTTTGCCATGTTGTTCAGTAGACACAGAATTGAGCCCATGGTCAAGCAGTCAGACATGCTCAGAAAGCATAAATATTCTCTGGGGAATCTCAAGTGCTATGACTGTTAAATCCTTGTATCAGTATGAAAGAATTCTAGCAAAATATCCCAAAGTATTGTATTCATTAAACCTGACTTATCTATGACTAATGACTCCCCATGTTTGCCTTTAATATGTTATGCTTTGAAACTTAATTTACTGTATATGTTTTATACTTTCTCTGGTTTATGTCTAAACCTTTAGAATAAAATAGAATAACAAACCTTAAAATAGTTGATCATGATAAAGTTACATTTCAGTTTATGATATGGAAAGCTGTAAATAGTGATGTTCTGTTTAAGATTTAAAAGCTAATTATGTACAGTAATTTGGAAACTGCCCTTTGCTACTGAAATATATAAGAAACTCTTCATATTTTAGAACACATACAAAGGCTATTAAAAGCAATGAAAATCAGATGACAATTTTTCTTATTCCCTGAAGAAGTGGCAAATTACTGGAATCAAGAACATATAATAATCTACAGAATTATTTATTTTAAAATTTAGGACACACTGGGAAAATATTTATGCAGGTGGCTGACATTTCAGTTTTGTTGGCAAGATTTCTTTGGAAGTGGAAATCAGCACATGAGTCAGAAGAAGTAGATTGGCTCTTTATTTTGATTCATGAGGTTGAAAAGCAAGTTTTGTTTGGGCAGGCACACTCTATTAAGTTTAATTAAGATATATGTTCTTAAATCTTCATTGTTATCACTATCCTAGGTAACACGCAATAGTAACTAACACATTTCCAATCAAACCAGTCATGGGAAGAAGCCAAATCATGGTCCATACTTAGCTAGATCAAGACCTACAAAAGTGGAAGACAGGTATCTAAACATCAGGCCACAAATTTATTAACTAAATTCCTTGAGGAACCATCCATTCATCCTGCCTCACATATCAGACATTTATCTGGGTCCACTGTGTGTTTACCGGGTTCCTATTCTTAATCTACTAGTTAAGGTAAAGTCCCTTCATATTCGTCTCCAGGACTCGACTGTCTGACTGATGAAGACCCATGCAGCTGTAACTGAAGGGAAGAACACTGGGCCAAGGAGAATAACTGCTCTGTGAAAGCTTCAGGTTTCCCTTCTCTCAAGCATTAGATCTCATTTGACATTTGGGCTGCCTCTTTCAGTCTTTGTCTCTTCTGAATGGTCACAAACTGAGAAAAATAATTTCTGTTATTTTCTGTTGTTTCTTTGAACTCTTATTTTTCGCTGACCTGTACCTTCATACGGGTGACAAAACTCTGCCACTTTGACTCACTTGGACTCACATTATAACTAATCTTATAGCAGGAAATTGATCAGGAAAATTGGAGTGTGGAGCACAACACTTCCTGGAAGCCAGATCAGATATTAGATTCTGAGTTATATAAATCTCTCTAATCCATGTGAAGTAGAGTAAACAATTTTCTGCATTTATAAAGATGTTTCTCTAACCATTACATTATAAAATAAACCTATTTCAATTTCCTGGCTTCCCACTATGCAAAGGCTTGTTCCACATTTCTGTAATTCACTCTAGGAAGACATGAGAGGCATATGTTAAATTATTCTTAGTTTTACAATAACAGAAGAAAGACTGTAAATTTCTTTGCATCCATGGTTGCAGGACAATATGATGGGATAAACCCAGTATTATAGCCTGCTGTAGCCTTCATGCATGTATCACCTATGCCTAAAGTTGAATGATTCAGAACTAGTTTTTAAACAATGCAATTTATGGGGGAATTCAGAAGTAATTGTACTTCACTAACAAGTCAGCTGAGTGTCTGTGGCTGGAAACTTATCCAGAGCTCTGGGTATTTTGCATAAATTTACATATATTTATCTTTTCTCTTAATTATTGTAATACATCTGAGGCAAGTTTACAATTTGTCAGGTAAAGCTATAGCAGCTGTATATTTACAGTCCATCACAATAGATCATTTAGCATTTGATTTGGCATCCATTTATTATTTGATGTTCTCTTATCCTTCATCTATTTCAGACCATAAATTAGTCATATTACAGCACATCAGTTTTTTCAGTTCTGAATAGATTTTCTTCTGAACCTGAAAGGTGCATGTAAGTATGCCCTATTTCTGCACCCCAAACTGTATGCAGAGTCAGTTGTTTAATGTTGTGTCTGACAGACAATTTCCTCATAATCCCCTGTCCCCTAGAGCAGGAAATATGAATGTGGGTGGTATAGAGACACATGGAGCCACTGAGCATTGCTTAAAATTCAGACTGCAGCATTTCACTTTCTGTAGCAAGGATCACTACATTGGACTTTACCTGTTGTTTTCTGAAAGAGTCTGGACACTGGGATTGGGGCCATCTGGAAAAAAAATATTAATTATATTAATTTTTTAATGTGTTAATTAATGTGGCCTTGTTTATGTGGTGGAACACGACTGCAGAACTTGAGTAAAAAACCTTGTTTCATGGTTCCCCACAGGGAAAAATTACTCCTTGAGAGTATATTTGTTCTTCTGCATATATCTAGGTTTTCAGGTATGTGGGCATGAAAATGTTATCTTTTCATATATATAGGTAGACTTAAGGTCAAAAAAAATAAACCAGCTCTGGATAAAGAGAGGATCATCAAAACTTCTATATCTAATTATCAATTATGAAGGTGTGATTATGAAAAATATCACTATGGCACATCTTGCTATGGATGTGCTGGAACGTGTCCAGAGAAGGGCCACAAAGATGATCAGAGGGCTGGAGCACCTCTCCTATGAGGACAGATTAAGAGAGTTGGGGTTGTTCAGTCTGGAGAAGAGAA
>WUAM01000316.1:489560-528787 GCA_024336885.1 Actenoides hombroni
TTCGAGCAGGCAGGACCAATCCGGGGCTGCCCTGCCTGCACCCTGCCCCCGAGTCAGCGGCCGCCCCCGGCCCGGCCCCCGCAGTCCGCCCTCCCCTCCCCTCCCCGCCCCGCCGCGGGCTGCCCGGGAGAGGCGCAGGATGCGCGGAGCAGCGCCGGGAGGGAACCGCTCCACTGCCGGAGGGAAGATGAGGTGGCGGCTGCTGCTTTCCCTTCCCTCTGACAGCTGAATGATTTTTGTTGCTGTTGTATTTTTTTTCCGCCAGGTTTTCATGATCAGCAGTGGGGGAGCTGGGAAATTTCGTGGCCACTGGCTTATTTTTATTTAAAATTGCCGTCAGTGGACGTTTCTCCTCTTGCTCCGGCATCGCTGTCCTGTTCACAGCTATTAAGGCTTAAGAAGCTTGATTGTCTAAGGCTGGTATCCAAGGGCATCAGTCATTAACACAGTGAGCTACATCTGCTTCTTGGCTAAGGCTGAAGAAAGACATCTTAAGCTGGAAATCCTGCCTGCTCGCTCCCGCGCCCACTCTCTAGTGCACACGGAAGGGGAAGCGTGTGCGGCAGCAGGTTCCTTTTTTTTTTATTCCAAAAGGCTGCCTCACTTTGGAGATGCAGTGACGAGATAATGGAGTGAAAGTCTCCCATTTCCAGGGAAGAAAATTACAGGAGTCAGCCAGAGAAAGGAAGGAGCAAGTTAAATAGCAGCAGAAATAGGAAGGAGGACAGTGGTGAAGAACTGAAAATAAAATTAGAGGAAACAGGTGGAAGGCTGGCTGGCATAGAGCTGGGAGATATTTTAGGCTGAAAGGAGTGTGTGGGTTTTGTTGTTGTTTTGTTTTTTTTTTTCCTTTCTCTCTTTTTTTTTTTTGATCAGTTTCATTGTTGATTTTATATTCTAAGCCGTTTGGAGATCCCAGCAGTAAACCAGGCTGCTTTAGAGTAGAGCAGCTTCCCCAACGTGTCATTTTCTCTCTCCCTGCCTGCTGTATCTGCTCTTGCTGCTGCTGACAGAAACGTGTTAGGAAAGCAGAGAGAGAAAATGCCAGCCATCCTGGTAGCCTCCAAAATGAAATCGGGACTACCTAAACCCGTACACAGCGCTGCTCCAATCCTGCATGTCCCAATGGCCAGGGCCATCCCACAGCCCTGTTACCTGAAGTTTGGGAACAAGGTGGAGGTGACGAAGCCGTTGTATTCCAGCCAGATTCCTCTCAAATATCCTAATGGACAAGATAACGGAGGAGATGGACTCCCACCAAGGAAGAGTAGCTCGGTAGAAAATGGAATTGACACACAGGTTAGAAGGCACCAAATGTCGGGGAGGTGTATGTGGGAATTTATGTCTGTATTGAATGTGTGCAGCAGGTTTTCTGAGGTAGACAGTGGTGTGAACAGCAATGAGAGAAGGAGGGGGGGTGTGTAATAACATCTGTCCACAGTGGTGGGATGTTTTTTGTTCCACATAGTGGCATGTGTTACCAAGGGGTGATTCTATGAATTTGTCAGCATGGTGGAGCTGATGGTGGGGTGGTGGGGGCTGGTGGTGTGTGTGTTGTTTGCCTGTGTTGCCTTCACCATTGCCTTTGCTTCAACTTGTGGGACTGGGAGGTGGTAGAGATGTTGTTTATGGGGTGTGTTCTTTGTGTTCTCTCTGTAGGTGCTAGTTGTAATGGCTGGATTGTGTGCCTGGGATGGAGAGAGATTGCTCGTTGTCATGAATGTGTTTTGTGTTTGGTCATCTACTGTACTGGATCATTAAACCTGTGAGCATTCTGTATTTGCAGTTGTGTAGGGAGTGAATGGAAGGCAGTGCTTGATGTTAAATTACACTATGCGTGTCCTTCTTGGTGCAGCTAAATTAAATAGATTATGTAGGAAGTGAATACTCAAGTGGAATTGTCTGTTTTAACGCTGTATGTGCATGACATCATAGATGTAGCACATTACCCATGTGCATTTTATAGGTTTCCCTTTTCTAACCTATTTCTATCTATGCTGCTTCCTGTACAGGGAGGAGAAACATATGCTTTTCAGCCCCTTTGATTTTTGTCAGCATAGTAACGTTTTCAGCATGGCTTGGATTGCCTTGTACGCTGATGCCCCAGTGTGCTCAGCAGCAGTGTAAGCAGATAGTAGGTGTTGGCGTACTACAGGGTGAGCGGAGCAGATGCTCTGCTGCAGCGAGCAGAATTGATTATCGCTATCTAGAGATTGCTGTACAGCAGCATGAGGTATTTTGGCAACAGCCATATCCATTACAAGCTGCTTCTACCAATATCTGAGCCCAGCAGAAGATGATACCATTATACTGGGATAGGAGAATTATGACAGATACTTATCTTTTCTTATCTTTTTTTTTATTTATTTCCTTCTTCAAGGAGTAATGGATCATCCCTACCATCTAGATTTTTAAATCCACGGCCTTGTAACCCTATTCTCTTCAGACAACTGTGACTACTGATTGGGCATGTTTGACCCCGTGCCCTAAATTTTAGGATATGCTGTGCTTTTGTTGCTGGTAGACAGGGTGACGCATCGGATTGCTCAGGCCAGATGAATGTGACTGTAACAGTTCCTGAGGGACTGAGAGCAGGAAAAGGAGACGGACAAGTATTGGTGGCAGGGTGGTGACGGCAGACAGACTGACCTGCACATCACATTGTGAGAGAGAAACAAGTACTCTTTTTCTCCTTGTGCTAGAGTCCGTCCTTGTGATAGTGGAGTGTCAGCTACTCTACCTTGCTCTTTCTCTCAGACACACCTTGGTTCCTGCGTAGTAATTTACATGTCTGCAAAAGTGATTGTTATTCATAAATATTTTCCCATCTAATAACAAATTATAATGAGAGATCCTGACAGTGGTAGCTGTTTGCAGCAGTAAGGGCAATACTATGATGTTGTTAACCCTTATACAGATGTGGAACAAATCCTTTTTTTTATATATTTTGATGATGAAAGAGTCTTCATGCTAACCTGTTATATTTAAACAGGGAGTGACTTTGGCCAAAGGAATTTCAGATAATTTTGTGTTTTGAGTAACTTCAGCAGCAGCAGAAATCCTAAGCTTTGTCATTTTCAGTAACCTCATTTGAGTAGCAGTCCAAGCAGATGACCAGCACCTTTTAAGGTGTGAACTAGTGAGGTTTGTTTTACTATCCATTATCTTGAATAAACATCAGTCCTCTTTTGTTATTCTTATTGATCCATGGTTGATCCCTCTGCTCACATAAGCATGCAGGTTTTTGCCATTCAAGGTAGCAATTTAGAATGTTGGTCTCTATCTAAAAAGAGATTTTTCCAGATCTGTTGTATAAAGGGCACTATTCTTTTCTTTTTCGCCTGTCCCTCCTTCCCAAAGGAGGAGGAACGGGGTGGATGGACAGCTGCCATATGGTATGTCAGCAGCCAAAGCATTTTTTATCTTGGAAAACCTTCTGCTACTTTGAGATGTAGAATTGCTTTCTGATAATAAACCTAGTAAGGTTTATTCTAACTAGGACTAAATATCTCAAGAATCACAGACATGTCCTATGGTGGTGATCACTTGCTTCTCTGGATATTTTATCTCAAGCACCAGCATGGCCCTCACCATTTTACTGTGCAGGCACTTGGCATCCCTTGTGGTTGAGGAAAGTTACATTCTTATCATGGCATTTTGAATTTAGATCCACAAGTTGGACCAATACTAAATGTTTTGGCACCTGTCTTTTGTAGATCTCAGTCCCCACGTGCAGTGTGCAGCACATGGGGAAGGACATAATATCCTCCTGTGTGGGTGGAGAGAGAATTAAAAAGAGATTGTGACACTTGAATCAAAAAAAACCCCAAAAAAAACCAAACAAAAAAAACCCGAAGAGAAGAAATAAAAATGACCAAAATCTATTTAATTTGTGCTGTATTCCTTGCTGAGGCTGAATGTGGAATTTGCAGCCCCAAACCCTTTCTCAGATGCAGAAACTGTTTCTATCACAACCCAAGGTGCTATCAGGCCACTTTCAACACAAGTGGCAGAGAAGCATTGCCTTTGTTCAGTGTTCGCTCAGAGAGTGGGCTATCTGAGTTCAGCTTCTATTTCAACACGAGGGAATTCAAACTCATATCCTGTCTCTGGAGGGTTTCATAATCAACAAGCCACAGGATGTTCTGGCAGTATTTTAGGGAATTACTCTTAATCCTGTTGAAGTTGGTCCTCTTTGCACTATGTAACATGAAATTCAGTTCCATGTACAGAAGAAGGGCGAAGAGTGGCTTGACCTTATGTTTAGGACATCTGCTTACAGAGGAAGAGGTAATGGGAAGGATGAAACAGATAGATGGGATACCTTTAACCGTTTGTGCACATAATTTTTTCTCTCCCATGATGGTGTATATGTACTTCTGCTGTGAATTTCTTTATGCCTTTTTCCCCTGTGCTTCATATACTGATTATTCTAGAGAAGAGGCTGTGGCTAGTGCATACACCAGCAGTCACAGTGTGAAGATACTAGACCATGTTCTGATAGTCGTTTAGCATGTTTCAAGCCACATGCAGACCAGTGCTAGGTTCATGAGCTCTTTTTGGTGCCAGGTAGTACCTGTCTTGAACCTGAGTCTTCAGAGAACATGGGCACTGCAGGTGGTAGTCATTGAAGTACTCATGTTTATAAAAACACTGAAAATCAAGGTGTCCCATCTGAGAAATGTGCTATAAGTGAAAACATCTCAGTATTTCGATTTTTTTTGCTTGTTTGTTTGTTTTGTTTTGTTCTTCTTGATATGGTTTCACATGTGTAAGCTGGATTTATAGTAACTGGAAGTTCTGTGCCTTAAGGCCATATAAGGGCAATGTGGTATTTAAAATGCTGTGCAATTTATAAAAAGCATTCTTCAGAGTATTTCAGAGGCACTTTCCAAAGAAAGATCTGAGGGTTTTAGCATTAAGCCCATTGTAAAAGCTAGTCGGAAATCATAGGTTGGTGAATCACAGCAGTATCGTTCCTGTTTTATTGTTAGTGATATACACACTCCATTCATTTTTCCATATTAAATTGCCTGTGTTGTGCACAACAGTATCCTACTGTGGCACTGGTGCTTATTTTGTCTAATTTGAAAACACCGCCAATAAATTGTACCCATATTTAGAGAGCATTGTTTTGGAAATATTTAACTTTGTTACCAGAGAAACTTCCATCAAGTAGATAGCAAGATAGTGAGCACTCATATACAAAATGGTATTCATTAGTTATTCTGAAAAAGTCATATGGATTTGCCTACTAAATTTGCATTAGATATTTAAGACAGAAGTTACTGCCAATTAGAAGTCTGTGGACATGGTAAAATTGTTTGTGTAGGATGTAACAAGGAAGATACCATTCTAGGAATACAGCCCATTGCCATGTTATTATGAAAGCCACCAAAGGAGATAATGGATTTAATTACTGTATTTATTGCTGCTTTATTGTACTCTTTAGCTTCTTGATTTTCATTCTCTGGAGAACCTAAAAAAATAATTATGCTTTGTACCTTAAGTAGCTATAGCAGTCCTAAAAACACCAGGATCTTACTAAGTCATTAGTCTCACCTTTCCACTACACACTTTGAGTTGATAGGGACCTATTTAACCTGGTGTTCAAGTATTGTCTATTCAGCAATTACCTATAACTGCCCTTAATTTTTTTCAGGGAGTGGTGGGACTTACTTTTTCTTGGATAACTTCTTTGCAGTATTCATTTGCAGAAAGTTAGGCAGTTATCTTCTCCTGGTGGACATGGAAGGCAGATGCTTACTAGGTGTTACGCTGTTCTCCCTCACTTTTCTCTTTCTCTACAACAGGCAAACTTCTTTTAAGCTTTTCTCACAGGATTTTTAGAATTCTTACCAACTCTTTGAGCTATATACTGAACTTTTTACAGTTTGTCTAGGCCTTTAAGAAATCAGTTTAAAACTGGATAGGTACCATTGTTTGCAACAAAACTACCTCACTCATCTGTAATTTTTGCTTGCCCCGTTTGTGAAGATCATGTTGAGCTGGGTGGTTTAGATATGGGATGTTCTAGATCTCCCCATTTTCTAGTCTTACTCTAGGTTTTACTTCTAGTGATTTAGTTGTTCTATCCCAACTTGTGAAGATCATCTAGATCTGGGGTGTGCTCCAAAAACATTTGCAATACACATTGAAATTAGAAACATTACTGTTTTTTCCTCAGCCATTTTGTAGTCCAAGTCACTGGCAATAATATGGAATGGCACTGGTAAAGATGTTAGAGAAGCTCCATTACAGATCCCTAAAAAAATTTTTAAATCTATTGGACAGCCATTCCCAGGTTGATAGCACATTACGGACAAATTTCAGGGAGCTTTTCAGTCAGTTGTGTGCTGCCTTGAATACTCTGGCTGCTCACAAATCGATTACCTAGTAGGTTGTGCCAGGATTTTTCCACAGTTCAAATTTCGATTCACATGAACTGTTTGATGAGCCACGTGTGACTTGCAATCTGTTGGCGCTTGGTTGCCTTCTCTGCCTCACATCCCTGTGCCCGTGCCATTAGCAATCCAAATGAAGCCATATAGTTCAGATATTAGTAATTACTTTTCTATATTTTAATTAACTTTATCAGAAGCCATTTATACCTCCTTGTAGCTGTCTTGCTAATGTGAAGCTTCATAGAGAGAAAGATTAATGAAGTATATTGCAGAGAAATTCTGCTTTCCTTTCTCACATGCATTAGCCATTTTTGATACTGGGCTTTATAGTTTATTATAGAACCATCTTGCAGAAGGGATAAGAATCAAGCAAATCTTCATCTGAACCCAATATGAAGTCACATGACCATCGACTCATTTCAGTGCCATTATGTGAGCTGCCTCAGTGGTGTAAGATTTGATCTCACTACCCACTACTGAGCTATTTATAAAAGAAATTATGAGTACTGCAGTCAGTAATACTGATAACCATAAAAGATGGCTTTTTGCAGTGTTGGAAGAAGCCAAAAGAGGACTGGTTTCCTCACATTTAGGAATGTGTACATAGTAGAAATTTTACTGAAGAGTCAGGAAAGTCTAAGGAAAACTATACATTAAAGCTATCAAAATATATAATCACAAAAATAATTTTAAACTAGTATTAATGAGTTTGCTTATACAATTATAGTTATGTACCTAAGTACATTCCTACCAAGAAAAAATTTGCTGTACCTTGCTTTCTAATAGATTTTTTTAAATATTTTTTTTTTCCACACTGTAAGCAATACAAGGTTTTAGGTAGCCAAATTCTTCTTCTATTTGTGATTACAATGGTTTTGGTAATATGTTTATAAATACATACTGGTAAATATTAAATTGTCAGAAGGACTTGTTTCAAATGAAATGTTACCATATAGAAAACAGCAAAAAAAACCCCCAATTCATAAGTTGTTTTACTGTGATTATTAACATGGATTTTTCTGTGATCTGTGTTTTAATATAAAGCGGTACCCTGTTTTAATGCTTTGTGTTTGAACTAAGATACAAGATTGCACAATAAACTCAGGAGGTTGTGTCATCATCAGGGTTTCATTTAGAATACGCAAAGGGTCACTTGGACACAAACTTCCATTCAGGTTTTTAATTGCACTGCGTAATGAGTGAAAATCACTCCCGCCCTGCTTTGCATTTATTTGTGACAGTTCTCAAGTAGAAGAGCATTTGGTCATTGTGTAATGTTCCTTCCCAAGTTCAGTACCTGCACTATTGAATTGCCCAAGATGGGATTTCCAAAGATATTTACTGTTGAGCTAATAATGCTGCTGTTAAATTCACTCCAGTTCTTATGGTCCATGGTTAGTTTATTGAAACACTCATTTAATATGACCTTTTTTTCTGCTTCCAATTTTTTTTTTTATGCTATTTCTCTGATCTGTGCTAATGGGTGCTATCTGAGGGGCTTCCAAATTTTAATATACTTAACCTAAGAGCACTCCTTAGAGATAGGGATATTGTTCTTATTTTATAAATGAATGGCTAAGGCACAAAGAAATTCAGCCAAGGTCATGAAGTCTGCAGTGCTATAGAAAATTACTGGCTAGTCCCCTGACTATTAGGTTATCTTTCCCCTTTGCTGCTACTTGTTAATCACTTCAAAATGCTTATGCATATGGTGTCCATGTGTTCTCCCTCTGTCCTTGAAACTGTTACCTTACTCTATAAAATCATATTTCTTCAGTGAACACTCTCACTTTTTTTGTTCCTGTTTTAACAAGTAATTTTTAGCACCTTCTTCTCTGACGCTTGATGTACGGCAGCAGCCAAGCAGGACACTTGGGTCCAGCTGTCCTCTAACTAGAAATGAGTTAATTATTTATTTTGGTTTCGTGCTCTCTTTCTCCCTCCCTCCTTCCCTCCCTCCCTCCCTCCCTTTGCCTTGCTGGCTGCACTGGTGTAGTTTTTTGACAGCTCATAGAGTTTTGCTTCTTACTTGTCCATTGTGTGTTCTACAGAACTTCTTTTTCTTGCTGTATGTGTTGCATTTCAGTTCTGTTAGACACTCGGTCTCTGCTGGAGGCTTGTTTGAACTGAAAATGGTTTCAACAGGTCTTTCTACCTCTCTAGCTGCTAGCTGATGGATCTAATTTGTCGGTGTTCAAATGTGGATAAAATAATTCTGATTTGAAAAGCAAGTGTAACGTGAGAAAACGGAAAGCGGAAAGCATCTGTGTGTATCATAGACCCAGAACAAGCACCACTTGAGCTCTACAAGTGTTCATAGCAGCTGAAAACCTTTCTGGCACACTTTGTGGAGATCATCAGAAAGTAACATTCTCTGGTCTGCTGCAAAATACTCTCATGAAAAAATAGCTGGTAAGAAATGTGAAGCCTACGCTAAAGGAATCCCCTGGACGTGCAAAGAGGTACAAGAATACTAGTATGGAGCAACACCACCCGTGCTCACACTTTCTATCCAGAGGGTATTGGTGAAGAAAGTTTTTATTTTGTTGAGATAGGAAGGGTGGATTCAGTTTTTGGGTTTGGAAATTCAGGGCTGATTTTGGCTATTTTTGATGTGCACTGAGAAACACCGTCCACTTTGTAACTGTAGTTTACAGCTTATCTCACCACTAGGTTTAAATCTCTGTTTTAATTTGTAGAGGATTTTAATGCTTTTAGCCTGCAAGTCTATTTTTCCTACCAAAGTGGAAGAAATTAAGGAGGCGTTGAAATGGATAGTAATTTTGTTTGAACTTTCCAAATTTGCAACACGGAATAAATATTTTAAGTGCTGTTTAGGAAGATAACCTTTGAATACAGTGATAGTTGGGCCTTTTATAGAAGGATATGTTTTCTGTTCTGTTTTTTCCTACTTGCTTTCTGCTTGCTTAAGCTTTGGGGCTAAAGTTTCTACTTTTATTCTGGTATAAATCAAGAGATGCTCTTAAAATTTAACCCATTAATTTGTTTTTTCCTTGCAACAAACTGTAGAATCTCAGCCAGACTCAGATTCACTCTCCTGAGAAGTTTACCTGGCTAAAAATACCTTGCTTGCATCTTATTTTTAGAAACATCTACATCTGAAGTATTTAAATGGTCAGATTTTAAGTGTATTATTAGACACTAACTGTTGGTACATTTTGTAACAGGAAGTTGCTGGTTTTCCATTCACCAAGAACTGGAATTCAGTCAAACACTTGGCACTTACATGTATGCCTCTAATTTTATCTGTAAATTGTTTTTGCTGAAATAGTTCGTGGAAACATTCTCAGTTTCTTCAGTTTTGCAACGCATAGACATGGAAATAACTGCTAAAACTTAAAACAAATAAACTATTAAAATAAATAATTGAAAAAACAGTTCACTTCTTATTTTAAAACAATCTGAGATCTGAAGTTTTATTCTGATTCCACCTTTTTTTTTTTTTTTTTCCTCTTGAAAGTATTTTTAGGTGTGTTATCCTTGGATTATTTTTCATTTTACTTTTGGGTTATTTTAGATTTGGAAGCAATATGTGGGAAAACAATACATGAAAGGAAAAAATATCGAACTTCTGGATTTCAAAATACGTTTTTACCAGGACTTATTCCCCTGTGCGTGTTCAGTTTTGGACTGTCATATTATAGCAATGTCTTGTTTATTCCCACAGCCTCCTCTTAAATTTTACCCTTGTCTTGAATGTTTCCTTCAGTCCTCTACCTGTTCTCAGTGTGGGTTTTCCTCTACAGCTACGGCTAGAAGTTACTGTATCCTCTCTTTATACTTGGAAAGAGTCCCTAAATCTCCTTGTCCCGTCACTAATACTGGTCCATTTCTTCTGTCTTATCTTTTATGTAATGACCACCGTGATATAATCCAAAAGTGTGTAGCTGGTTTCATGTGATGAGGTGAATCTTCCCTGATAAGATCACTTATTTTCTACTGAAAGGGCTGTCCAGAAATTGGTTTGATATTTTTTTTTTTTGCCATCTATTGATGCTAGATACTTGCCCATTGCTAGAACAAAATGAATACCCTAGCGCGATTTCATGCTGCTGATCTAGCTTGTGTGATATGTTCTGATGAACATGGATGTCTTGAAACAAATATTTAGAAGCAGATTCCTTTTTCTTCAGCCATGTCCGCAATTAGAAACTACAAGTAACTTTACTACTGGTAAGCTAAATACTGGTTTTGTACAAGTATTTTTAAAGAGTGTAACCGCTATCTCTCCACGTCATGTTTATTTTGGCTGTTTCTCAGATGAAGATATTAATTACCAGGAAGTCATTTCTAATCAACTTGTACAAGGGGTCTAGCAAGTTTGCTTAGTCTCTATTTCTTAGGGAAATTTAATCTGAAAACAGTATCTGTTTGTGTGTGTTGGAGGTTAAAAACCTGGAACAAATGCAGAAGACACGTCTCCAGCCACAAAGATCAGTGAGCAACTTTGATGATAGCCAGTGGAGACAATAATTAATGGGTTGGTCTGGTAAGACAAATTTGATTCAGTTATAAATTATTCTTCACTTCAAAGACTCTTACGTATATTTAAGTCTTCAAAACTAATTTTTTAAAATGTCATGTATTTCAAGATGAAATGTGCATTGGCCATTTGAAGCAACAGCTTAGAAACGGGTATCTCATCTCTTGCTCAATAACCATGGGTCGGTCTGCTTTTCTGGACAGCCTTACATATTCCAGACTTGTCTGTGGCTTAACTGGGATGGATTATTTTGGGAAGGAGTATTTTTGGCATTGCTACATCTTACTCCTCTGGGATGGGCTCTGGAGCACACAGGGGTCCTCCAGGGTAATGTGCCAAATGAGCACTGCCAAGGAAAGCTGGCAAAAAGGTGCCTGTCCTCCAGCATGGAGCTGGAAAGGGGAGGCAGCAGCGTCCTATTTATCCCCACACAACCTCTCCAGGGGAATTCTAATGAATTTGCTTTAATTTACAAAACAAAACCACTTTCTGCTTTTCAAGAGGGAAGAGCAGTGGTTGCCTAGGATCCCGTTTCCAAGCAGTCAGATACAAACTTCCCTCACTGCAGCAATGAAGATTTTCCTTTTGGTTCCCTGTAAGAGGTTTTTGGCCTTTCACCTGGTAGGATGGGGACCTTATGGGCGATGTGTGATGCAGGTGCAGTGTTGTGCAGTGGGATGTAATGCCTCTGGGTCTTGCCCACTGGTGGTGTGGTTTGGGTTGTGTTATCAGCTTGGATGGCAAGGCAGCTGTGCCTTATTTTTGACACAAGATTGAATTCCAGCTTCCCCTAGTTCAGCAGGGTACCTGCTGAAGGCATATGAAAGGACCAGAAATCAAATAACCAGCCTACAAAGCTCCTAGACTGCTTAATAGCAGATCCTTCACTCTCCTTGCAGTTTCAGATTTATGCTGAAACTTAATCTCTTGGCCATAACAATGTGAACTAGATATGATTTAGTCCTCTCTATTGCCTCCTGAGCTCTCTGACATTCGGCAGATAAGGGGTTTGCACTTAACAAACACTACTATCTTTATAGTCTGAGAAATGTCCATTGGTGTGAGGCATGATGGTGGGGACCGATGACACCCTCAGCTCCCTGTAGGCTGCTGTGTCAGCATTTCTGAGCCGATGGCCCGTCAGATCCACTTAGTGTTTATTATGCAGCATTAAGCAAAGAGAGATTGGATATTTCAGTGTTCCACTGGCAAATCAATTAATTTTAGATAATTTTGCAGTGGTCCTTAGAAGCTGATATAAATGGATTTTCAACAAAGGAAAGCCTCGGGCTTTCCACGCACGTGTGCACATTTCGGTCATGTGAACAATACCTGTGGTGGAAGGAGTCTCTTGTAAAGCATCTTGTGAATAGCTGCAGCATCACTCCGTACCACTACCCTCCCTCCTCCTTTCTTCTCTGACAGCAGCTGAAATGGCAGGGCTTGGTTTGGCCACTACTTTGCATCATTTATAGCGATGCTGTTAAATACTGGCCTGAAACGGATGGTAGCTCAGCTAATTTGCATGATTTAAAATGCCAGCTCGGTTTAATGTAGAGCAGCTGGTATATACTTAACTCCTTCAGGAGAAAACTTAATACCAGCAGATCGCATTATCTGGGACTATACTACGTTTATTTATTTATTTATTTATTTCTTCCATCTCCTCGCTGCTTCCCAGACGCATTTGTAGAGATCATTTATGCAATGCTGGGGAAGGGCTTTGCTCTCTCTTGATATTTTTGTGTCTCGCAGGATTCACAAAAGAAGTAATTGGTCCTGCCACATGACAAATACTTGTTGCGACTTCCTGAGCATCCACTCACACTGACCTTAGCAGATAGGACTCTCAATTAAGATGTGACATGATGAAGGATGGTGAGATTAGTTGGAAGAGGGACAGGTGTAGAGGCCTGGATTACGTGGATTACTGCATACTCAATTTCTTAGGGGTAAATTTCAAGATTGAAAATGGCAAATTCTACAATTATGGAATTAGGATATGCCACACCGTTCCTCTGGGTGCTGTGCTGGCAGCCACAGTCACCTTGTAAGGGAAGGAAGAGTTGGAGGATCAAAGAATTCCTTTGCTCCCCTGAAATAATTAGTGCAGCCTCAGTGAGAGGATGTAGGGAGCATAATCTTTTAATACCAGCCTTTCTCAAAATTGACCTTGTCACAGGCAGATTCAGCTTCTCACAGAGGAGCAGATGTGTGATAGAGTCACTCATACTGCATCAGAAATGCTGGCACGGTATTTCATCCTCTGCCAAAATTCTCTTGCCTTTCCATGGGCGATGGGCCTCGCATGCTAAAGAGCTCTGAACGTGCCTTTGGATGAACTGTGAGATACTGTGCAATGAAGTTGGACTTTGCAAAGTACAGAACTTCCTTAAGGAATGCACTTATGATGGAGCTTTCTCTTCTTCTGGAAACTTTTTATTCTCTGGAGTCATGACTTGAGCTGAGGTTTCTCATGGAACAGCAGTTTCAAGTGGTCAGTTCTGAAGACCATTATTAGTGTCAAGCACAAATCATTAAACTAGAGAAAAAATGTGTCTGTTAGGTTCTTTTGACAGGCGTAAACCTTTCAGTATTGCATCTGAAGTAAAGCATTTCTATATCCCCTTTATAAACCTTTGTGTTAGAAGATACCACGTAGTTATTCAATTGACATCAGCGTTGTATTTGGTTTGTAGGACATGAAAGTCATGTTGGTACAACAGAAAGGACAAGTCTTCCCTAATGAAAACTGATTATTGTCTTTGTTGTGAAAGGGAAACCACTAAGAAGATGACGTCCTATAATCTTCTTTCATGAATGTAGACAAGATAAAGTGCCCTCAGTAATGAAATACTTCATTATTTCATCTTGTGTTGTCCATGTGTAAGATCATTAACATGCCTGCATGCTGTGGAAGATTACAGCCCTGTATTATAGAGTCAGATTATTTATATTGTAGCATATGTATACTGTAACTCAGTTGAACATCTGAATGTTTTTGATGTATAATATGCAAATTATTTCAGCCATTTGAGGAAAAGGCTTGCTAATGCTTACTCTCACAGGCAGCAAATTTAGTTAAGCAACATGTATCCATCCTTTAAATAGACAGAAACTGTTTTGTGAGACAAGTTTAGAAGGTTCCATTATAGCTGAGATAAAATAATGTAGTTTAGTAATTGGTTGTCAAGCACCAGGTCAAAACTTCCAACAAATGGTGCTATTTGTGTTTATCAATCTGACTCTAGGCTTCTGGAATGCGAGCAAATTAGCCAACTTCTCATTTACACTGTGTATGAGCTGACTGAGAATTAGTAAATCCTCATCAGCCATCACACTTGTGTGGTTTAAGTATTGTTTGTTTTCCTTCTATAACTAAGGGATAAGTTAATTTCTTTTAATGCTTTTCCACTGGTTAATACAAACTTTTCAGGGATCCAGGCTTGACCTCTAATGCTTATTATTTTATTCCTTGCTATTTTCCACCACAGGTATTTTTAACTTGCTGTTTTTAGGACTTTTCCAACTGGTCAAAAGGTTAGGAAAGCCAGTTCCACCAGATTGGTCATGCTGTGAAAAAGCTTGAAAGAATGACAAGGCTAGTTTTTATGGCACCTTCATTGGGAGCTGTGCCTTTCGAACAGGAAGGGTTTCAGTCCTTCAAGGGCAGGGAGGATACAGTGGTGAGTGTATGAGCCCTGAAGGCCCATCATCCATTGGTATAGCTTCAGGTGAGTCACTTTGTTGCTGCCTGTTGCAGTTTGTCAACAGCAGCTCCCTTATCTGACATGTGTTCTTTGGAGATAAATCCATTATAATTCCAAGCAGTTCAGGTAAAGTGATACCTGGAGGCAGAAGACTACCTTAAATAGCTAACTGCGTGACTCTTAAGCCTTCAGGCTTCAGTGTGAGCTTTTTTTTTCCTTATTGGTGTTTTTTCTTAAGATAATACTTGAATCAAAGCAAGAGATACTTGATTTAAAATCGTTTCCACTAATAATTTATGAATTGTAATAAAAATTCTGAAGATAGAAGGCACATCATTACCTCTTTCTTAGGAGAAGGTCCTCAACTGTAAACAGATATAATTACTTTTGGGTGTGCCTGCTGAAACAGCAATTTATCTTTTAATGTTGAAAATAATTTAAAGAGAAGATAGAACTGAAGAGCTGCATACACTATGTCAAATTAAAATGAGGAGTCTGTGGGCTGTGGATTACCATCTGCACTCCACTTCAATGCCATCTGCCCACAAGGAGAAAATCACCAGTGGAGAAAATAGTAGGGTGTCTTGCAATTATGAAGCCACATAACCACCAGTGACATGTGAAGACCTTGTGAGATTTGTACTGAAACCCAAGCCTTTGAAATTACTGCTCTGAAAAGAGGAGTGTTAAAAAAAGTAAAAATAAAAAAAAGGACATTTTGATTTTTGGGGACCGAAAAGGGGGATTTTAAGCCCCATGACTTGGATGCTGGACCGTGTTAGTAGAAGCAAGGAATCTGCAGAGTGTTAATTCGTAGCATGTAACATAGTCAACTGAGAACTATCTGTGAAGACTGAAATTATGCTAATTTATGCAGTTCACATTGCTACTGCAGTTTAAAAATAGCTTCTTTTCTGGAGAACTAGAGCTACCGTATTGCTGTGTGTGTCAGGTTGACTTTGTGTTTAGCTTTGCAAATTTTACCAGTTTGAACACAGAACAAACCCCTACGTATGTGGTCTTTTAATGTAGAGGTCCAGCCACTTACACGGCGTTGTGTTGGTTCCTTTCAGGAGACTGAAAGGAAAATGTTCTTCCTCAGGCTTAGAAACAGCACAGAGGTATTAGCAGATGCTGTGAATAGCTGCAGTGGTAGGCCTGAAGCTGAATGCCTGGAAGAATAGCTCAGATTAAAGTATGTTTTGAGGTTTGTGGTATCTGGTTTTGTTTTGCAGAGATTGACACCTGTCGCTTCAGATGCGTGGTGCTTTGGAGTACCTTCAGGAGGTATTTGACTCACCTTCTGCCACTCTGCACATCCTTGTTTGTGGTGCTTACAGGATGTAGGGAACAAAAGGGAACAAAAAATGTATTAGTTATGATTAAAACCAATTTTCAAGTTGTCATATTTGAACTGAATTTCCAATGAGTGTGGGTGAAAGTGTGAAATAACAAGCGTATCGCAGCTGGAGTCAGTGGGTAATTTCATACTCTGATTTCTTATTTTAAATTCAGAAGGAGCTAGAATATATCTTGCAGTTAAAGGCATAATTTAGGTTTATGAATAAAATTGCAGACAATGATGGAGCTGATTTTAAAGACCAAAGCAAGCAAGCTGGGACAGAAAGTCCTGGTTGTATAACTTGCATTTGAGCAGCTGTTACTCTGACAAGATGATGGTGATGGGTTTTTGCCTACCAGAGGATAAATCCTTTACATCCAAAGGATGAATGTGCTCAGTTTTAGAAGTCTACATTGATGGGTGGAAGCCAAGAAAATATAATTGTCTTTCCTCCTTTTCTTCCACTGCCTTCTGCTGTCTTCAGTCATGTTTCCTTTCCCCATCCTGGGATAAGATTTTTGATAATTAATGCTTCAACTCCTCTCCTAATTAGTGGACATGCTTTAACATTTTGCAGCAGGCTTTTTCTCTTTGCCTCCCAATCAGCTAACTCGGCTCTTCCTGATTAACCTGGGTGGGACTGGCTGCTGTGGGTTATCACCCTTAAGAAGCTGCACATGGGAGTTGAGTGCTTCCCTTCTGCTTCCCAGGGCATCTCCACAGCAGGCAAAGTCAGTGTAGAGCGTGGGCTTGTGCCGGAAGAAGTGGGAGACTTCACGTAGGTGTTCCTTCCAGAGAGGACCAAGGTCTGATCTCTTCTAAATCATTATGCTGTATAGAACTGGCAGGGTTTTATGGTTCATTGTGTGCATCTAAATTGATTAGTATCCCGTTGGTGAAACAACACATGGGAGAGAGCTTGTCTCTGTCAGATAGCTGATTTAAAATAATCAGCTGGTGGTGTTTTGTTAAAATTCTAACTCGGCTAAGGAAGGGCTGATAACCTGTCACAGAGACCTAGGTGTGTTCATATCATCTCTTCAGGAGCTGGTGTGGATCCAGCTCATTTAACAGAAAAATCTTAGTAGAGAACAGTGGTTACAATGCAAATTATTCAAGGTCTGCTTTAGGATCACGTAAGATGTTTTTTGACTAGGTCAGTGAGTTGATCCTTGCAGGCCAGAAGCATGGCTGCTGGGAAGAAGAGTTCACTGTTAATCTTTGTGGTGCTGGAGGTGGAAGTTACTGGCAGCCTGAAGTCATTCAGAGCTCAGGATCAGCCTGTAAGCCTGAAAAGCAGATATAGATCAGTGACTGATTTTTGCCGACCTTATTGTCATTCCAAATGGGATCCTGGTGAGGCTGGACCAGAGATGTAATTTTAAATATGAATTTACCTAGGAATAGGTCCTTTCTACAACTCAGTTTAAAAAAAATTTTTAAAAAAATAATAAATTTAATTTGTTTACTAAACTGTCTGAGAAGTTTAGATGTAGTCCTAGGATACTGTAAGAGGCCAGATTGCTTTTTAGTTTACAGCATCACAGTTGCAGTGTGATGCCTCCAACTAGTCTTTGCAGTGGGAGTTTCTATACAAGAAGCCACCTCTGCTTCTTGATCAAATTTACTGGTAAGTAACATTCTTAAACAAAATAACTGGTAAAATAAGACCATCAGATCCTAACTCACTTTTCTAGAAAACTCCCTGAAATCTGAGGACCTTAAGCACCCTTTCTGATCATGCTTTCTGTCCAAATACAGGCCTGGTGTGTTTCTGTTGCTCTCAGGTCACCAGAAAGC
Organism: Actenoides hombroni; assembly: GCA_024336885.1. Taxonomy (NCBI): domain Eukaryota; kingdom Metazoa; phylum Chordata; class Aves; order Coraciiformes; family Alcedinidae; genus Actenoides; species Actenoides hombroni. Next base: position 507,321 of record WUAM01000316.1, read on the forward strand.
ACCTTTTTTTTTTAGTCCTTTCCCAGATGTCATGTGTTTTGGGGCAAATATGCTGTGTTTGGATGATGAATTAGCACTGTGTTGCATGCTATTACATAGGAGCATATAGCATCGTTTCATAAGGAAGTTCCATGAAGCTGCAAAACAGAAGTAATGGTGTCCTGTGGTAGGGAAAAAATAAGTGGCCTGCAGCTAACGGGAGATTCAGGGCCATATTGTTCCCCCTCTGAACCGAAATACACTGAAGGGGGTCGGTTTGCAGAAGTAAGTGGCTGCAAGGGACAGCCTGCTTCTGCCCAGAAAGAGCTGGGTTTGCCAGGTTGGAAGCGATCATTCCTGAGTTCTTGGGAGCTACTTAGGTTTGACCAAATCTTTGAACTCTCTCATTAAACAGGAATAGCTGTGGGGGTTCTTCTCATTATACATGGTTGGTTTGACACTGAGTTTAACTACTAGCAATTTAAAAAAGCTTAAGATAGGGCTGAGTGAAAGGAAAAAGGGGGATAAGCGGTTCCTGCAGCTGGCTGGCTGTTGGAGGGGTTAGCTGGGATGCTATTGCCACCTGCTGGTGGTGAACAGAACAAAGCAAGACCTCCTTTATCTTTAGTGTTCTCAAGTTAGGTGCATGGGATTAAGTATCTATTAGATATCAATTACAGAATTATTACGGATACACTTTTATTGTAGATAACACTTTCAATGAGGAAAAAAAAATCCACTATTTTATGGCCAACGTTTACTTTGGACCTAGACAATGTCGTATAAAAATAAAAATGTAAAAAATGGAACCTTTCTTTGAGCATAATCAGATTCAGAATAGTGGTAAGTGTCGGGGGAGATGGTTGCAGTGTGTGAGGGGATGTTTGTGCAGGCAGCCTTCTGCAGCGCTTGGGAGAAGGAGAAAAAAGAGCAGCTGGGAGTATCTGCTCCTGGGAGGTTGATATGTGGTGGGGGAAGCTCCGCCTTCTTTATGCAGAGACACTTTGCTCCAGGTGGGGTGGGCAGCAGTAAAGACTTTAGGTTTTCACGTGGGTTGAGTATTTTATGGCATGAATAGCAGCTGTCACTCTGAATTGATCCTCAAATGTAATTGTATCAGGTTCAGTATCAGTGGTTAGCTCCAGCATACACCTGGTTTCCTTTAGATTGCCAGACACAAGTACTTGTCTGTCTGCAAACCCATAAAATAAGTATGATTTTTGAACCCAGAATCTGCCTTTCCTGGTATGGGGTGACATGACAGAAATCAAACAAGATGTAACGTTGATGTCCTCCCAGCCTCAGAGCGGTTCTGCCAGAAACACTGTGATTTGGTGGCATATGGAAGCAGAGTTAATGAACATCTCTGAATTGCTTCAGCGTGGTCCAGTCACTGCATTACCAGTGCAAATTTGATTTCTGTAAGTGATTAGTGTCTTATGTTGCTGAAATTAGTGGATCATTATCAAATTATGACTTTTTGCAGTTAATGTAAGTGACTTAATTGTCCTTTCATTATATGAAGTTTTATTGCAATCCTTTTAGTAGGGGAATACAGATTAAGTTGTAGTAACCAAGAAAAAAGGAGATCCCTGTTCCACCTCTTCTGTTCAGTGGAAAAACCACCCTCTGTGGCTTAATCTGTAGATTCTCTGTTTCTGCAAAACATCTGCATCTGCTGGAGTATTTGAGAGCCTTGTAATGTTTCCCAGTGAAGTATGGGCAGAGGTTATTTGCTATGAATCTTTCAGGCAGCACTTAGGAGCTAAGGTCATCTTTGTCATGGATGGAAATTTGATCTGACCTGTGGTAGGGGTCTGACCTAAATGCCCCTCTCCCTCTGTTGTAGCTGCCATGTACTATGCTGCAAAAATCTCTGTTTCAGGGGAAAATTTAAGCAAGCGTTTTCTTGCGATTTTGCCTGAGAAATTCAATACATTAAGATCTTTCAGAATGAAAGAAAAGAATGAAAGAAAATCTTTTTTATGGTGTCCTGGTCCTGCCCCTAACCTTGATAAACAGGGGGGGGGAAAAAAAAAAAAAAAAAGTGAAGCGGCTATGCCATCCTTGTATCATCTTGTGAGCTTCCAAAGAAGCAGAGACTCCAGCACAGAGCCACAAAGATGATTAAAGGAGTGGAGCATCTCTCTTATGAGGAAAGACTGAGGGAGCTGGGTCTCTTTAGCTTGGAGAAAAGGAGACTGAGGGGTGACCTCATCAATGTTTATAAATATATAAAGTGTGAGTGCCAGGAGGATGGAGGCAGGCTCTTCTCAGTGATGCCCAATGATAGGACAAGGGGCAATGGGTGGAAGCTGAGACATAGGAAGTTTCATGCAAACATGAGGAGGAATTTTTTCACTGTGAGGGTGACAGAACACTGGAACAGATTGCCCAGGGGGGTTGTGGAGTCTCCCTCCCTGGAGATATTCAAAACCCATCTGGACACGTTCCCGGGTGATCTGGTATAGGTGATCCTGCTCTGGTAGGGGGGTTGGACTAGATGATCTTTCAAGGTCCCTTCGAGCCCCTGGCATTCTGTGATTCTGTGATATTCTTTAAATGTAAAGCATTTTAGCATTTTATTTAAAGAATAATACAATCATCAGGCACAGTCAACATGGGTTCATAAAGGGAAAGTGCTGTTTAACTAATTAGATATCCTTTTATGATAAGATCACCCACCTATTGGATGAAGAGAAGGTGGTGGATGTAGCTTATCTCAATTTTAATAGGGCTTTTGATAGTGTTCCTCGCAGCATCCTTCTGGACAAGTTGTCCAGCTGTGGGATGAGGAGGTTCTTGGTACATTGGGTGAAGAACTGGCTGAAGGGCAGGTTTCAAAGGATTGTAGTGAATACATCTGGCTGGCAATCAGTCACCAGCAGTGTTCCTCAGCATCACTTCTAGGGCCAGTGCTTTTCAATACATTCATCAACCATCTTGATGCAGGAGTTGAATGCACCATTAACAACTTTGCTGATAATACCAAACTGCTCAAAATGAGTCAGTGTGCCCTGGCAGCCCAGAGGACAAACTGCATCCTGGGGTGCATAAAACACAGTATAACCAGCCAGTCAAAAGAAGCAATTATCCCACTATATTCAGTGCTGGTGCCACCTCTCGCTGAGTGCTCTATGCAGTGGCTGGACCCAACAATTTAAGATAGATCATAAGGTCCTTTCCTGCCATATGAGGAAAGGCTGAGAGAACTGGGTTTGCTCAGCCTTGAAAAAAGAAGACTTAGTGAAGACCTTATCACCATGTTGCAGTATTTAAAGGGTGTCTACAAAGAAGATGGAGACTCTTTTTATAACGAGTCGCATGGAAAAGATGAGGGGTAATGGGCAAAAGTTACGCCCAGGGAGATTCTGACTGGAAAGAGGAAAATTTCTCACAATGAGAACAACCAACCATTGGAATAATCTCCCTGGGGAAGTGGTGGATTCCCCAACACTGGACACATTTAAGCTTTGGCTATACAGGGTGCTGGGCCATCTTGTCTAGGCTGTGTTTTTGCCAAGAAAGGTTGAACTACGAGATGTTCCTTGAGGTCCCTTCCAACATGATATGCTATGCTATGATTCTATGAATGTGTCCAGAGGAGGGCAACGAAGCCAGTAAAAGATCTGGAAGGCCTGTCCTGTGAAAAGGAGGCTGAAGGGCAAGCTCATTGCCCTCTAGAGCTTCCTGAGGAGGGATAGTGGAGAGGGAGTTGCTGCTCTCTTCTCTCTGGGATCTAGTGATCAGACACATGGGAATGGTTCAAAGCTGAACCAAAAGAGGTTTAGACTGGACATTAGGAAGCATTTGTTTACCAAGAGGGTGGTCAGACACTGGAACAGCCTTCCTAGACAGTTGGTCAAAGTCCTAAGCCTGTAAGTGTTTAAGAGGTATTTGGACAATGCCCTTAATAATGTGCTTTAACTTCTGATCAGCCCCTAATTGGTCAGGCAGTTGGACTTGATGATAGTTGTATGTCCCAACTGAAATAGTCTATACATGATCACTATAAACATTTCCCAATTGTATTCAAACACAGAGCTTATCAATAACTGGAACAAGGGACCAATGTAAAATAATCCCAAAAATTTGTAAGAATCATTTGATAGCAGTGAGAAATGGAGGGAAAATGTTTTGCATAGCATTTTACAGGTGCAAGCATGTTATTATTGCATGAAAATGAAAGAGATTTACATGTATCTTGTAGCATTAATTACTACTAGAAGAAAAAAAATGGGGAATACCACTCCTGAAGCTTGACCTCATATTCAGTTAAGACATTCTCCAAACATATATGTACTTTCCTTTTTCTTAAGTTGATTTTCTACTCTGACTTTACATGTATTTTCATGTTCCTCCTTTTTTTAAATACTCTTCTGGTCTAATGGAGTTTTAGTAGCCCATTCACTATCTAGACTTTATACAGTTAGGCCTCAGGGTTTTCCAAAATTAGATCTTGGTTGTTCTGATGAGGTCCTTGGCAATCCATTTTTGGTTTCCAAACTTTTCTAAAGGTCAGTATTCTGTAATCTTGTTACTTGGCTGAGCATCTTCTTCATCTGTTGGGAGGATAATGATCAGGGATTTGTGAGGTAGTTATGGTATTACAGGAATACATACATAATAAATAAATAGATAGATACATAGCAGAGTTTCCATCCCAAGACACTCTCTGACACCTGTGAGTTTGTCAAGGAGGACCTCCTGAAGTTCACCAAGGAGAAGAAAAAAGTTCTGCACTGGGGAAAAGTAAACCCATCCATCAGCAAAGGCCATGAAACAGTTGGGTGAGTGACAACTGACAGAAAGGAGCTGGGGTCATGGCTGACACCAGCTGAATACAAGCCAACAGAGTGCTCTGACTGTGGGCAAGGCGAACAGTGCCCTGGACGACGTCAGGAGGGTCAGGGCCAGCAGATCGGGGGAGGGCAGCACTTGCCTCTGCTCAGCACTTGCCTGGCTGCACCTGGGCTAGTGTCCAGTGTTAGACACCTGAGTTCAAAAGAGACACTGAGAAACCTGCCGTGTCTAGCAAAGAGCTTTCAAGACTGTCAAGGGCTAGAGCACCTGACATTCAAGTACAGGTTGGCAGAGCCATGCTTCTTTACTGTGATAAAAAGCAGGCTGAGGTTGGTTAATAGCAGTCTGTGACTTCTTTAAAGGCAGTTACAAAGATGACAGAGACAAGCTCTTTTTTATTCTGGAAAAAAATATAGCAAGAAGCAAAACCTACAAATTCTGGCTTGGGAGATTCAAAATGGACATTGGGAAAATCCTATTCACTAGGAGTATAGTGCCACTGTGGAACGGCTTACGCTGGGATCCTTTGAAATCTCTGTCCTCAAAGACTTACACGACTCAACTAGACAAAGCCATGGATGGCCTGGTCTAGTACTGGTAGTGGTCCTACTTGGGGCCAGGATTGGGACTAAATGACCTCCAGAGTTCCCTTCCAGACAACACTATGATTCTATCATTCTTGTATCTTTTCGGTTTGGTTTGGGGTTTTCTGTTTGTTTTTTCTTCTCTGGGCACCTTTGGCTGACTTTTGCCCTAATGAGTCCTCTTCCACACCCTGCTCTTAAAATCCTATGGCTTCACATTTTTGTAGTACTTCTGAAATCTCTGGAAAACTGACCACAGAATGAAACAAAATGTTTCCCTGCTTATTGACTCATCCTGTGTCTGTAAGAATTTCTCACAGCTACCAACTGGACACAAATACAAACCAGAAGACCGACATGTTGAGCCTGAGTAGACACTATCAGCTGTGTAGAGTTTTACATATTCTGTATAAGAAACCAAAAATCTAAAGTAATGTTTTTTATTTTATTCTGGAAGAAGGACAGAAAGGAGAAAGAAAGGGTGATAATGCAAACCAAACTCTCAAATGTTTTCCAAAGCTATTAAATTTAACACTGATATATAACAAAGAGTCAGATGGTTTACATATATATGGACCCTTTTTTAATAAGAGATCTGAATCAGTTTCTGGATGGGGTGTATGGGTTTGACTTTCTAGGGGCAGAAGAAATAGGTATTTTTTTGGAATCCTGTAGTTGTCCCTTTTTATATATGCAGGTCATGAGGTATAGTTTTAGAAGAAACTCAAGCACATGTACTTGTTTCTATTTTGATTGTGTAAATAATACAAAATTAAGTCTTCCTCAAACACATCCATATGTGCAATTTGTGTTTTACAGAATGTGTATCACTGTTATTCTCTTTAAATATTCCTAGGAGGAAAATTAGCAATTTGAATAACTCTGCTTTTTTCATTTATTACAAAGGAATAGGCTTTTCTTGAAAAGAAGCTTCCTTTTAAATATAGATCCCTGATTGTCTGAGATAATCCTAATGAAAGTCACTTTTAATTACCATCCAGCCCCCTTAGTTTTGAGGACAGCAATACCATTACCTAGATCGAATTTATGAAAAGATGAACAACCGAAGACATGAGGATTCTCTTCAGGAAACCAAGAGGTGGTCTCACTTTATGTTCCTCCTTAGTCAGCTGTATCTTGTTTTACTGAGGCTCTGTTGAATCTTCTTTGTTGTTCTTCTGATATTAACTGTTTTCATTTGGGTTTTGCTTCCTTTTTAAACATATAATATGTTCAGATATCTTTTTCATGGGTTTATAATTATTTTATTTTTTTCACAGGGAATGGTTCAGCTTTTGCACTTTTCTCTGTCCAGTGAGCAACCTTTTAGAACTGCTTAATCCAGTGTAGATCAACCAGGCTTCAGTTTCTCTCATGCTTTTCAGATTGCATGTTACTATCACATTTCTATAGATTGGAAGTTAGATAAATAGGCTTCTCTATGCCTTCAGGTTTCAATCACATAAAGGTGATGTCTTTTCCCCCACTCTTACCAAAACCACAGCCATTTATATAAATAGTAAAATCCTTTAAAAATACCATTAACACTCAGATTTAAGAGGAAGGTAAGGTTCTACAAGTAGAGGAAAGGATGCTTATATTCAATACATTCATTTTAGTTTCCAATCCTAAGCTCTCTACCTCATTCAGTACAGACTGCAACACAGAACAGGCTATCAGGGTCATATTTGAATCCTCTGATTTTCTCTGTAGCCTCAGATAAGTGGCTATATTCACCTATGCCATCTAGTAGTCTAGCCATTCTTCTGATTTATAACTTATCACCACTCAGAGCTTTGCTTTTGTGAAAGCTAGGAATATAAACACTGACAATTATCACTAGGGATAGCCATGACTCCTTCCTTGTTTTGGACATGAGTTCATCACTGTTGGAAATTAAGAACTTACTTTTTTTCCATTTGTGTATCTGATTTTACTTGGTTTTATCATAACAATGGCATTTCCAATTGTTCTCACATCTAAGTTTTAATACAGTAGTATATTGTCTTAAAATATAGACACTAGACCCAGGAAAATCGGGTCTGTGACTATTTAGCCTGCTGAGATTATTAGTGATGTGAAGCAAAAATCTCAAATCCCCTTACCTTTTTGTACACTACTGAGCATAACTGTAGGAAGTGACATTCATCTACAAAATAAGAATTTGGATAGTCCAAAAGAATAAGAATTTTGGTGATGTAAAAGATCTCTTTTATGTTAGAATGGGATTGGATTTGTAGCTGGACTGGCAACAGAAAATCAAAATTACCTGTTAACATGAAGAACATATACCTATATCTCTAGAAATGAGTTATCCAGCTGATTTTATTGTACAATGGCCAGGCAAACAAACTGTCTACCTTGCTGTTCTTGGCGTTCTTAAAGAACTGGGAAGGAAGGTGAAAGATGAAGGGGAATTAATAGTTCATTGGCAAAATTAACCCTTTGCCTATAAATCCACTGAAAACAGGTGAATGGGTTTTTTTCTAATGCACTTTATACAGCACTCACACCGTGAAATGGATAGAAGTGCACTGTTTTGATATCTAAAAAAAAAATAGGGAGGTTTGGTAATAGTCAGCAATGACTGAGATGCAATGAAATGCATGCAGGATATGACAAATGTTATTATCTTTGTGTTTTCAATCACTCACAAAATATAATAAGAACCCCACATGCACCAAAATCAAACACTGACCTTATGATTACATATGGATCTGAATCAAAATCATCAGTCTGAATGCTCTAGATCTCTGGGAAAGTTCAATGTGGATTTAAAGTCTGTGGTTTCCTGCCGTCTCTATAAAGAGATTCAGCCAAAATTTTGGTTCCAGGCACTCTTGAACACTGTTTTAAATTAAATAGGCTTGTAGCCTTTTATTATATGGCATAAAGAAGCAAACAATAAGAAAGACATATTTTAGATTTAATTTTTAACTCCACTGGCTGTTCTGAAAGACTCCAAGCAGATATAGGTAGACTTAGTGGAGCCTCTTTTACATGTGTAGAAGTGATATTTTGGTGCTTAAATTTGTTTCATAGGGAATCCTTTTTGAAGTGCCAAAATATCCAAAGAGGACTGAAAAAATGATTCAAATATTTAGTTACTCAAGGTGTTTGACTTTGAGACATCAGGTGAAAGGCCAGACACCAAAATGCCCCTCTTATAATATCAGCATTTTTCCCCTTTTAAATATATTTATATTTCTGTCCTGTCTTCCTTCACCCGACTAGTTCAGTGTGACTATTGATTTCCAAAGGCAAGTCAATAAGATTCTCTGACTTCTTTTTCAGAGCATAAGTATGATTTCCTCAGAGTACAGTAAAAGCTGATAAAAGTTTTGTTGCCCCAAAAGAGTAGCTTTTAACAGAAGAAAAGTAGTGAAGGAAAAGGGTAGTGGTGTAACAGCATGATGAGGACAGCCCTGGAGAGCCAGATTTGCTGCCCATTTAGCACTTAGTGAGATGAGAGGGTTAGTGAAATCACTACCATTCACAGGAGGGACTACTGCCATCCCACACCATAACTGCTGATACTTCTGTGTAGCAACATGTCTCTGGCAATAAAGGCTGGCCTTTCTGCCACTCCTTGAAGCCTGTTGCCCTAGAAATCACTTGGTTTGCTCTGCCTAAAGCCTGCCAATACTGGATTTGCTTAAAGAGTGCTCTAGAGGCACAGGCAAATGTGTGCTCATATGACCAGTGGAGTTCCCAACACATGCGTTTCTCCACTTCTCTGGGTGGAGCTAGGTAAATCCAGCAACTTGATGATTTCCATCACCAGTAGCTTTACTTTATTGGTAGCAAAAGCACTTTGAACAAATTATCGTGCTCCTACACTGAAAGACATTGACCCAACATTCCAGCTTTTCAGAGCTGTAGCTGCCAAATGTTGTGAGTGATTTCCTGCAAGCCCCTTGTTGTGCTAAAACACAGACTAGCTGCATAATAATCTATGCAAATTATGAACTCAGAAGTGACTATTTTCCCTCTAAAACTACTGCAAGATCCCATAATTTCTCCTCTTTGGGCTTTTCTCATATTTACTGTAACATTATAATTTCATCTAATAACTATGTAACCCTTTGGCAAACCGCACCCTTCTGCTCATCCTCTGGATTGACATGCCCTGTTTGACTCACTTGTCCAACTCTCAAATGTATGTTCCGGAGCCTTTACCAGGTTTCATTTGAAGATGGTGCTGCTTAAAAGACAGATCCAAGATTCAAGATCCAAGTCCTCTTAGGTCTCTTAATCTATAATAGGAAATCTATCCCTTTCAAAGTCTTTTGAAGAACATCTAGAGTGTGCTACTGCAGTTTCTAGCTCTGAAGCTAGAAAGGTGGAGGTTCTTGCTGAACAGATCTGGGTAAAATCACCAGTTAAACCTCTGTTTAAAAAAAAAAGAGATGAACAAGCTCTGTTATAGAGCCATCAAAATGCAATGCAAATGCAAAAGTGTCTGAATCTGCTTGACATCTCAACCTGCAAATCAAATTGTCATATGGAAGTGATCTTTCTGTATCTCCTGTCCTCCAGATGACATATTTGCCATGTGCTCATAACATGCTATAGCTCTGTGATATCTGAGCAGTACTCTGAATGCAGTTCCCTAAACTGGTAAAATTAATTGAAGACTTATTTCCTGATAGAGGAATGTCCTGGCTGTGTCTAAGATTATATCCTATCAGGCTACTGATTTGCCATTTAGTGAGGAAGGTAGCAATGTGAGAATTTTATTTTTTTTTCAGTTGCCCTCAGATATCTGTGCTACTTACAGATTTTTGGGCTACCAGTGTTGATATGATCTGAGGAGCTTCTCCACATAAGCTCCAGACTGAATCACCCTACCATCATGGGCAGCCCACAAAGCTTATGATTGATTAATTGAAAGGGTACTTTCACCGTATGACCTATTCCGTAAGCAAAACTCTTATGCTGCAAATGTAGTATAGGAAGGAAAAAGCATAAATTAGCAGAACTATTCCCAGGCTTCTTGAGGGACAACTCTGGCTAACTAATTCTGTTTCATAGCTGCTCTTTAACTTAATGGAAGTGAAAGATCCATGTGTCATCATTTGCATTTGGGTTTTGGGGTGGTGTTTCTGAGTTTAAGGGATACTCTGAAAGGCACTTGTCTCATGAAATGCAAGATGTCTACATGTGCACTCATCCCCTAGGCTTCCTTTGCTAGTCAATAGAGAGGAATATACTTCCTCTCATCCTAAGGCAAATACCTATGGTGGATTAGTTGAAGTGTGCTTATTTCTCTCCATTCAGTACATAGGGGACTTCAGGTGTCTACAGTGCAGGTGTATGTTATTAGGTGAGGTGAACCCTTCTTGCATGTCTAAATAATGCTTTGAGACAGTACAGTGTTATTTTCTTTACAACCTTCATGTTAATAGTTATATTACTGCAAGATTCAATTACTTCCAGACACATTCTTAAATCCTTTCTGCCCCCTTTTTTATATTTCTTATTGAAGCCACCTTCAAGGTTCTGTCAGTCTCTTGGGGGAACACATATCTTGTTGATGATGGACCAGTAAATGTATACTCCATATTGGCAATACTAGGAGTCCATGACCTTTGTGCTGAGAAGAAAAGCTATCACAGCATTCATCTTGGGGCAATTTAAGGTGATTACCTGTAGACTGAAAATTATTATGTCATTATTCCCTTGAAATAGAATGAACTCTTCTTAAAATCACAGGTAATCTGTTTTTAAGGATCTGCAAGTAACAAAAAGCTGATAAAGTCGAATTCCCGCACCTCTTCCCCAGATTCACTTCTGTTAAACCTTTGTATCTCTGTTACTTTCCTGATTATGTGGCTTATTTAAAAATGCCCTACTGTGTTATCTGGCTTTTTTTTCAGATATCAATAGGTGTTCTTGAGTATCCTTGGGGTTTAAATAGGTCTGAATAATGGAGAAATCAGTCTGATGTAAAAGCAAAAGGAGCTTACATTTATGATGGTAGCAATAATGATGGTACAACATCACACAATGGCTCCTGGGAGCAGACAAATGTCAAAACAGCATGAAAAACTCCTCTTGCACACTGCTAAGACTGCCCAGTATTCTCCCAAAATAACATACGCAATCATCTTGATGAATTCAAAGCTAATATCCGTGTCACTCCCTTCACAAAGACGGCTAGTTTCATACAGGAACTAATTGCACTGTCTTGTTTAAAAATAGAGAAATCATCTTTTGTTTTATCAGATTTCCTCTACAGTGTTTTGCTGTTCTTGCCCGAAAACATGCTGTGTATAAAATGGTTGCGTGAAAGGGTTAGTAATCCGAAACACAGTAGTGGACATTGTTGAGGATATAACAGCACATTTAGTTGCCCAAGAGAAGGGTGTGGATGATATTTGGAGAACTAGCGCACCTAAGTGGAAACTGTTGGTACTACAGTGAACATCATTTTTTAACTACATTTGTTCCCAGTGTTGCTTTAACATGGTCTTGCATTTTACGTAGCTTCTAAAGTTTTGATGCATTTGTTCTGCTTTGGCTTTGTTGTGGTGGTTTTAAGCTCCCTTGGTTTCCATAATTCTCCATTTTCATAAGGGGAATTTGGAAACATATTCCTTCTTAATTGAATAAGAAAAGTCTCTTTAGGAGGGTAACATCCAAAGAAATAGCACTGGTCTTTCTGCACAACCCGCACTATACTCAGTAATCTTTCAAAAGCAATCACTTGCCCCAACATAGTGATAGCAGTTCCAGATTTAACTTGACAAAGCTGCCCAGCCCCTAACACTCCAAATTCCCAATCCATAGTGGGAACTGTGGATGGCTACCACTTCTGTGACTCAGGCCTTGAGTTTATTGGAAATAGAAGTAAGCTCTGACAGTCTGCTTATATTGCTACTACAGACACTGTTTTTTGCAGGACTGCAACCTCCATATTCTCCACTGCTGGTTCCAGAAAAAGAGTTTTTAATAAAATGGAGCGATGCACAACAAATAACCAAGTGAACTAAGAGAAAATCCCATTCCTGACTAAAACCACTGCTGATAGAAAACTACATTGAACAGAGTATTTGCTTTATGTGCCACCATCTTACACTGAGTAATGAAAATAAGGGGATGAGGGAAGAGAAGGACATCTGCAGTGTGTTAATGGATAGATGCGGTAAAAATAATAAAGATAATGATTATAATAAAAGTAATAATAGACTTCAGTATATATGGAGATTTATCTCTTCCTTCCAGTTTTCACAGTGAGTAGGGCAAAGACCCAACACATAAAAAGAGCATTTTTTTTTTTTCCTTAGATGTTCATGTATACAGTAAATATATGGGTAGAGTCTTTGCTAGCAAATGTTTACACACAGACACACACCCTTTTTTCTTTTTCTCTGCTGTGTGGCTGGTTTTCAGTTCAATGTCAGCCCTGGTTAAGAATGCTATACTATTACCATCTCACGGTAATATGTTCTATGAAGTCCTGAATCACTGTAGGTTTTGTTCACTTCCCAGTGAAAATCCCCCAGCTTCCCCTTCCCAAAAATCCTAACATATGTCTCAGACCAGGGCATACAGAGACTAAATGGGTCTAATGGATGAATTTTTTAATCTGTGGCCTTTAAAATTCTTATCCACCAGTTAAAGGTCTAAAAATTGATTGGTAGATGATTGAAAGAATCTTGTACTGCTGCTCTTGAACCTGTTCTGGAGAGAAACATGAGGCTGTGTGGCAGTGAGGTTGGAGTACACATCTCATGGAGTTTCAGAATAACCTTGTTTCTTAAGTTATGTAAATACTTATTAAACCTTAAACTGTAGTTAGTTAATAGGGCACAATCACTGGTGGGGGGGGTTTTATTGTTGGGTTTTTTTTATTTGTTTTAAAGAAACTGATTCATTCTGTAAGTCCTTTTCCTGACACACACACCACTAGGACAATGAAACCAGGGACAGTAGGGAATCCAGACAGACTATGAGACTTGTAACAATACCGAATGATGTGTGAAATACAGATCATATGCATCACGATACATAGGATCATCAGGTCAAATGTCTTTGCTTCCACTAAAGTTTCAAAATCTATTAATGAAAAACAGAACCAGCACCTTTCTCCCCTGTTTTTGATAATATAAATACATGGTATTTTTCCTTCCAATTTCATCACCTTTAAGACAACTCCAACTTTGAAATCATTAATACATTGCAACAGATAAAGGCACAAAAATGCAAATGCCTTTGTCTGATACTTCTTCCTACTTTTTCTTTTGAGACATTCATAAATGTCCTCTTCAAGAAAAACTGAAGAATGTGAAAGGTGTGAGTTTACTAAACATACTATATAAAATGCAAGTAGATTTCATTACTGTTTCCCAAAACTTGGAATAAAACATGGCCAATTTCTTCCTGTCACCCTATTGTTCTCTTCAGCACAATGACTGCTTGACTGTTTCATGTAGTAATAATTATTGACAAAGGGACAAAGCATGGAGCAGTCAGATTTTGCCCCACTGTTAGTTCCCATAATTTGGAGCTGTGCCGTCTTTGAAATAGTAAAAGATATCCATAATAGATGTGATTTCTAAGATCTTCTGTAGGAGTTCTTTTCAAAAGCTGTATTGTTTCCATGGATGCCGCCGTATAATCTAATTATTCCTGATGGGTTGCCTATTGTACCACAAGATTCTTCAAAGGAAAAGAAAACAGCAAGGTAGATCATTTGAGCAAAAATCTTTTATTTGTTTAGGACAATGTTTCACAAAAGCTCTATCTGGGAAGGAAAAGAAATCTCTTCTGAGCCTCCTTTCTTTCAGAACTCAATTTGCTATAATCATATAAAGCAGCTCTGTGTACTGTATGTTTTATCCTTTCCTTTCACTGGATGATAGAAGACATTTCAGCCCCATGTTGGGGTGGAGTTTTTTTCCCACTGAAAAATTAAATCATTTGTATTGTAAGATCTACTGTAGACAACCACGGTAAAGCAACACCAAGCATTCAGAGAATACATGCCAGGCCCAACACCTGCAGCTTGTCAAAGGAATTATTCCACTCAACTCAGTTGGAACCTTTTTGTGGTAAGATATACAGTGGTGCAAAGGAGTTGATATTTACATCCACCTCATTAAAGTGAATCAGTTTCCTATTATCACAGAGTCCCAAGTTCCTAGACCATATGACAAATCTTGCTTGGTCTCTGGTGTGTGCAACTGCACTGCTATTGACCTTGGTCATTGTGCTAACCAGCCCCATTGCATGTGCTCTTTCTCAGGACACCTTTGCACCTGCATAACTAGGCTCCAGCCAGCTTTTCCCAGTGAAGGGACTGAAACTGTACTTTATCATGTCAAGCAACAATATCCTGAGTACATGAGTGTGCTCTCGTCTTGCTGTGAATGCATTAATAAATGAATGTTTCTTTTACATGCACCACCTTCCAAGTTACCATATTGTAAGAAGGTGGTTGTGTAGCAAACTAATGAGTAGATAGAAAACTCCTCAGGCATACCAAGTGGGAAAAGGATAGAAGCTCAGCGCTGTTTCTCACCATCATCCACTACTCTCAGAGCGATTGCCATGGCACTACTATTTTATACAGCTAGCTTCCTTGTTTGGGAGTTTTGCCATCCTTTTATGTATATGTGAGAAAATTTTCCACTATTTAAGTGGACTCTCCATTTTATATAGCCTAAAAATAAGCCAAGGATATATGCATTTTCCTTTACAATGCCTTTCAACAGCAATTACTCTTTACAAAAATGACCTGTATTGTTCCTATATTATCATGATTCTTGTATGAGTCAACGGTTCTGCCAAAGCACTCCTCAACTTTGATTCCTTGTGTGACATGTAACTTTAACAGTTCATGATAGCTTGCATTGATAAATGGTATTCAGACAGTAAGCTTGTGGTTCTAGGCAGGGATGCTCAGCTTTGTTTCCTCCAATGGTTACCAATGGAGAATTCAGAGCTCTAGTTCTTAAAGCTGTCCAGGATCCAGAAGCAGCTGCAGCACAGACAAATCTATAGCCAGTGGCACTCCCTAAGGAAAGACACTCTGATCAACACAAAGCTAAACTCCTGAAGGAGGGAGGAAAACAAGTGAGGAGTGGAATCAAAACTAAATACATCTTGGGAGAGCTAATGGAAAACTTTGAAGTCTGTGGTCAATGGAGCTAAGGGAAATAGAAGTTTTTTTGTTCTATCCAGCCACAAGAGAAGGTGAATTCTGTACCACGTTCCCTCCTTCTTGGTTTTCTACTATTGGTTCATCTGAGATATGAGGTAACGGCATTATACTACTTACACATGTCTACTTTGAGTCCAGTTCCTCCAAAACAAACTAGGTTCTTCTTCAAATTAGAGATAAATTACTTAAATTAAGTGGTTGAATTTCACTTTGGCTAGAGTTTTACTAATTGTGGGGGTGGAAAAGCACTGATGCAGTGAAAAATGAGATTTGTGTTCAGCCCTGACAGTGGTGCAATCTGTGGGGCTGAGTCCATCTCCTTTGAAGGTTCTCTCTCCCTTATTCATCATTCCTTCCTGTATTTCAGCCACTCTTTTCTCATGGGAAGCCACATGAAAAGGAAGACATGATGTCCCTTCAGCTAGCAGTTGTTATCATGAACAGATTAGATTCAGATGGTAGAGAACTAGGACAATAGAACAACATATCCAAGGTTAATTTGTTTCCGAGCAAATGGGCTGCCTTTTACAGATAAGTCTTCTTCGTGCCTAAGGATGTCTTGTGTGTATACTGAAGCAATGGAGACTGAAGGTGCCAAATATCTGGAACAACATAGCTGTAGATCTGAATCTAATACAATGAAAAACTTCTAAGAATTGTATCTTTATTTACCTGTATTGGAGTACCAATCAAATTTTATTATCGTTTGACTCTATTGACTAATGCAATTGCTCTTGATATGTATTAAAGTGGAAGTACAATAAGCCCTACAATTTCTGAATTTTACAGCTTCTGTTTTTCAGTCTTTATCCAGCTGAAAATTCATGTTTCTTACCAAAAAAAAAAAAAAAAAAAAAAATTTTAAAGCTGAAGAATACACAAGCTGAGCTACAAAACATATTTTTGTAATCAGGTAATATAATATAATATAATATAATATAACTATACTTTTGTAATATTTTTTAAGGCACCATTCTTCACATAACTTTGCGAAGAAAGGAGATACAGGTATTCTCAGTATGTGACCTTGAACAGTAGATTCAAGCCCATTAGTTCTTAAGTTATGTTGCTCATGCGGCAATAAAGTCAGGCTACTTTTTTCTGCAGCAAATCTGACTCACCACTGAAAGAACTCCCCACCTTTCCATTTGGCTGCTCTAGAGTTACGATCTGAAACAACTTGCTAACTATATTATCCTGTACCTATTTTTAACTTTTATTGCTAACCCTGAATGTGTTAACAAGACAAAAGTGCTTATGGTCATGTGAGAAAACCTGTGTAGTTTTGTAGAAGGATATTTTTATTTTTCACTTTTCCTACCCATTTTTTTCTTGGAATTTTATTTTTTCACCCCTTCTCTACATCCTTCATTCTTAGAACACATCATTCCATAGAATCATTATTGCTGTGGTTTCCAAAGAGTACTTTGATGTGTAAATGGTTGTTTTCTCTGGTGTGAATGAACAGTACCAACTGTGAATATATGCATGGTTGCAATAAAGTAGCCAAAATATTGATTAGCTAAGTTCTTAATTGTTTCCATTAGTTTGGTATGTTCAGCACTATCTTAACCAGGAGAGCTAAGAAATGTTTGAGGGGGATCACTGAAAAGAAAATAGTATTACTCCCTGTGTATTCATTATTGTTCTTCCTCTCATGGAGCTAATATTTAAAGCAGACTTCCTTTGTACAGATGGCTGGGATAAATAAAGCCGATCCACCATGTGCAGCACACTGTCAGCTGGATGGATGAGGAATACATGATTCTTTTCTGTTGTAGTTTTTTTTGGTTTGTTTTTTAATTTCCCATTTGGATTTCCTTGCATTCTGGATTTTGTACCACTGTACAGTGTTGAATGCAGTGTGGTGGGCTGGTCCTAGCCAGTAGTCAAATTCCCACTCAGCCGCTTGCTCCCTCCCATTAGTGGGACAGCAAAGAAGACAGGACGAACAGGAGTGAGAAAGCTGGAGGATCACTCACCCATTATTATTGTTGGCCAGACAGACTCATCTTGGGGAAATTCCCAATTAAATGCCAATTCACTGACAATTAAAATAAATATTTAATTACTGATTCTGGCAGTTGGAAACAAAGATGATTAAAAGATCCAATTACATGCTTTGGGAAAAGGCCTTTCCTCCCCCTTTCCCAGGCTGAATTCCCTCACAGGGGCCGCAGCTGCAGCACCCCCGGCAGAGACCGGGAACCTGCACCCAGGGTACACACAGCGGGAATAACTCTGAAGAAATTGAGTTTTATGTATCCACAAAGTGCCAGCCTAGTCCACTGTGGTGAGAGAATCAACAGGGGTCAGCTGACAAAAGGCAGCTTTTGAAGCAGAGCACCTTTGCCTTCCAACCATGACAGTCAGCCCTAGGATGGCTGACTGGGGCCTTTGTCACGAGGACGAGCAACACTGACACGGTGCACATCCTCCACGTGCTCGGACGTCAAGGTTCCCTCTTTCTCCAGCTCTGGAAGTCAGAGACCTGCTTTCTGGGCATTTACAAGGGAGAAAAAGGAGAAGCACGGGTCAAGAAGGCTAACAGTCCTCCATATCAAGGTTCAGGATCCCAGAATTGGGTGCAGGGCACAGGCATCCATCAGAGGTGTCTCCTGGATGCACTGGCCGCCAGCGACCAAAGGGAGGGGAAGGAGACCCAGGGGCAGAGGTACATGGCAGTATTTTGCTGTCTTTTCTCTACAGCTTCTTTGAGATACTTACCTGGAATTTAGGATTAATTTTAACAAAAGATGGGGGGGGGCGGGGCTGTGTGTGTGGAAATCACAGGTTTAAAGAGGGGAAAAAACAGATTAAAGAATATTTTGATTAATTAAATATATTAAAGTTAGCAGAACCTGATGAAATTTACTCAAGTACTTTGGAAACTAGCCAAAACCATTTCTGAATTACCTTTAGAGATATCTTAGAGGACTAGGGAAGCATAACCATGGCAAATGAATTGAAATATGGAAAGTGAGAGGACCTGGGGAATTACTGAGCATACATCCTCGTTAGGATAGTTGAGGGGAAAATGTGGTTAGCTCTCAAACTGAGAGGATCTGTCAGAGAACGGATCCTGCTCAATCTTGCATCAAGTCTTGGATGACAAAAGGGAAAGAATGCATAAAACCCTCAGGGAAGGAACTGAGATTTTAGAGAAACTGATGAGAGTTCAAAAGTTATCACAAATCAGGGTAAAATAACCACAGAAGGACTGCGATGGAGACACCAAATACATACATCAAAATGGAAAACAAGCATGTAGCATAAGAGCACAAAGATTTGGAGATCACAACTTCAATGCAAGCTGGCCACATGATTCATTCCCCAAACAAATCATCCTAAAATATCTCTGTCAGTAGATCCTGTGTCAAGTAAGAAGGTGGTGATGATCAGCATCTGTTTGTTATGACTAAGTATGAAGCACTGTTCTCAACATAGCACATTAGATCCACTGTGGGCAAGCTAGGGAATATATCACATCACAGCAAGAATGATGTATCTCAGTCTATGGGGAAGGGGTAGAAAATTGCACTACATATGCCTAAAAAAAGAACATGGGCAGAGGCTATGCAAGTAACAGTGTGCAGGTGTGACCACAGCATGTGACCATAGTTTTCCATTGCACAAAATTCAGGTGGAGACAATGATCCTTCTCTCTGCTGGGAAGAACTAGCAATCTTGCCTCCAATTCTATGATTCAATTAACAAGAATTTGTTTAAACAGAATGAAAAAAAAAAAAAATCCAAACTATCAAAATAGTTATAGGGATAAAAGCTTTAGAAACTTCCTTGTTACTTTTTTCTTTATCATTTTCTTCTTTTTATTTTTTTTTTTTTAAAAACAGACTCTAAATGATGCTTAATGGCATTGTAGTGGTAACTGAAGAGAGGAGAATAACTCAGATGGCCACACTACAGAAACCCCTGGTACACTATGCCACGACAGAGGACACAAGAGGCCACATAAGGTATTCATGCCAGATGATGAGACAAGTTTGCAGTAGCTGTCTGTGTGTCAGATGAGATGCCTAACTCCTGCCACCTGAGCTTGCAATTACTGTGTCATGGCGTTTGTGTTTTTTAGCTTTCAGAATTGCACAACCTAGAATTGAAATCACAGCTCCAGAAACAGCAATTAACAGCTTCTTCTTCAACTGGTTTATTAAACTGCATATATTTAAAAGGTTGCTGATTAGACTGTTCAATAGCATGTGGGAATAATCCTGGAGAACAAAAATACTATTGTGTTCCTGGACAAAAAGGGCTGTTAATTTAATGACAATTAATACATCCTTAAACAGTGGGACATTAACTACAAGAATTTCATTAATATGACAGAAAAAAACAGCACAGGAAAAAAAATGTCCTCAAAGACAATTTTCACTTTTATATTTTTATTTTCTTTAATTATTTTGTATTTTGTTTTTAATTACCACAGTGTTTGAATTGTCATTTTAATTGGATAAATTATCAAATCTTGCTAGGTCACCAAAAATAATCCCATTCAGACAACCCAGCATTGCTTTGCTCTGAAATCAAGATCTGACCCGCTGCCAGTCAGAGCCTCACTCCCCAGCCAGCCAACTAGATCATCTTCCCTGGCTGGCCTGCCAGGGCAGCTTGCCCCAGCCAGGCAGCCAGAGCCTGTTCCTCCAGCCAGCCAGAGTCTCTCAGCCCCAGGCAGCCAGCCAGAGCAGCTCACACCAGCCAGAGAGACAGAGTCTGTTTCTCCAGCCAGTCAGCCAGAGCCTCTTTCTCCAGCTAACCAGACAGAGCCACTCAACTCCATCTGGCCAGCCAGAGCATCTACTCCTGCTGCCCAGTCAGACAGCTCTCACGCCCTCTGGACAGACAGGTTGTCTTGCCCAGCTGCTCAGCCAAAGCAACTTGCCCTGGCCAGACAGCTGGAACATCTACCCTGTCCAGCCAGCCAGAGCCTCTTTCTCCAGTAAGCCAGCAGAGCAGTGCTTTGCATAGCACAGGGTTATTGTGGGAAATCATGTCACAAACTCTACTAAGGTCTATGTAGGCAACATTGTTGGCTTTTACCTTTTCCAACAATTCATCAGATTGGTTAAGCATCATTTAATCTTAATGAATTCATACTGACTGTTCTTGCTCATCTTATTCTCACTCATTTGCCCAAAAATTCCTTCCAAGAAGATTTGTTTCATCATTTTCCCAGCAACTGAATTGAGTCTGACATGTCTGTATGTCCTCAAATTGTCCTTCCTCTGTGTGTTTATCTGTAAGTGTAATATGTATCATTCTCCTGGAATGTGGACTTCCTCCTTCTCTGGTATGAGGAAGAAGTCTGCTCTCTTGAGTCCCAGGGCTTCCCCATGCCTCTCATGATCTTGAGCTCCCACTATGTCATGGTCTATACAGCCATGGTTTCCATTAAGATCCCTGACCAGTTCTTGGAGAAATTTTATCACCCTATCACAAGCCTCCAGTACTTGTGCTGCACAAGTACTTGAGTACCTTAGAGCTGCAAATGGCAAGCACCTAGCATTGTTATAACCTTCCTCTGAAGCTGCTGGGGCAGTATTTCCCAAAGCCTCTCCAATATTTCCCCTTCAGTTTTCTCATGCCATTATTTTCATAGCGTTGTTCTCATGGCCTTGTACCTGTAAACCCCAATGGTGCTGCTATGGGAAGTTTTCATGGGACCAACAACTGTTTGTGGGGCAGGGGGAGGGGCCAGGACAACAGGGACAAAACCTCTCTTCATTACCCTGTTTTGTACATCTCAGTTTACGTTGGGAAAAATCAACCACATTTTACAACAGAGTAGGTAAGTTATTTAATTATTATTTAATCTCTTTTTTTTTTAACTTGTTTTATCACTATTTCCTCATTTTATCACTATTATATTCCTTATTTAATTAATTATAAATCATTAAGTGAATTATAATTTAATT
>WUAM01000316.1:528887-546269 GCA_024336885.1 Actenoides hombroni
ATAAATCATTAAGTGAATTATAATTTAATTCATTATAATATACTTCATTATAAATCATTACTTTTTAATTTTATTTTTATTATAATCATTACCATTAGTTATTCTTTTCCAATAATGTACACAATTGGAGCTTAACAACCAATGTACAGTATATGCATCAGACCACCATACTCCAGTCAGCACTAAGAGCATCATGACAAGCCAAAAGGGAGATGAACTGAGGGTACAGTGTACACAGGATACAGTACAGCTGTGGTGTCCCATCAGACCCCTTTTGGGGTGATCTCAGGCTCCTGAGGACTGAGCCCTTCAGTAGGTCACCATGGTGTCACGCTGTCTCAGGAGTCCTGCACAGATGGAGGCAGAGCTTTGAAACCCCTGCACATCCCCAGCTTCCCAAGCAGCCCCCTCAAACACCTCCCAATCTCCCATCCCACTCTGATCCTCTCCCCAGGCTGTGCTGACACAGGGCCACAAAAGAGCCTGGTCTGGAGAGCTCTGACAGCACTTTGCCCCTGCCAGGGACACAGCACAGGGCTCCAGTGGGCAGCTCTGCCAGCATTCAAGAGTAACCTCCTGCCAAACCAGACCTGGCTCTGCTGTCTCTGACTGTACCCTTGGGTGGAGCTCCAGTCATAGGCCTGGTGTTTGGGTGTGAAAGGAAGGACAGGAACAGCAGCTATTCCTCTCCTGAAGAGTTTTCTTGCTCTTATTTTTCCATCACACTGAAAATAATTTTTGGTAAAAAGTGCATGCACAGTTGCTCCCCCCCAGCAAATGAAGAGACTATTAAACACCTGGTTAATGGACAATGTTGTACCTGGTGAAGATGTTCTTGTTCTAACCAAGCTCAGCTCACAGAAGCACGGCCATTGTCACATGGTGCGTCTAATTGGACCAATTGCATCCTCCCCCCAGCAGGGCTAGCTAACAAGGATGCCATGCTATATGCACAGCCATATTCATTCTAGAGCTGATTTGGCTTGATGCTAGCTCAGGGATCTCACTTTCTGCCATGCAGTATGGCTGTGCCACTGTCTGCTTCCATCCAGCCATCCCCTCTGAAAGATGGGGATCACACCTCCAAAACGATCCACCTCATCGGGCTTCTCTTGTGTTATGCCTGTGTGAGCCTTTCCCCACTCCCTATTTGTTTTTTTTCCTGTGATTGCTGGCTGAGGACTTTACTCTCTTACAAAATGGAGAGCTGCTTAAAACACGTACATATGCAGCCTTCTTGACCTCTGCTTAGATAAGCTAACATCCCATAGTGTTTTATCTTCTTTTATGTTCTTGGTGAGGAGTAAGACTCTTGGATAGTATAAACTGGTGCTGCTCAAAGGATATAACACAAATGGTGACAGTTTACACCAGCTTGCGATTCAAACCAGTTTTCTTACTGCTGTTAAGTAACTAGGCCTTGTTAACTATAAATACCTATAATCCCTTGTTCACTGTTAAATTCACTCTTAAACCTTCTGTATTTCACATGCTTCTTGGATAATCATGTCTTCAGTTTCTTCACTCAGTTTTAATACTCATGCAGATGAAATTCTGTATTAAGTCTGTGGTTTCCCTGATTTCTATATTGCTCCTCTGCTCTTTGAACTACCATGTCATACACACATTACAGTATAGATTGGTAAACAGGATCCTTGTTGCCAGAGACAAGTCATTCTAGTAACTAATGCCCATTTTTTTTCCAAGGTTATTAACTATTAAAGGTATCTCAGCTTTCCAAATACCCTATTTGAAGCTCCTTTAGGTATTTCTATTTGTACTTCCTCTTGGCAAACAAGGCTACTTCATTTAATTGTCCACACAAAGAATACAAATGTCATTTCTGAAGTATTCTCACCCTGCAATAACCAAAGTTTGCAGCTGGCCAGTTGACAACCATCAGACCTTGAAAAGTGCAACCAGCAAATGTACACTTTTGAGCTTTTGATCTGCTTCTCAGTTGGCTGAAGCAGCCCAGTGAGCTGTTCTGCCCTGCTTAGAGTGGCCTCTCCTCTCTTACAAATTTGTGCTTCTCAACTGCCAGCCTCCAATCTCCAGCCTTAA
Source organism: Actenoides hombroni (assembly GCA_024336885.1). Lineage (NCBI taxonomy): Eukaryota > Metazoa > Chordata > Aves > Coraciiformes > Alcedinidae > Actenoides > Actenoides hombroni. Next base: position 530,952 of record WUAM01000316.1, read on the forward strand.
TCCTGATCCTGCCTCCTCCTTGCTCAGCCCCAGTCACTCATTTCTTGCTCCGGTTCTTCTGTCATCCTCAGGCTCTTCATCCCTAGTTCCTACCTCCCAGGCATAGTTCCTGCTCCCAGCCACCCATCCTCAAAGGGGTAAAAGTAGTGTATTGCCCTTCAATTCCCTGGTTTCCTGAGGATCCTTTTGTCCCAGGTCTTTGGCTCTGTACAACTGGCCTTCTCTCATGCATGTTCTTTGCTCACCTTCATTTCAGCATTTGACTCTTCCTTCCTCAGCCAGTTCTAACTGCTGGACTCAGCAGTTAGGGTGTCTCCCAGCCACAACCTGCCTTATAGGACTGGCCCCAAACCCCTTTTGAATTTTGAACATCCAAACCCATAGCTCTTGCTTAACTAGAATTGCTGCATGCTAACTTAGTAATTCAGAGATGTCAATATTTTATCAACCCTATCTATGACCTAACTCACAAAGGCAAGCTCCGGTATGTTGGGTTATTATATTTTTCTGAATCAATTTATTGATTCTTTTTTTTAACAGAGGGCTGTGGCAAGATCAAACAGGAAAGTAACACAACCTTTCTATTGAGAATATTGCTACACATGCTAAAAGACAAGACATATATGTCTCATTAGCCAAGAGCTTTCTCTATTTGCAATTGTTCTAAATAATGGTCTTCCTTTCACAAAGGGCATAAAACTGCTTAATACCTCTGTACCTAGAGAAGCAAAACTACAAGACCTTAACAAAAGATAAAGGTGTGATAGATAATCAGGAGAAAGAAATCTAGGGTGCAGTCTGGAAGTGGGAGACTATTGCAAGATGCTGAATATATTTATACATCTGACACCTATTGAAGATGCCTTTAGAAATGTCAAAGAATCACTTGTGAAGTTCAGCCTATACAAAGCACTATTATAGGGGCCTCATGTTGCCCACTGTACTGCCAAGAACTTTGCCATGTCTCTGAAATCTCATCTGACATAGATATTTTATGTCATATTGTTGTTACAAGGATTCCTATACTATTACATGCTTATATACACAGACATACATTCAGGTGGGTCAGACGAGGCCACAAGGTGAATGAAGTAACTAGAAATCTATGTGGCCACATCTTACTCCCATTCTTCACATTGCATGCTTGGGTCTTTGTCCCTTTATCAGAAGGTAGAATGGTGTTGCAGACTCTCCATTAAATCACGGAAAGGACATGCCACAACTGTTAAGGTATATTGGTAAAGATGTGGCCACAGCATATGGGTGCAGCCATGGAGAAAAATACACACTCTTCAGTTACAGCATGATGTCACAGTTTTTCTCTGGTTTCGGGACCCATGGCTCAGGGTGTAAGAAGAAAATCTGCTTAGTGTGCTGGGAACGTGTCAGTTGTTCTGTACTCAACCATACTGTACTGTTGTACTGTCTTGTTGCATGGAGAGTGGGTTGGGAAGTAATAGAGACCTTATGTCCCCAGAAATTTTGTAAATCTGCATCCGGTGGGATTGACCTCCAGTATGGAGCATAAGGGAGGCAACATCATGAGGATTCTTCTTAGACTTGTTTCAATTAGGGGAGTTTCAATTAGGGAAGCATCCATATCCTCCAGGGGAGCAATCCACTGGGAAATAATATATTTCTTATGGCCTCTTAGACACTGTGCAGCAGATCTCTTTTGTCCCACCCTGAAGTCACTGCTAAAATTTAATGTGTGTGGTCAGAAGCTGTTTTGCCACAGCTTTGGGGGATAATGGACTTGATTGTTCACTGTATCCTTTCCTCCGTGCAAAAAGCGTGTAAAATATTACTGAATGGGAGAAGGAGCAGTGGATATCTCTTTGAGTACACTTACATGCCTTGTGCCTGAGAGTGTCTTAAGTGTGGAGAACAAGGGCAAATGAGCCAGGTCTTGTTCACATGTAACACACTAAGCACTCCTACAGGGGTTCAATAATCCAGCTATCATGAAAACAGAATGAGTCAGAAGAAAAATACTAGATGAGGGTGTTGCAAAACTCAGAGTAATTGGTGGTTGAAGGGAAACTGTTGCCAGTTCTACTGGGAGAAATGTTAATTATCAATGCTACCGTCTGGGAGGGAGAGATATGACAAGGGGATCAGAAACATATCTTGGAAAATATGCCTGCTTTCCTCCTGTTTCTGATAAGCATTGCCTGTTCTGTTTTTTATATTAGTATTATACCTGTGATACTGAAGGGTCATAAATTTCTTCATGTATGTTGTTCCAGCATGGAAATATATTTGGTGGATATATCCACCTTGAAAACACTTGACGAGGGAAAACATTTGGAGATACAACCTAACATGAAGAACACAGATAAGAACTAGTTTATTCAAAGACAGATGGAATTAATTGCTAAAAAATTACAGAGTTCAGGAAATGTTCAGTTTGAAGACTATAGTTGCTCTGAAAAAGCAGAGAGCATACTGGATTAGACAGCAATAAAATGATTATTCTTTGACATTCTTTTAGCAGACAGAAGGTGGCAATTTCTTAGATTATTTTTTGTGTGTGAGTGTGTTAGTTTGCTGAGGTTTTTCAAAAGCTTTCCTGATACGCGTTTGGTAAAATTCTCATTTAAGAACATAAGGAGTAACCATATTGGATCAGATTTGTGATCCATCTGGTCTGGTAGCCTGTCTATAATAGTAAATAGTATCAGACATGTCAGAAGAAGGTGCAAAAACCACACAGTTGACAGAGGTCATTTCATGTCTTCCCTAATAGTCAGGGCACAGTAAAATGATTTTTAAACCTTTACAATACTTTGTCTGCATTAACTGTTATACTTCTGGATATCTTTATTGTACTGCAAATGGTAATTCCTTTCATGTATTGCTAAATCCTTGGCCAAAATGGCTTCCAGTGTTGGCATCTTTCACAGCCCAACAATACTGGGAAATTTATTTTCTTTCCTAATTTTACATTTGTGGCCTTCTATTTTCATTAACTGATGCTTATGTCAGTCAATGTCTTGCTGCATCATTTAATGTCCTAGAACACATGGACTCTCTATCTTCCTTTTCTACCCCAGGCATTACTTTATGTTCATTTCTCATGCTCATCCGCTTTTTACCTTCCTAGAGTAGAAGAGCCCAGTCCTTTTTGTCCCTTTTGCCAGTCTCTAATAATTATCATCCTCCTTTGAATTTACTCTAGCAAATTGTAGCAGGAAGTCCACTTGACACAAAATGCAGCATGAGGAAAAGCCAGAAAAGACAGGAGCAGAGGAGTCGCCTGAGACTATGTGACTTTGATTTGCAGAAGGAGGTTGAGGAATAGAAATAGGACATGAGCTCAACTCTGTCCTGCATAAAGTGGAAGAGGTCATAGATGAGCTAGAGAACAGTCTCCAAGAAGGGCTACACAGGGAATCCTAACTTATACTACCCTGTCATCTGCTTTGGCTGGAAACACTGTTGATACCAACCCAAATGATTTCAGGAATGCAGAACTTTTCCAGCAGTGCTGATGAATGACTGAAAGGAGAACGTTAATATTATCCCAATAATGAGAGAGCCTGAAAACCAAAAGCTTGTGTTTGAGGCCGTTCAGAATGAACAAGTTCTGAATCTTATTCTTGCCTGTGCTTACTGCTGTGTGTTTCTTGAGCTACTTTCCAAACAGAATGAATTAATTCTTGGATTCAGAACTCTTAAATAAGCCCCATCATTAAGTGCAAAAAGCCAAATCTCCAGATTTTACCCACTTCAATGTATCTCTGCCAGCCAAGACAAGCTCTTAGAAGAATCACTTCCAAGCTACTGTCATTACCACTACTCAGCATGCAAGTTACTGAAAGTAACTTTAAACAGTGTCAGAGGGCTGTGCACAAAAGAGGTGACATTGTGAAATCTGTTCTGAAGGCAAATTTGCATATCTCTTGCCATTTTTTCTTAAACTGAAGAATGAGATTAAATTTTTAAAGACAGACTTAATGTTTCCTTATGGGACTGATTTTTTGCCAGGGAGATGTATGAAATTTTTGCCACTTTTGTTTTCACGAAGAGTTTTTGCAAGTGTAACCAAAGGATTGTGGTAACATCAACTGAGTATATCAGTTACAAAGCATAGAAGAGAAATAATCCCATTTTAATGTGTATTGACTAGTTCATGATTAAAACAACACAAGTAAATAAAGATCTACAGAAAAGTCCATTCATTCAGAGGAAGGACTGTACAATGACTAAAGGATACTGAAGTGTAAAAGACTGAGGAGGGTTACCTGTTGGGTCCCTTTTTTTGACAGTACAATTCTAAATTGACATTATTTTTAATTATTGGTTTTAATGTATGCTGCCTAATTCCAATAAAACACAGGGGAAGATACAGAAGATTTACTTCAGTTAGTGCACATTAACAGTACAGCTGATATGTCTACGATCAGGTTTTAGCATTAAATTGTGTTAAAAAATCAAGCTTAAATCTACCTTAGTTGTTGGGAGGCTACTGAGATCTAGAGTTTTGAAGGATCTGTGAAGGTTATTAACATGGATAAAGATAACATCCATCACAAGGGCTTACAGTATGGCTAGACATTTGGATTATAAAAGGTGTCAAACCTAAGGATTTCAAGACTGAAAAAGACATATGTTTGCTTCTGAAGCAGAATTAAAAGTTGAATAAAAATACAGTTTGCTTTTATTTTGTTGCAAAAATCTTTCAATTTTATAACACTGAAAATCTTGTCTTTATTGATTCCTTATTTTCCTTTTATTTACTGATACACTATGGATTTTAGATGTAAACCGAAATATTTTTAAAACGTAATAAACAGTGTGTCTGTCGTTGATCATTTACTGATGTAAAATTACAAATGAAGCTCAGTTTTACTATTGTTTTAATAACCGATAAGACTTGTTTTGCTAATGCTCACTGATTGTTCTATAAGTGATCTGCAATTTATTTAGCACTTCAGTGTAAAGCTCCTTAAAGCAGGAATGTGGAGAAACAATACTGACATAGTGTAAAATTCAATGTACTGGAGGACCATCACCAACCGGTACTAGATGTCTGTATCTGCAGGTATTGTAAAAGAAGGGTGGGAGCCTGTGTGTAGTAGGGAGGGGAAAATGATGCCTAAACCACTGCATGTGCACAATACATATTTACATGTGACATGGGAGACTTCGTCTGAAAAATCATCTACAAGATTGCAAAGACAGGTTAGGAAATGTCAGAATCAAAGCTACTACTGAAACCTTAATTTGGCACTTCAGTACTAGGAAAGCTGCATGATACTCAGTCCTGCAGTCCCTGGGGCTTTGTTTGCTTGGTTTAGTACTTGGCCTTGTTCAATTGACTGACTACCTGTGACTGGCTAAACTCACTATTTGAGATTTTGCCTCTTCTTGTTGAGAACTTCATTACAGACTTTTTTTAACTCTCCTAAAATACAAAGCAATATTAGTTTATGCCTGTTGGTTGTTGGTTTTTTTTTTTCCCAGTGCACTAGTCCTTCCATCTGTTAGCTTTCACAGCAATTTTGAATCTATTTTTTACAATATCTCTCTGAGCTGACTGGCAGAGGGGGTTTACATCCATTTTGCAGGTGGTGAAGTGAGACACTGAGAGTTGAAAGTTTCCACTAATTTTGGATGCCCCTAAGACTTTATTTTGTGGAGCATTTAACATTAAGTAGCACGCAGCCTTGAGTTCAGCTTTCACTGACTTTATTTGTGCCTTTGTTTGTGCAGGTTAGATTTCAAAGCATCAGGAAGACAAGAAACAGGAAAAATACAACTAATGTGAAAAACTGAAAATGCTAGGCAAAAAATGAATTTTCTTGTTTAAAACAGTTTTCTAATCTCACTCTGAACTTCCTTGTATGAAAATATTTCTACTCAAATGCCTGGGAACAAACTCATGTAACAGTACGTGCTGGACAACTTGAATAATATGGAGAGTTTCATGCCCTTGCCATAACATACTTTCATTAATATCAGCATTCCTGACAGGTTGCTGCAGTGTCAGGGATTTTGTTAGGTGGAAGGTACTGAATACAAAAGGTTAATTTTACTAATTAGTAGATGATAGATTAGGACCATGAATAGATGCAGAGAACATCAATAGGAGCACTGAAGAATGTCCCTAGGGTCATTTAATCTAATTCAGGAGTCAGAGTAATAGCTGAAGTAAAGGAAAGCCTGGCACCAAAATGAAGCAAAAGTCAATGAAGTAGAGACAGTGAAGCTAAGGTCTGATGGGTTGTTTTGGTCCAGAGATTTAGAGTGATTGAACCATAGACAGCAATAGATAATGGACTAGCGGATTTTAAAATATTAAACCAAAATATACCACAGGACAGATCTATGAGGAAACGCCACTAGATTTTGATGAAAAGCTCTTGTATAATCAGGTTATGTAGCATGTTGTATAGATTGTCTCTGGAGTACCATCCTGTCTGCCTTCAGTATGTGTTTTGTTCTATACTGATGAAGTCTAGTTGGATTTTGTTTTCATCAATCCAATTGGTATTGTGCCTTAAATTTGGCTTTCCTGCCATTGATCTTATTGCCTTTGCATCACACAGAACATCTTTTTTCAGGCTGAAGCCCAATGGCATAACACTGAATGTGCCACTGCAGGGACTTTTTGACTGGTAGAATCTCAGATTTGCCACTTCAGACAAAGGATCAACTTCAACCGAGTTATTTTTTGGGGATGTGGCTGTACTTAAACAAATTGATATTAAATATTTTAAAATACCAATCCAAATAATCCCGTGCAAGGAGAGGGAAATGAAACTCTACATTTTACCAAATTATTTCATTGCTTTTTAAGTAAATTACTTCTTTTGTTTGGGAAAATGTTACTTTTCTGCCTGTTTCAATAAATTAGTATTTTTCCAATACTGACTATGTTTTATAGTTTCCAGAAGTAAAGCTATGATTTTTTTTTTCTGTCCCCCTTTGGCCTCTCTTCTAGTTTAATGACCTTTCTTTCTCCCTGTTAATTCTCCTTTTTCTGGTTTCTCTGTACTTGGTGAGGGTTTGGGAACAGAAATGATGTATGAACACTGATAAATTAGGGACCAGTATTTTGTGGGTTTTAAGCATGCTGGATTAGAATTTATTCCCATAGAAACTAATGACAAAAATCTATGCCATTGGTGAGGGCAATGTGTGAACTGGGGGGGGGGAAATCAACAACACCAAAAACAAGAAAAAAAAAAGAATTTTAAAGAAATGTTCTACGGTTTTATGAACTTTTGAACTAAAACAGTTTTCCAAGTGCTTCTAAAGACTTGTCTGCATACCAGTCGGTTATTCCTACTCTTCCTGTATCTTCCATAATTCCTATCTTCCCATCCTGATTTGAGTGAGAACAGAACTAATTCTGTTCAGTGATTTTATTTCTCAACTCAGTCTCTTCTAATCAACTGCACTTTCTGAAGTTCATGGCATATTTTTGCAGACAGCGTCTGTTTCTAGCAATGATAAAGCTCAAAATTTAGAGCTACTGCCCAGGACTGGTGTGCAGAAAGGCTCTTGCTTATACTTGTTCCTGTGCAGACCAAGCATACTGCTAAATCTTGTGTGCCACATTGGGGTGCACTTGTGGGGAGAGGTGGACAGGAGAGGTGACCCTAAACTGACCAATAAGGTATTCCATCCCATATATGTCATATTCAGTATAAAGCTGAGGGATCACGAGGGTCAAGCTCTCCTTCCATGGCTGGCATCTGAGGAGGACTCTGTCCGTTCTGCCTTCAATCCCAATCCATGTGTTCTTGAATCCAGTTCCAGAATCCAGCTCCTGAATTTGGTTCCCATGTGCTGCTGGGTCCAGTCTGGGACTTCCCCAGCACCTGCTCCATGGCATCAGTGGTGATGGTGATGTAACTGCCATCTGTGGGGAGGAGGCTGGGTTTGATACTGATTTTGTATTTATTCCATTTTATTGCCATTGTTTCATTGAAGGTGTTTTTAGTTTTATTGTCGAATACATAAACTTCTCTCACTTATTCCCTTTCTTTTCCCCTTGGGGAATGTAGAGGGGTTAATAGAGAGCATTTGTCATTTGTTTAGTGGCCAGCCCAGCCCTAACCCTTGACATTTCCTCTGTTCCATAATGAATCTATCTGGAACAGAGATATTTTATCAAACGTATGCCTATGGAAAGATGAAAATGTCCTGATACAGTTTTTGATGCTACTACAATGAAGACAGATGACTAATAATGGACTTCTGTATTGCCATTTTCAATTGGAAGTACCTACCATAGTGACATGAAAAGTTGTTCACAACCTGAAGATGTAAAACTTCTGAGGAATGAATGTTACAATTGTTATGCACATCTGATTTTAAAAAAAATAAATAATCAATTTTTTAAACCAATGGATTAAATTAATGAAAAATTCCTACATAACCAAATATAAGTATACGTATATATACATATACATTCATACATATACAATTTATAGCTATAAATTCAGAGGGAAAAATAATTACAGAGTTAAAGTCTAAGAGTACAACTGACAATGCTTGGCAATACAACTCTGTACCTTTTAGGACAGAATTCTACCTTTACTACAGTTCACTCCATTTCTGGAAGGCCGTGCTATTTACTGGTTATTTTTCTGTCAAACAACTGAAATTACATTAAATGGGAAGTCAAGTGGGGAAGTATGAGTGCCAGAGCAACCCTCCAGAAAAAGAAATCAGGCTTCACATGTTTGCATAAAGGCTTGGCTACTGACTTAGATGTGTAAAGCTAACATTTGTCAGTATGATTCTTTTTTTCTCACTGTGGCACAAAGAGACTAGACTGCAAGGCTCAAGCAAGGGATCTATTTGAGCTTCACTTACAGCTTTAATACAGCACTATTGCAGGTTTTCATGGATACAATGGAAGAATGCACTATTACAACTTAAAAGCCAGAATGCACTATAATAAACTAAAAAGCGCATCAACTATTATATGTGTGTCAGTTAATCGCCTGCAGTTACAAATTTACAGCATGCTAAATATTTGTTTACCACTCCAGGTAAGGGCTCTCAATCCCAGAAAAGCAGCCTTGGCTGGTGTCCCAAACAAGGGGGAAGGGTCTTCATAGAGACATAATGTAGTGTTGGAGAGGCAGCTCCCAGTTCCTAGACCAAACCTTAAGGGGTTTTATCACCTGATTTACAAGACTGTGGGCAAGACTATGCCTGAGTGGATTATACCACCTGGATACACACAGTTGTCAGCTGAAACTGAGACTGAAACCCTCCCGGTTCTCTTTATCTTAACTTTCTCGGGCAACTAAATAGTGGTTTGGATTGAGGCTCAGGGCGTATTGTTTGTTGAGGTAGTTCAAGGCTCAGCTCAGGTTTCGGTTCTTCGAATGAGGAAGCACTGCCCTGTTTGGTCTGTGGCTTATGGACAACTCAGAGCTGAGCGATCTACACAGCTCCCCATGGGTCACCTCTGCATACACAGTGCCTCGAGGTGATCCAAGGCTGGGTCGCTTTTATAATCCCTCATGAGTCACCTGCACGAACTAGACATTACCGAAACTTGTTTGTGAACTATGAGCCAATCGATCCATACACTCGCACGTCAGTCGTAAGTTTAAAAAAAAAAAAAAGTAATAATAATAATAAAAAAAAATCTCTAAATTATGTCGATATCGGTAAGTACGACTTTGTGCATGTTTCGCCTCTAACGGATGACCAGGACGCTAACATTCAGCGGTGAGGGGACGCGCTGGACGCCCCTCCGGTCACGCTCCGACCCTGATGGACCTTGGCCGTTAAACCGGACCCCGCCGGCATTGCCCGGTGCGCTTTTTCACCAAGCAGCAGCTAGTTTTCCGGGTGCTGCGACAAACGCCGAGTTGACCAAGGAATCCGAAGGGGCCGACGGTCATTACCGCCCCCTCCACTTCAGATCCCACCCCGGCGCTCCGCCGCGGCTCCCCCGCCGACCGACCGCCGCAGGGCGCTGCCGACGCCCGCAGGAACCCGGCGGAGCAACGCGGCCGCGCTGCCCGCCTCCCACCCGCTGCGCCTCCCCGCTCGGCCCGCTGCTCGTCCCGCCTCCCAGCGGCTCTACGTGCCGGCCCCTCCGCCGTGGGCAGCGGGCGGTGAGGGGGGAAAGGGACTGCAGTGCGGTCGGACCCCGTCGGGGGCTGCTGCGGGGGTAAGAAGAGGGCAGCCTCTGTTCTGGTGGCTGCGGGACTCCCCGGGATTTGTTGCTGCGTACGTCGGGACACCACTTTCTTGCCCTTCTAACGCCGCGCGCACACACGCATAGGTTTTATGAGTGCTGCGCTTCCTGCTGACTACTGCCGGGCGTGTCTCGTTACACTCGAAACAGTTTATCTAAATCGTAGCGCTGAGACCTGCTGCTTTTATTTCAACGCTGCGAGGGCATTCGCGTGCTGAAAGTTTTCACTAACAGTCCACTAACTGCTGTAATAATACTTCGACTTACAGACTTGATTCTGCTTTTCCCTAAGAGTTGTACATTAGCCCAGCCTATTGCCGGGGTTAAGAGTATACACTATAAAAGTCAGATACTGGCTATGAAGTTGTAACTGCACTGCCTGTGAGAAAGAGCAGGTTGCCTGCTTGCCTTGGGAGTGGCAGCCACTGCATCCTTGGGCAGTTTCTCAGGCTTTGTATCTCCCTAAAACTGCCTCTGTTTACATTAAAAGTGACGCTGACTTCAGTGGATAATTTTGGTTTGGGATCTGCAGCGTTCAAAGTAGATGGTTGAGCCAGACAAGTGCAAATTTGTCATATAGGCATGATCACAAAAAACGTATGCACATGCAGTTGACTGTGATAAATTACAGCCAAATGATTTGTCATATGCCTTTGGTGTAACTCTACCCTTACAGCTTTTGGCTTGAGTAAGCAAATTAGGGTGAAGTGATAGGCCTGTGTGCTTATATGTGTGTATACATATAAACATCTGTTTGTCTCTTCCACCCATTGTCCAGTTCTGAGCAATTCAGGTAATAAGGTCAGAGATGTCAAAGTTAATCATTTTAGACATATTTTTTTGGAGATAGGTAGTCTAATATAGAAGGAGGTTGTACTAATCTACGGCTCAGGAAAAGCCTGCAGCTGCCATCTCTATACTCTCCTATTACCCACACGTTACAACATTAATCCATGGAAAACTAGGCTGCGTTGGCCCTACTGCTTTCATAAATGCTTTTTTGGTTTTCCTACTTTGTATCTCTGGGAGAACTCAAAGACTTAAGAGCAGAAGAACTGCATCAGAAGCAAGAGCACTACATCTCTTCTGGTTACATCCAGATCAGGAGCCAACATCTGACTCTAGACACAACCTGAACTAAGAAGGGCAGGAGAGAGGTTAGCTCAGAAACAAAGGAAAAAGTGAACAAAAATAAAATACTTAATATCTTGTCAATTGTCAAAAACTGCTATGTCTGAGCTTGGGAAAGTGATAGAGCTTAGAGAGCTGGTCATTAGAAAAGGCTAGGACTTCCTCACTTAGATGGATCATATATTAAAAATGTTTCGTTCTCTCTATGGCTGTAAAGTGAATCAGGTTAGCTCTGATTATACATGTCTATATGTAGGCATTATGTTCAGTTGTAGCAATCTCCCTTTTCCTGTCTTAAGTGACAACACCTTGAAAGATTTAGAAAATTAAAGATTTAAGATTAAAGAAATTAAGATTAAGGAAAATTAAATGTAAATAATATATTAAAATATATTTTAAAAAAAAAAAGAAAAAAAAAAAAGAAACTTTCAAAATACCAAATTGTTTTTTGTGACTTGTTGTGTTTAGGCAAGACATGGCTAGCTAGGCACAAGGATGATTATTTCAGGAGTTCTTAACTGATCTGAAATTTCTTTTTCAAACACAACCTTGGTCATTCTGAGCCCAGGTTTAAGTGAAAATCAGCAATATTTATCCTTTGAAAATTCAGGCCTCTGGGTCATGTGGATTCCAGACCTTTGCAGAGAGAGGAATCAGTTCTGCCCTGCTTCAGGGCAGGAGAAAGATCTCTTTCTCCAGTTCCCAAGGAGAAGGGAGATCCCATTCTCCAAGTGAGGGAAGGATCGTAGAATGTGCCCATTCGCTCTGTGCTGTTAAGGGTTATGCCAGATCCTCTGAGGTGCTTTGGGTATTGTGGACTTACTCCTAGCAGACTAATTCCTAGAGACTTTCTGCTGTTGTGTTTTTCACTCTGTGATTAATAGGTTTTGCAATGTATAACTCCCTGGTAGCCTTGTAATTTAAGACTTTGCTGTAGTAGAACATCCATACCTAGAGAGTGGCAGCTGCCAGCGGTAATGACAACTACAGAGCCTACCTTATACTAGCTTTGATTTGATGCCACCGTTATCATTGATGACTGCTTCTGCAGAATGGCTTTTGGGTTTTAGTCAGATTTCATACAGAGATAAGGCTTGTGTAGCCACACTGTCATCATCATCAGCGTTTTAAACCCCTTAAGCCATAGCATAGAAATCTCACAGACAGAGTTACATCTCAAAAATCTTCTATCTCACCAGTTTCTTGAAAACTGGTAAGTGGATAGTGCTTTGTTGCTCAGTGAAGTCCAGCGGTTACTCTTTCTGGTATATCTGTCAAACAGTTGACTGAGTAGCATGCCGAGATTTTGAATCAGCCACAGTATATAATGTATCTTGCACAGCCATCATGTAAAACAATCGGAACAGGAATACTACAAGACAGTTACAGAAGGCATGAGAGCTGAGTGTAGCAGGAGGCCTGAGGCAACTCAGGAGGGAGATAAGTGTCTTTGACGACTGAGGAGAGCACAGGAGGAAATGGAGTACAGAGATGGTTTGGGGAAAAAAAACAACCTAGGAATATTGCAGAATGGGCTATACAAGACAAGAAGGGGAAATCAGTATGCTACCATAGCAGATTCAGAAAACATAGGACAAAGAAAAAAATGAAAGAGGGCAGACTTTCTATGTCTTGCTACTTACAGAACAGTGATCCCCCATAACAGAGTATCAGTGGGGCATTTATGAGTACTGTGGAAATACCTGAACAAGCATCAAAGAACAGACTATTGACTGCTGTAAAGGAAAGCAGTCGAGTACATCTCAGATGAGTGGGAGTGTTCTTGGATGTTAGGCATAGACAGTGCTCATTTTTATAAATGAAGTCTTTATAGATACTCGGATGCTATGGATTTTATGCAAGTGATCTACTTCCTTTTTTATGTTATTTTCACTTAGACTGACAGCTTTACTGTGACAGTCATTGCAGAAAGAACTGCTGTTATTCTTGAGGAACATCAGAGTGCAAGAGCAGAGTACAAGGGTACCGGTGTCCTACAGATACTTTCTAGTAGGATCCCTCTTTTTTATCTTCTATTTCATCAGATGGCTCAGTGCCTGTGTGCTCTTGCCACTAAATACAGGCATAGGGGAGCCTTTGAAACAGAGCACAGAAGGAGAATATGGTTTCTCACAGGGACTCCTGAAGAATCACTCTTACCTGTATTTTTGCAAGTGCTGGAGCATAAATACCAGAATGGTATCTGATGGAGAAACAGGGCTGACTCTAGTCCATGTTGCTTCTGAGACCTGAACACAGTGACATGACACTGCCCTGTGTTATGTAGGCATACCAGTCTGTATGGGATTACACTGGAGCTAACACATTGCCATATTCCACTGTGTGGACTCGTTGTAAGAGATATACAGGAACTATCTTGTAGCCTAATAAATATTATGACATAATGAGCACTGCCTCTTACGGTCCAAAATTATTTGTAAACAGACTTTTAATTAGAATGCACTAATACAGCGTTGATACTTCATGTATTCTGGTCAAAATGAACTCAAGATCTTACAGCAGTAGCGGCAAAGAGGCCTTGGCTGGGGTGGTCCTGCCAGGGGAGAGGGACGTCATGGCAGAGGTAGGTACTCCAGAGCTGTGATTCCAGCACAACTGGGGGAGATGCAGAGGATGGTGACTGATGCTGCAGAAAGGGCTCTTTACTTCTGCTTGCCACCATACACCCCTTCTTCCCCTGCTGTGGCAAGAGCACCCAGGCTTAGATAATGTAGCCATTATGCCATACTTTATGCACTATGCCCATCTAACTGTTCCTCAGCAGCTCTCTACTTTGCTTCTGCCAAGAGCCATCTGTGTTTCTCATAGTTAGAATGATGGGTTTATGAAGATCATAATTAGCAAGGTTCTGGGCATTAGGAAAGATCACAGAAAATGAGAAGAAAAACTGAGAGAAGTCAGGTAGAATCAGCAAGAGACACTGCCAGTGTCTTGATTCAGCCTCCATTGTCCAATCTGCTACATGTAGACAATTTCTGCTACTCCAGTTGTTCCTTTACTCCCATGAGGGATATCAAGGCCACAGGGTTCAACAACAAGCTTTGCACTCCTGTAGTCATGGCACAGCAGGATCAGGTAGGAGGAAATCCAGAAGCATGCTCAGACACTGTGATTCTCCATTTTAGACTCTTTCTCTGAAATCCATGGATGTTGCAGGGTTTTTTCCACATTAGCCCTATAAATTTATTTCCTTTCAGTACAGTTACATGCTTACATGAAATGGAAAGGCAAAGTAAGACATTCAGTGGCAAGAGAGGCAGATCACAAACTGTACCTGACAGCAGTTCTCAGGGACAGGTCAGTCTAGCATGTCGATGCCCATCTTCACCCACTGGTCATCACCATACCACCCAAACAATATTGCTTGACTTATTCTGTTGATAACATGCCAGTAAATCCCACATAGTTCATGAGTTCGTATGTGAATAATAGAGGAATAAGTCAGCACCTGAGGGTTTACCATTGCATGCTAGTCACTGTCTTGGCAGAGGCTGGTCTTTTCGGGTTTCTGCTATGTAAGTGGTAGTAGTAAAAGCACAAGTACCTACTGTTACTTTTTTGCTCATCTTGAACACTGATGCTGATAAAGGGTCACACATGAGCAAGTTTGTGGGGAAGGAAGAAGAGGATTTTGTTTGCACAGTGGTTTTTATACATTTCTAAATTGCTCTGGAATCCTCAGAGATAAAGTATTGCACTCCTAAAGCACTGCACTCCTCTGCCTGAATCACCATAGTGCAGAAAGTTCTATTTCTTAAGTTTTTCTGCCTGATGAATAAGACAGAAGATGTGGCCATGTTTGTTTGTTCTGTTTTGGTTTTACTGTTAATATCATGATTAAAGGCAAAGAAGCAGGTTTTGAGTCTGGACTTGTAATAGTTTGTGATTTTTATTCACCCCCCCCCCCCCCCCCCCACCCACCCCCTCCCCCCTCCCCCCCCCCACCCCCTGCGCCCGCCCAGCGCCCCACCCCGCAAGCTCCCCCACCC
>WUAM01000316.1:546369-575835 GCA_024336885.1 Actenoides hombroni
CAAGGCTGAGACCATCTAAGGACATGTCGGAGTTATTGCCCTGTACACCAGGATCTCCTAGGATTTGAAGTCAAACTTTGGGAGAGAGATGGGAATTCCAGCCCTATTGAAACGGTGATGTAACTGTAGACAGCTGTGGAAATCTAGTTTGTAATTGGGAAAATCACCAGTGGAGGTCAGTGTCTCACAGAGACAGACTCTCCCCTGCTGCAAATCCGACGCCTTCTGCGGGCAGTAGCGGCTCTCGTTAAGATGGGTGCTTGCGGCTCTGGCTTACCTGTTTCTCCCCGTTTAATTGGACACCCTAGTGTCTTAAGCAGATGGGCAAGCTCAAAAGCCTCTCTTGAATGAGGTTCTGCCTCGATTTACAACATGGTATTTTCTCCTGACACTGTTTCTCAACTTGAAGAACGCCTGAAACTGGTATGTAATTAATCTTCACAAATGAAAAACAATTCTGTATCACAGTCACCAGACTTCATTGTGTCTGCAGGTGCTGAGCTGGAGCCCTACTGTCCTGCAGGATGGGCCGTGCACCTTTGGGAGTGCTTAGTAGGTGCCTCAGAGAAACCAGAAAGAAGAGCTTTTCAGGTGGCAAAATATGGACCTCTGCATAGTCATCTACATGTTTTTGTTGTCTGAGGAGAGAAATAGGCTCATCCAAGGGATGGTTCATCTCACTGTGAGCACTAGAAGTGCCTGTGTCACTTCTTAACCATAAAGGATAGGCAGGGTGAACTGTTACTGAGATGCAGATCTCCAAGTTCAGGTGAAAGAAATCTCAACCATAGTTTCAGGGACATGAGCCTGAGCTGTTAGCCTTGATGTTCAGCCTTGTCACAACCAATGTGCTTCTGGATCTGACCAAGAATAAAATTTTCTAGCATCTGGTGCACCTTTAGGATCACATGCAGATTTCAGGTGTCTCCAGAGTTAGGCAGCACATGAGTGTGGATGCTTCAGGTTAACCATATGACCCTCATTCTGTGTGAGTGGAATAAAGATAGACCCCTTTGCATGGTTTTCTTTATACAAAGGCTATATGTTTTAAGACTCTACTATAAGCCAGAGCAATTTCAAAAAAGACATAAGCAAGGCAGTGTTGTAACACTGAAACCAAGCCAGAAACTCAAATCTTTGGTTGAGAGAGGGAAATCCCATGTGATTAAAAGCTAACTATTTTTGTATCCAGTTTGCTAAACGCCTGTCGATAGTTGTTCTGTTTTCTCTGTATGTTTGTGGCTGCTATATCAGAAGTGCCAGGGCTGGCTCCCAGGGAATCTAGACTTTCAGTTTCGTGTGGACTTTGAGCAAAAGGGAGAAAAGTTCAAAGGAGAGACTTCTGCTTTTATACGTTCTAGAAGTGTAAGCTGTCCCCTCAAAGGTACGTAGCAACATACTAAGATCTGTAAAGGTGTATATATAACGGTCAGGGCACTGAGCACATTCTCTGCAACCCTCAGTGGTGTCTGGCTGCCCAGCTGAGGGGTCAGCTTTGCCAGCGCATCTACATTAGACATACGCAAACACTCACAAGGATATGCAGAGCCCAGAGGAGATGAAAGTGGAAGACAGTGGCTGTATCAAACATGGCTAATAAGAGAACTGCTGAAAGAATTGGGTTGTTTAGTCTGGAGAGGAGGTATGTGAGGAGAGATATGGCCACAAAGGAGGAAATGAGTCTTTGCTTCTTCGTGGACTCAGTAATAGGCTTGAAACACAAGGGAAACTTGGGTACTAGAAAAAAGTTTCTTGTGGCAAGCAAGGGATGCACTGCATAGCTGTAAAAAGTCTAGTGCTCAAGCTTGAAAAAATAGGTTAGGCAAATGTCTGATGGGAATGGTTGTGGCATACTTGATCCTCCCCTGGTGAGTAGGATACTAAACAGATCCTCCCACTCTAAGTCCTTCCAAGCCTGTTTCTATCATCCACTGATAAGTCATAAATCCTGTGAGACGTACCTCAGATTCTGTTGAAAGAAAAAAGTAGTTTTAATGAATCAACTTTTATATTTTTTGTCTTTTTTTTTTTTCCATTTAGGTGGGGTGTCTTCTAAGGTTTAAACTTTTTAAAGTATGTAGCTAGTTTATCTCCTACACAAATTAGTGGGAATTCATCATCTATCTGGGGATTAGTAGTAGGAACCCATACACATAGCCAAAGTGTGTGTTTCCACACTTATTTCTAAAGCTCGTCTTTACCATGGTGTGCACTAAGAACAAAAACATAGTCTTCCTTCATATCCTTACAACATACACACATATAGGCCCCAAAGGAGACAAAGAGATTCGGAACTAGTATTATGAAATAAAGTCTGTGTCATTAATTTCTCTTTTATAAAGGATGCCCACTTCTCTAATTCTCCTTGGCTTCCTATTGAGCAGGCTTGCCTGATGTGAAACTCATAAAGCACAGATGTAGTACCTGCGACTGAAATGACATCCAGCACAGCTGTAGCACGTGAAGACTGAGTCATGGTTGCTCATTTTCTGACCATTTTTCTTGTCCTGTTCTATAGAGAAGTTGGTTAGGGAGAGATTAGGTAGAATAATCCTTCTTATCCGTGTGCCTTAAAATCTTGGTTGTCACAGACAGAAGACCCTGGCACTGCTATAATGAAAACACTCTTCCCACTCTCCCTCTCTATTCCTGCAATTGCTTGCAGATAAGGCAGCTCCCTCTAGGTGACCAAGAATTGATGTCTCCTTTCCTTTACAACATTCTTACACTTACTTTACTACTTTAGAAATATGAGATTCACAGAGAGTGTTCTCTGTATCCTATTTGAAGACAGGTGACAACCATTAACAATGGGGAAAAAACCCCACAACACATTAATGTTGGAAAAAAGTGAGACTGAGCATTTAGTTGAAAGCTACCAGGCAAACTGACATTCTTCCCAGCACAGATACAGTAAGTACCATGTGCAGGGATGGGAAATGGATTAGGAGCAGCCTAAGTGGGAATGAGAGGATGAATTGCCTCCCTTGCAGGAAAATAGTCCAGAGTTGGTTTTGACTGCCTTGAAACTGTTAATATGAGAATTCCCGCATCCCTCCCTCTCTAATCAAAAGAATGTTTAATAAGTCACTTTTGTATTAATTGAATTAATTATCCTGGCCTCCTTGCAAAGTGCTGTGAGTGCCACCACTGCAAAATTGTAGATAAGAAACAGTGATTACTAATTTTTTTTTTAATTAAGAAAAAATGTCTGTTCTCTTAGTATTCAAGGCAAAAAGACAAAGAGGCAGAAAAGTTTTGAGTTATGTCTGGGCTTTTGAATAGAGGTTACTAAGCAAGACTAGCCTCATCTTAGCCCTACATTCCTCCTTGGAAAGCAATGTCTGTTAACACTCAGGTCAAAACTGTTCTTATGTACACATTCAGGTGACATCAAAGGTGTACTTGGGTGCAAGGAAAATCATGCTTCGGCTTCCTAACTTACATGACTTTGAACAATTACATTGCCTGTATTTTGTTTGTGCCCATATTTGTGGCCTCTGATCACATGTACAGGAACAAGAAGATGCTGGAGAAAGGCAATACCATGATTTTCAGGGAGAGGTTCACCCAAATACATACTTAATTGAGCATTGTTTGGGTGGTGCAGCTATCACCCTGCCCAATACTGGCATGCATTTTATTTCCAATTCAGAAAAGCAACAACTGTATTTCCCTCCATTTGTTATTCTTCATTACCTGCATGCCCTGCAGCCTCTGTTCTTCTGTTACAGATGCTAGCCTCTCGTGTTCATTCCTCAGGTTTATCTGTACGTGGGCTTGGGCTTCCTGGTGACAGGGCCTCGTAGTATATGTTCTCATAAAACTACTACTATACTAATGCAAGAATTACTTGGGTGAATTACAGTGAAATAAAGTGAGGCTTACTTAGGTGCAGTCCCTAAACACTTTTTTTCACAAGCAACATTATCTGTCACCTGAACGATGCTGCTCTCAGCCACAGTTGCTAACCTGCCCCGGGGTCCAGGCAAAAACCCTTAATAAGCGTTGTAAAACACACCTTCAGCATCTGGAAGAGTGCTGCACAATTTCAATGCAGGCAGCCTTCTAGAGTTGTTCAGAAGGAAACACTTTCCCACAGTTCATTGGGATCACAGGGTAATTGTCTTAATGGAGTGAAAGAGCCACGGGATATATCCCCAGAAATCCCAGCAAGTGCTGACATGGTAAGTCATGTAGCACTTTGTGGAGTGGCTGCCCTCACCAATTACCTAAATTAACTCAGCAAAGACTGCTCACACATAGAGAAAATCCTCCCTGACCTGATTTGTAAGGCCATTTAAATCATTCCTTAGGACCCACCTTTGCTAATATACCTCTATAAAATGAATTGCTGAGACTAGGAGAAGAAGGTATACTTTACCTATTTGTGATATCTTACAAAGGTTGAGGTGTTCATTCTGACAGAAGTGGCTGGTAGCAACTTCTCTTTCATATGCCAAGTATGGGCTGTTAGTGACTTAAATAAAACACCTTCAATGCAAAAAAAAATTATGACCATTTTACAAAATTCTATTGCGATACGTATAACAGCCCTTTGCAATTTAACAAAGAGAAAGTCCATAGGCTAGAAAAGTGCCCCCTCACTAGTAATGAATTTGGATTAAATGCATACAATTTAATTAACTCAATTTCATAAAGTTCCATTCTGGTTTCACTTCTACAGCTTGCATGCCAGAGAAACATACTGGCAGTCTCCCAAATCATAAATGAATACAGACTATTCCAAGGTTGGGCTCATGCCACCACCAAACCAGGAGTAGCCAAATCTGTAATAGAAGTATCTGCAAACTGCAGAGAAGCCCAGCTTTCTGGGTCCAGAGGTGGGAGAGAGGAAGACAGTATGCAGCTATCTAGGCAAAGAAATAGCAGGACTTTTCAACAAATCTATTCTTTTCTTACATGGAAAATTAAGTCTATTTTCTTCTAATATTATTGCAGAACAGCTGTATTTGTCACCATCTTTTTGTTAATTTGCTTGCAATTCAACCTGAAGTATACATCCAACATGGAAAAGTTTGGGATTGGAAAAACAGGAGCTTGGGTAACTTATGTTTAGTAAAATTAGAAACAACCAAACCCAGGAATTTAGAGAGTAATTGTGACTAATCTCAACTGAAGTCTCTCTGACCTCTTCTACCCATAACAGCATTCTTCTCTGGTAGTTTTTTAGTAAGCCTGTTTTTTGTTTGCAAATTTTAGACACTGAAATAATTAGTGAGGAAAAACTTTTAGAACAAATGTAGCTCCATTTCCACTTAGGAAGTACACGAGGTATTCTTAGGCTTCCCTCTGAAAATAGCTATACTGGTATCAAAGTTTTTTATACTAATTGTGAATTCATACTGGAAATATGTGCTGTTTCAATTATACTATAATTAGATGTGCTACATAGATATCCTACTAAATGTACTATAACTATGAAGACTGCACTATTTTAACTATATTGACAGACTTAAAGATTTGCATTTTTCTATCACAAAAGAAGGATCAGCTTCATATACACATTCCATGATGTCAGCTGAGTAACTCTGGTCTCATTGCTGTAAATGTAAGGCCCTGTCTTGCATTAAAAGCTACGCCAAGTCATATCACTTCAGATTTACCATGGACTAAAAGCATTCATGTGGATTGTTTTCATAGCTCACTTGGTCCACAGTAACTTGTTAAGCCATGATAATTCAGTTATGAGTTTGAGCTTAAAGGGAAATGTTTCAGAGTACTATAATAATGGTGCTGTAGCTGTGATAGTGTAAGGATATGTTTTACATTAACACAAGACCTAACAAAATAGCACCCTCATCTAGACTAAGCCTGCAAGACCATATTAAACTGTGAGTGCTAAATAATGGTCAAATAAATGAGATCTCTAAAGAGAATCAGTATTGGTTAGGATACAGCTGATGATCAGCCTGGAATGCAGCAGTGTTCCTTGATGCCCATGTGAATCTCCCACTTTAATCCAGAGAAAGATGATCTTTAGTTGAGGAAGGTGCCCTCCTTTGGGAATGCACTTCAGCACATACATGAATTCCACTAAAAGCACTAGGATTCAAGTCTGAGCTTAAATCTAAACATATGCCTACAAGTTTTCCTACATGGGAACATTGATTTAGAGACTAAAAACCATGCAAGCTAACTTCTTTAGAAAGCTATCAAGGTAGTCTTGAAGAAGAAAATAAAATTAAAACTTCAAAAACTAAGGAACTATTTGGGTCATTAAGTTTCAAGCTGAAAGTGATAGTGCAAAGATCTATCCAATGACGATATTATATGGATTAAACCAAAGGTATTTTTTTCTAAGTGACGATACAGTTTGTTTACTCTTTGTGGCATTTTTTTGTGCTTTGGCAGAAGTGGATAAATCTGATAAGCTGTTTAATTTTGGGTTGGAGGAGTTAATGGAAGTGGAGTTCTTCCAGTGCTCTGAAAAGCTTACTTTCCCTATCAAACCTCACATTTAAATTACCCTGACTACTCTAGATTATGTAAGTAAATAGACATGGGAAATGCAGCATCAGCTCCAAGAGTCTGGTTGTCCTCTTGTTAGAACTATGATGTACTAGGATGCGTTCACATGTAGGGTGAACACTTATAGTCAATTACACTCAATTTATTAGATTAGGTATGAAGAGGAATGGGATAATAGCAGAGTCATATGGCAGCGGAGGTTTACCATCTGTTATTTGCCTTTAGCAGTGGACCAGTTCTCACTGTGGAAAACAAAAGGAGAGGTGAAAAAATAAATAGGACTTATGCTTTTAAATTCCCAATTGTGAATTTAATAAAGAATTCTCAATTAACAATTGTGCCATTTTGTAAGCAAATTGAATTATTTTCCAATATTTTACAGATGAAAAGATTTGCTAGCAGGTTCTTATTAATTGCTTTTAATAATCTTCTGTAAGAAGCCTATGCAGAATGTGCCAAAAGCTATTCAGCCCACAGTTTAAAGGTATAGATCCAGATAATGCAATTGACAGCATCAGAACTGTGCACAGTTCATTTTGACTTTGCAACTATTCATGCGTATACACTGAGATTTTTGTATTGACAACAAAATATCTGTGCATAAATACTAGTCCCCTGAAACAAAGCTGAGGAGAAGGTATATGTGACATATGACTGTCAAGAAGCAGCAATTAGGCATCTAAAATTGAAAGGGGGTTACTAAAACCCTCAATTCAGAAATCTCATTCAACTGTAGTTGACAGGGGAGACTGCTGCCACCCTGGGTTAGGTGTGGTTCCTCAAGAACTGAAATGGTACTTCTCTGCAACCACAGTACCTGATTCTTCAAAAAAGGTTCAGGTTAGCTTGACATCATATCCACCACAAAGCCTGATTTGCTTTTAGAAATCAGTGGAGAAATATCTTCACATATTTCCCCAGTGGCCATCTGCCGTTATTCTCTAATTCCGCATTATGCAACCAATAGCCTAGGACTTTTCACAAAATTCAGTAAGAGCAACAACTTGCTTGTAAAAGTTGTTTTGCACTTCTTTAAGACAAAACTTAGCCTGGGGGTTAGCAGCTATTTTGGGTATGGCTTCTTTTTTACTGAGCTGTTGCAAAGGATAGGAACTACCTACAAAAGAAGGGGAAGAGAAAGGAACACTTTGAGGTAGGTATTAGGGTATACTTCTGGAAGGCTGGAGACAGGCTGAGGTCTGTGTCTTCATCAGCAGTGGGACCAAAACCTGCAGTGCTTTCTCCTCAGCTCTGCTTGCTGAGTGCCAGGCTGCAAAATTGCACCCCTGTGTTTTGAATGCCTCCTCCTGATGAGAGGCACAAGTTGGGCAGGAGGGATGGCTACCTCACTGGCAGTCAGAGCCAACCACTTATAGAGGATGTGGCGAGGAATCCACTTAAGAAGGGGAAGGGATATAGACCACCAACACCATTGACTCTATCTTCTGTAAATTGCTTTCTCAGAGAAAAGAAAAAGTTGTGTCTTTAACAAAAGGGAGCAATAAAGAAAGCTATTTTCCTTTTTTTTTTTAACACGCATCATATGTTTGTGTGTATATGATGAAAATATGAACTATTTTTATGGTGTTTGGTATTTTTAAATTAAATTTGACTTTTCAAATATCAGGCCTTTCTGCCTCTGTGCTGCAACCAGGAAAGTTTGAGTTGTTTACAGAAGCAGTCATTTTTGAGTAATCTTGTGAGAGCCTGTGAGACTTGTGACATAAAATAAATATAGCATTGGTACTACACTGACTTACATTGAATCTGCTTTGGGAGACTGACTTCCTAGAGTCAGCTGATCTCCCTTATTCCTGCCTGTATATGATTTTGCTTGGGTTGGGTACGAGGCGGGGGGAAGGTGTTTGTAAGGCAGACTATGACCTTTTCAGGAGCAAACAAATACTGCTTCAGCTAGCAAACAAATGGAATTATGGGAATTTTACAATAGGAATTTTGGATTTGGATTGCATTTGCCATCTCATTTTCTACTGTTACTATTCCAAAAGCTTATTAACTAGATTCTCAAGCTTAGTCTACCTACCTCATATTTTCCAATTCCTGTTTCTGAACTCCATTTAAAACCCCACACATTTGAAAGTACACAGACTACAGTTTTAATATTAACAGCTGAAGCAACACCATCTTTACCATTTGAAACTCTATTCTTGTAAATAGAAAAATAAGAAACACTATTTTAATCAACAAAAGAGATGGGTTCATACAGAAAAAATGGATTTGAGTTAAATTATTTTGTAAATCTACTTGATAAACTGAACGATACTAAACGATTTTGCAGTTCCCATGCTTTCAACTTGATTCTCTCAAACCTTTCTGTAAGCAAAGATAAATTAATTCCTCAGAACTCATCCCAAGAGAATTAAATTCCTAGTAATATGTCTATCTGCAGGTATGTGTGTATAAAATATAAAATTATGTTATTACACATGCATTTGTGCTTTTTTTCCTTTTTTTTTTTTTTGTGGTTTTGTTCAAGTTATTTTAGTGTAATTTCAGAATGAAGATTTATTTGCTGTTTTATCAGTACCATGGGAAGTTCTCAAGTTTCCAAAGACATCATTTCCTCTACTTGTCATCACTAACATGTATATTCTGAGAGTTCTGCAAATTTGGTGTCTTTTTACCATTAAAAAAAAAAAAAAAGTAAAAGGACCTAGGTTCGGGGACTTACTGACTAAAGTTTCCCATTCTTAGCTGTTTTTCTACAGAAACAAGCCTTTTGTGATTGTACTTCCAATTTCTGTATATCTCTACCTATGGCTCCTCCCTGTTCCTCTGTAGCCTTAGGACATGCTGGCCAGTGTAACTTCACAGATACATATAGAGGTCTCCAAAAATAATTCCTATCCTGTAAGTGTCACTAGAACATATAGAGACTCTGGTAATTACCTTCTGAAGCTGCTGTGTGATCTCATACATTACAGTACACTTGCATTTACCTGTGATAGCTAACAGGAAGTGGAGAGACAAAGAGCAAGACACTCCAGCAGCAGGAAGAGCACCCAAGTCTGTCATGCATATGACAAATACATATGAAATCAAGTTCCTCTGCTTCTGGTGCTTGTTGTGTGGCGTGTAGCTGTACATGCTGCTCTTTTTATTGCCAGTCTAGAAACCAGTGCCTATCAAACAGGATTAAATACTAGACTATCTGGTCTGCTTTTCTTTGGCTTCTGTTTGGCGGCAGTGGCCAGTGGTAACATTTCTAGGGCTTAACTCAGTTATGGCACTTCCTTTCTATGTGATTCTGTCCTGAAGTTCTCCAGGTGATACTTTGGTCTTGCACAAAGCTGAGTAGAAAAGTCTTCACTAGTGGATGTAGTGTAAATTGACTGGAGTAACCTAGCTGATAATGCCTGGGGTTTACACCCTTGAACTTGCTCTGATTGTGGACTGAGAACAACAGAAGGTATTATATTGTGTGTATTTATAGGCTGTTAAATCAATATGCTGCTGGAGGGAAATCTTCCACATCATTTATAAATAATGGTGAGAGATGTGCTCTCAGCAGCAGTGATGTACATACAAAGTGCTTCCATTGACTTCTGCAGTGTTACACATTTTGCTGCATGATTTAATTTAACTCTCTCCCCCTCATGAAATACCCACGTCGAGAATTACTGCTTTAAGCAAAGACTTAGCTATTGCAAAAACCTGCCAGCGCAAATCAGCCCTTCTAAAGAATAAATTCACTAAAATACTTCTAAATGTTAATTCAGAAATAAAAGAAATTATGAAAATCAGGACAGTATATTAACATCAGATAGCTTCTGAACCATAGCAATCTACTTCAGACTGTCTAGGAACGTGTGCTCTCTGCTGATACAAAACATTTATTTGCACTTCCGATGTTTCACAATACATTAGGTTGCAAATCTGTCACGTCTTCTTTCTTAGCTTTGCACTTTGGTGTTCAGCACTGAAAATGCCAAGTCCTGCATTCCACACACATTTAATTTTCTGACCCTGAGCTTTATTATTATGGTAAATTATGGCCTACAGCTGGACTGTCCAGAAAAGTCATACTGGAGCTGATGCAAAAAAATTAAATATGTCGAAAGCATGGGTGTGGGCATATATACCTCAAAATTACTTCAGTAGTGAACAAAAGGAGGAAGTATTGGTGATCATAAATATCCAAAAAGTCCTAGTCAGAATAATGAGCAAATTAATTAAAAAAAACAACACAGACCTGTCAAATCCAAATATAACAATATATTCAATAATTCCTCAAACGTTTTGGTGAGTTAAGTATATTTCAACAGATGAATGATAGAGATATTTAGCTGAAAGTTTGATAACATCGAAGTAGTTAAGTCTTATGGAGCAGTTTTCCCCAGTAAGAGGTTTTCTAAGTGTGTCCATTTTTTTCCCCATCCCCATCAGGATCAGCTGCTACTGCCCAGATTTGCTTATATTCTGATTCTACTTGAAAATACTCAACCATCACCTGAATTACCAAATAGTTTTGTCTAATAGAAATTTCTAATTAATTGAAATATGATTGGCAAAACTATTAGAAGAAGAGTTCCGGCAAAGTGTCTTATTAAATCTTTCTGTGTCAATGAGTATATTGAATAAACTAAACTGAAAGTTGGATAACTTCTAGTTGTACTGTCAGCTCAGCGAGACTCAACATTCCTTTCTTTTGCATCTGAATTTCAGTTTTAAGTTATTCCACTTTTCTGACATGGTACAGAAGCCACACTGAGTATGTCTAAAAGTCCGTTAGTAAGTCTGCAAATTTTCCTAATATAAGACATATTGTTAACCTTCTGATGAGTGGGAATTATCCAGAACCTGGAACTCCGATGCATGAGCTTTTGAACAAAGATGGTTTTAATTGATGTGTAGCCAACAGGCTCTTCCAAAAATCACTGTCCAAACACTAGCACCCATTTCCTCATAGCAAGTTCTTTTGTAATTGATGTTCTTTTGACAGAATAGAGAGCAAGTTTCATTGTTGATCTAGTGACCAAATAAGCCACAACAAATGATGATCTGTGAAACACCACCAGCAGCAATCTCTCCTCTAGCATTTTCTTCAAACATTAAAAGACTACACTGCAGTGTGAAGAAAACAAGCCTCTAAGATTATGTGTCATCTCATCACCTAGTCACTTTGTAGTACTGCTTCAACGTGCAGAACCAGTAGACTTAAAGGTCTGCACGTGTTAAATGACCGTGCACATCTGCTCAGGAGGAATCAAAAGGCTGCTTGGCCCAGGCAATGACTGGAGACTTTGGGAGTCTCTGATGACAGCAGAAGGTGCCTCCTTCCCTAACCTCTACGTGCAAAACATGTAGGAGTCCAGCCCAGTCCACAGGTCAGAGAGCTCACGTAAGAGGCCAGGCAGCACAGGCAATTACAGAGAGGCAGGTTTTCCTCCACAGATGCTGATATTCATTGTGGCCCGTAGCACCTATAGCCCAGAGAGGACATATGCAGGAGTCCGGAGGAGCCGCCAGCATGCAGGACTGACAGCAGAAAGACAGTGTCACCCCTCACACTGCAACTTTTTACCTGTGTTCCCTCTGTGCTCCTTGACACCCTACACCTTATACAGGCACTGACCGTAATGGCTTCTTATCATCCCAACATCTTTTCCCATTTTTACCCATTAGGTATTAGACACCCCACATTTTCTTCTATTCTGAAGACTGGTTTCCCAGTATTTACAAATATACCCCATAAAGAGTTTAAAGTTCTTGCTTAATAAAATGTATTTATGCAGAACTACCTGATGGCTGAAGAATACTCTCTTAAAAGACAACCCCAAGGAGGTTGACACTGTCCAATAAAGGCCCACATACCTCTTCATCTGCTTTATGTTTTGTAATTTCTCTGTTGCAATTAGTGTCCTTGGCTGGCAGGGCTAGCATCAGTAGCGCAGCAGAACTGCACTTGGCTGTGTATCATCCCTGGTTCTGACTCATAAAGGTTGTCTGGGAAAGTTTGTAAACATGAAAAATCGCCATTAAAAGCAAGGCTTACAAATCAAGGAAGCTTTTGCTGGGTTAGGATGAATAACAAAGGACATAGAGGTATATTTAGAAAGTAAATGCATATGTATGATGAGTTGCATACATTTCAGAAACAGCAGAACTGAGAAGTTTGTGAAAGAACCAGTTCTCACAGGACTCCACCCCGACAAAGACAGCAAATAATCAGCAACATATGATGAACCAGTTACATGAAATGAAGGTATACACACCCAGCCTAGGTGACTTTCAGCATTTATATGGTAATACATAACCTAATTTGTTAAAAAGGGTTTATAGAATTCTAGGTAAAAAAAAAAATCTTATTTTTCTTTTTTGAGACAGGAGTATTTTAATAACACAGCCATTTACCAGACACTGGGAGACATGGGTGCATGTATGCAATATATTTGAGGTTTACAGAGAAGCACCCTATACAGTAGGAATAATAGTGTTGACTATTTTTTATCATTATTTTAATTCCTTACGGCACCTCCTTCTCTGTCTTTCCTCTTTTGTTTTCTTCCTGTACATTTTGATTGCTGACCGCTTTTCTCCACGTTTTCTTTCTTTCTGTTTTTTCTTTCTGACGACACACACAAAAATAAATTAAAAAAAAAAAAGGGAAAAAAAAAAAAGAAAAAGAAAAAAGAAGACAACCAAACCCTGGCCCTGCCCCTGTTATCTGGTGCTAATGATGCTGTAAAGAGGGAATGCTTCGAGTTCCTGCGACTGCAAACAGCCCTGCTGCTGCCAGACAACTGTATGGCAGAGGCTGATGGGAGCAGCTCCTCTTCTGAGGCGTATTATAACTGAACCGCGAGAAAGGGTACCTGAGTGGTAAAGCACTAAGGCTTCTACCAATGACGACGAGGGCCCAAAAATGCACTAGCAGAGACAAACCTTGAGTGACAGCCTGCACACATGGTTGTCATAGTTAATACGTGGTAAATAATGCAGGTACTCACGTGTTTCCCTTGACAGTAGATGCCTGCTGCATTTGTTAACCCTCGCGTCAGACCAGTAACCTCCTTTTTATTAAGTATCTGAAGGAGGAACAGATAGCTGGATGTATGGTAATTAGATGCTGGGTTATCACTAATGTCGTTATTCTGGTCCGTGTTACGGTGACACGCTTTGGGGTTCTTAGTGCGTTTTTAACAGATCATTTTTAGTTTTAGTCCGTGTAGATTTATAAATGGACATGCAGCAGAGACCAACATTTTCTTTAAATTATTGTAAAGATTCGTTCTAGTTCTTTCATAAACTGCTGAGGTAGGAATATCATTGTTTTCCCAGATCGGAAATAAAAATTCCCAGAAAGTCTCCTATCTCATTATCAGCGCCAAAGGAAAATAGCAGCATTGTTATTCCACGGATTGCACCTTTTCAATGGCTGAATTGCCAGCCCGAGGCTGTGTCTGGGTGTGCAAAGAGCCGGGAGGGGGGTGTGTGTGGGTGTGTGTGGAGGGGGTTGGGAAGGATTTGCCCGAAGTTCTTTGGTTTCAGGCTGTGCCATTTGTTTTCCTAGAAGATGGTAGTGTTTTGGCAGGCCGTTGCAGTTTTTTGTCTAGTCAGCTTTATCTCTGGACATAGAGGCCGGTATAGCCACTGCACGTTGAGCTCTCAACGAGCTGTTTTTGTTAATGTGCAAAAAAAGTCTCAGAAAAAAATTGAGGAATTGATTAAATTCACGTGGTCAACATGCTCTTCCAGTGGTATCTCTTGGATATTTTCTTTTCATTTTGTTCTTCTCCATCAAACTCTTAGTTAGTAGCCTTTTCGGTCTAATTTTTTATTATTATTACTGTTGTTGTCTGTTTATTGGTTTGGGGTTTTTTTGTGCGTTGTTTGTTGGTTTGGTTTGGGTTTTTTTGGGGGGGGGTTGTTTGTTTTGGGTTTTTGTGTGTGTTTTTTTTGTTGTTGTTGGTTGGTTGGTGTGGATTTTTTTGGGATTTTTTATGTCTGAAACTAGCGCCATGAAATGTGATTCAGAGTTTATTTTGCTAATCATTCCTCCTTTGACCAAAAAGTGCTTTACGGAGGCTACATCCAGTTTGATGGGATCAGATTTCAGTGTGAAAGTGCTACATTCCTGACTGCCCTGCATTCTCTTTGTGTTTGATTTTGCCTGGTAAAATAGATGGCATACTCAGAAAGACTAATCCCATTCAGGAGGGGAAAAAAAAAAGGAAAAAAAAAAGGAAAAAAAAAAGACCGGGGGGGGGGGTAATTAAAAAGATTCAGCTGATCTCCCCCCGCCCCCCGCTTAATTCCATTTTCCATCCAGTGTATCAATATTATTTTGTTGTTGTTGCTGCCGTACACTTTTTTTCTACCTTAGATTTACTTCAGATTTTATTTTACTTCTTGCCTTACGGTTTTAGCTGAAAAAGAAAGCACTTTTCTAGATCCCTGAAATTAAAAAAAAGAATTTGTATTAAGAAATGTTACTTTGGAAGACAGCTGTAACTTTCACCTTTCGCTTCTTGCTGCAGTTCATGACAGAACTAGCACATTCTGGCAGATCTGCTTGAGTCATTTCAGGGTCTTAAAAGCACTTTGGATATTTATATATAATTGTTTGTTTCTTTCTTTTATAATGTATAGATAAGGCCTGCTTTTTTAGATATATCTTTTATTTTAAAGGTTCGCTTTTTCCTGCTTTGGGTCTTGTCTAGGACATAATTTTTTGAACGTAGGCACTTGAGGGGGAGGAAGAGCATTTACATCACTGTAGCTTTTCATCTGAATGTAGTTACACTGTCACAAAATAGTATAATTAGAGTGCCACTACAAAGTGGCGAAAGTATTGACTAATTCTTAGAAGAAAACGGACTTCAAAACAGTATTTGCTGTGAACCCCTAACGCATATTTGAAAATCTGAAGGGCCTTTTTTGTAGACAGTGAATTCCTCATGTAAAGAAACAGGCAACTGTTTTTTTTTTTTTTTCTTAAATCCTTTCTGCCCACGTTAATTATGATAGTAACAACAAGAAAATATTTAGAGCATCTCTTTGTTTTGAAATTTGCATTTACAAATTAAGTGGCACCACAGTTTAAGTCATATATCATAGAATTGCTTTGTTGGGTTTTTTTTTGCATGCAGTAGAATGTGAGCTGTTTTTTCGTTGTTTTGGTTTGGTTTGTTGTTTTGGTTTGTTTGTTTGTTTTTCTTGGAAGGTTGGTCTTCTTTTACATTTTTAAAGACTGCCTTTTTATTATCTTCTTGAACAATATCTTTTTCTCTGCTTCTGTATCTTATTTTTTCCTTAAATAGGCCCACTTATTTCAGAAACACAATTAAGAACCTGGAGACCTCCAGAAATGGAGCTCTTTAAATGAATTATTCTGAATATTATCATATTAAAAAAAAAAAAAAGAAAAAAGGTCTGCATTTCCAAGCATCCCTCCTGGTCTTTAAAAACTGAATCTGGCATCTGTGTTGGCTTGAATTTAAATGGTCCCTGCAGGCTCTTTAATTCAAAGAGTTATTTTATTCATTTGATTGTTTCTTATTTCTTCCCGTAGGGTAACTGCAAACCTAGCTCTTACATTTGTTTACTTGCCTCACTTTGTTAAAAGATGATGTCTTCACCAGCACTTACGTATTTATTAATGCTTACAATTCACTTAAATTGTTGAACTCGGTCCAGTTTGCCTTTATCACCCTATTTTACCTGAAGCATTTTTTGCTGTGATTGTTCCCCATGTATCCCTAACAATAAGTTCTTTGAATGTAGAAACATGGAGAATTAGCTGAGCAGGGGATGTAGGGAAGTGCCAACTATTATTTGTCTAGCTTTATTTGCTCCTATTAATATATCCTTCATTTGTATTGCCTGCAGTCAACATTTTCAAATAGAAGAGATTATAACTGGGTACCTTATCTCCACGTCTATTAAAAAATGTCACTGACGCTTTCTTTGACAGGGACAAACCTGTCTCTCAGGCTGCATCTCCTCCTCTCCTCTTTCTAGTTTCCCCTGTGCTCAGGTCAGCACACTTTTCCGTTGGTGAAGCTGAAGGATGAATTACATTCCTCAGCCCTAAGAAGATCCTCATTTATCCGCCCCCTTCCCTCTTACTGTTTCCTTCTCCTGGAGGTCCTGCAGCTCACTGTGCCTGCAGTGGTGCTGTCAGATTTTTGAGGGGTTGTTTTGTAACAGAATTGCCTGAAAAGATATGAGCCAAAGGAGACATGGTGAAGGGTAAAACACGAGAGGCCAGGAACGTTTCTTCAGCGTTACTGAGCTGCACCTTTGCCTGTCAAACATCAATAGCCTAATCTCCAGAGAGTGAACTCTGTCTCTTCTAAAATATCTTTATGAATCCTATGCCTGTAGTTATAGTGGCCAGAGAGGGAGAATGGGTGAGATAACCATCACTGGGAATGTTGGAACGCCTGGGATGAGCCTTTGCTCTGAGTCACACAGGTACTACAACAGAACACAACAGAAGAGAACACAGCCACATTACAAACATTAAAGGCTCATCAGGTTGGAAAGAATCACAGAATCACAGAATGTTAGTGGTTGGAAGGGACCTCAAAAGACTATCTAGTCCAACGCCCCTGCCAGAGAAGGATCACCTAGAGCAGGTCACATAGGAATATGTCCAGGTGGGTTTTGAATGCCTCCAGAGAAGGAGACCCCACAACATCTCTGGGCAGCCTGTTCCAGTGTTCTGTTATCCTCACCATGTAGAAGTTTTTTCTCATATTTATGTGGAACCTCCTACATTCCAGCTTGCACCCGTT
Source organism: Actenoides hombroni (assembly GCA_024336885.1). NCBI lineage: Eukaryota > Metazoa > Chordata > Aves > Coraciiformes > Alcedinidae > Actenoides > Actenoides hombroni. The sequence goes on from WUAM01000316.1 coordinate 563,625, forward strand.
TCCCCTTGTCCTATCACTGGATGTCACTGAGAAGAGCTGGAAAGAGACATTGGGAAATTCTGACACTTGTTTTAAATGCACTGGAAACACACTATGACCCTGTGAAACTTACCTGGATGAAAATAGCTGCCTGTGTATCTGTTGTGCCACCAGCTGGGGACCACCCCAGGAGAGGGCAGGCTGATGAATGCTACTGACTCAGAGCAAAGGTTGATCATTTTATAACCACTGACAAATATAAAAGATAATAAATATAAGAGATAAGGAGTGGAAACATAAATATCATCTGTCTCAACCTTTTTCCTCTCTGTCAAGGAAGAATTTGAGGGATTTGGTTTTGGTTTTTAGTAAATATATATCTTATCTGTGATACTGAAGAAAGAAAAAAAGTGGAAAAAATGAGCTTTATGTTTGAGATAATATGGGCAGGATTGAAATATTTCTGGGGGAATGAGTCTTGGACTAGGTCCTGAGAAAAATCTTTCATCTGCAAAAAGGTAACAGTCTCTCTCTGTGCCAGCAACAGATTGTTACTGGTGGCAGTGGAGGTCCTGAAGGTTGATGAGAGTAACTGCTGTGCACTGGGAAATACACAAATCCTGTAATATCCATAATAGCTCACCCCATTCCCATTTGTATGTTAGCAAGGAGAGAGTGGAACGTGATAGGGGCAAAGATCCATGAATGTGAATTGGTTAGTGGAGGACTGTGGTCTTCATTTTAAATCCATAAAGTAAAATGAAAGCCCATCAAAACACCAGGATTGTTTTAACTATCTGAAATTATACTAGCCAATTCTGATATGGTCTAAGAGATACACACCTACAGAGAAAGGCAATAGATTTTATTAGAAGAAAGCATAAGTTGTCTGGAAAGGATCTCATGAGGCAGAGGTGACACAAAGCTTTATGCTGGTCCTGAGGGAACCACAGGAGTCTTCATGGCCCTAGACACCCTTGAGGCTCAGTTTATTCTCTGTCTTCAATTAGTGGCAAATTGTATCTGCATTATAAGTAATTGTTGTACAACGTCACAATAAATTTTTCTTAAACTACAAGGTGTTTGCTTCCTATGTTATAGCAAAGTCATATAGATAAGTTGCTGCCATCACTTTTCCCCCAGTTTAGCAGACAGTCTTGTTTTCCAGATTCTAGTATAAAGACATCTTTCTTCCAGCCTCATCATTTGGACCATGCCATGTCTGCTTTTGTGTCTCTCCATTATTTCCTTTTTTCCCCACCATGTCAAAAATACTAGTTAGTTTGGTCCTGTGTTGGTTGAGATTTACTCTATCTATATTTTCTCACATCCTTTCAATCTGTACACTTTCTTGGCCTCTGCTTTGTAAGGTGACATCATCTTTTATTGCACATAACACCTTTCTGCTTTCTCTTTTGATCGTCAGTGGCACCAAAGGACACCTGATCATCAGTGGCATCAAAGGATACCCTCCCAAAAAGAAAAAAAAATTAAAAGTAAGGCCACTAAGTTAATTTATTACACACCCTTGCTTAAAGCCTCTCTCTCCCAAGAAACATAAATAGTTTGCTAGTAAGTAGGCACTTAGGTGTTATTACTTGTATCATAACCACCTCCTATCAGTTTCATATTTACCTTAGAGGCACTTAGTACTTTTCCTCACTAGACAACTTTTAATTTTTTGTGAACATTGGCTAAATTACAAGTCTGTAACCAGCCTTGGGTTGTTTTTATTTTTTTTAAAAAACAAACAACATAAATAAATAAAAGAAAGTTAATTTATGGTATTTATTTGTAAGAAGTGTACTCTCCATAGTTCTGTTCAAGACTATGAATTCTTGGGTTTAGTTCTGATTTGTCTGCTCTGCTAAAGGATGGTATGTATGAAATACTTAGCTTCAGGTCAGCTAAAGCAAATGATAAATATTTGTTTAAAAAGAAAAAGCATAGTTTATAGAGTATCCTGTCCCACTCCCTCCACTAAGATACCCCCCCAGTCTCCAGGCACCAAAAGTTACGTCAGGCATCAAAAACAGAAACAAAAAAGAAGGCTAGCACAAGTAGACAATAGTATATGTAATTTTGACAGTTTTTTTAATAGCAGATTTAGCTCAAATGACAATCCAGCTGATGTAATAACCCCAGCCACATGGCCATCCTCATCTTTTTGCAAATGATGCTATCAGGAATGTTGATCCTCATTTGCAAACTCATATACAGACTCATAACCAGCAATGAGTGATTCAGGAACTGATACAGCAAGCAGGTAAAGAGCCGTTGCCAACAGTGGGTCTGTGTTGGCAGCTGCCTAAGCCAATCCAAGGTGCTGCCTATGGGCTGATAGGAAGCCACACCTCACAGGGGGCAGCTTTCTGAGCTTGGTGGGAGCTGGGTCCTTCATTCAGGAGGTGCTAGGACTTCTCTTGCAGCCTGTACTTAGCTGAAGTATCAATGGCTTTCATCGATACCTGCTGTCTCAAGATAGAATTTCACAGGACAGCTGTGTTGATCTAAAAGTTTGTTGCTGCTGCTGCTGCTGAAAGAGGCAGGCCCCAGTCCTCAGCTGTCCTGGGTTGATGCTTCTTTCCCTTCTCCTAAACTGTGGGATTTGCCACTGGCCAAGCACTAAGGCGTAGCACAGAGGTGAGAAAAAGGGGGAAGGGAAGGGCCGGGACTGCTTCTTTTGCTATAACTGCAGAACAAGCAACAGGCTTTGCCACCTTGTACTGTAATCAGATCTCTGAACTTTCAGTGTGAGGTCATAAAATGCATTAAATTGCCCTATGAAATAGATATTACAGCACTTAGATGATTTCTTGCACTTCAGTATTTCCTTTGTGAAGGGGGGAGGCAAAGTTTTTTACCAAGTATAAATTATTGATTTTAGTTTTTCATACTGTCCCTTTCAGAAAATCAAATATTTAATTGTACAGTTATTCAGAAGAAAACAACTGGGGAACAAACAAATGGGGCAAATTGCCCAGAGATTTCAACAAACAGCAGAATTAAGACTCTGGCTGTCCTGCCTCCCCACTCTCCTCTCCATGTCATTCCATTTGGCTTTGAATTCCTGAATATATTTTGCTCATCCTCCTGAAGCATTTCACTAATTGATGAAAGATTAAAATATAATTCAGGATGACATTCACCACTGAAGTCTGCCTTAACAAGAGGCATTAAGCTGAAACCATAGAGCAAATGGAAAAAATGCTTTCAGGAAAAAATAACCAAACAACAACAAACAAGCAAACAAACCACAAATTACAGAATTTGAGTAGTAGTTTAATTTCTTTGTAGAGGACTACTTGCAGAATGTCCTCAAATACACAACAGTTCTGCAGTAAGTTCCACTAGGAATAAGCAATAGCATTATTACAGTTTGCCATTAGGACAACAGCTCTAGACTTTCAGTTAGAGACTGCATCTACTGGGCAAATACTTTTCAGTGGCATTCTGGGAGGCCATTTAAAACAGGTTTCATTGTAAATAGTTATGCAAGACATTACAAAGGTTGTTATCAGTAAAAATATGTATTCCTTATACTGTCAGCATTTTTTCCTGAGCTAATGTAATTACAAAGCACTATTGAAACCAACCCAACCTGTTCATACAGAAGGAAGGAAATTTACATAACCCTACCTAAAAAAACACACACACACAAAAACAACCCACACAAAAGAAACCCTTCATCAAGTGAAATTTTTACAGATTTTACAGCAATGTGACGGTAAATGATCCAGCAACTAGAAATGCATCCAAGTCAACCTGGAAAACAAACTAGAACTCTCTGTTATGATAGGATACTGTTTAAATACACTGGGCAGGGAAGAAAATTCTCGACAAAGGATACCTGAACCTTTGAGAGGGCTTGTCTTTGGGTCAGTGAGCAACGTCTATTGCCATCTCAAGCAAACATGTCATAACGCTCCCTTCCAGAAACTGGTAAAGCTCTGCACTGAAAGTTGTTAGACATTTATTTTTGCCTCAATAGGGGATGGCTCCTCCAGAATTTCCAACCTGAAAAATCCGAAATTTTACCCTGGAAAAAAAATGTGGATTCCCTGGGCCAAAGTCCCTGCCATACCCAGCGGGTGTGGCTGTGATGAGGGGAGCAATGAAAGGCGATATATAGTTTATGTTTCACTTATCAATGTATCAGTCAGCTGGATCTACTCTGAGGGTACTTTATCAGTAGCCAAGGTAAAGGAAAGAGAGCACAACATAACTGAAGCGGAAGAAACATGGGGTCAACAGTATGACTATTTTATTTGCAGCTCACTATTTAAACAGTTATATCCATTCTTCTGTTTGTGGAGAACCACCTTGATACACAGAATACTTTAGAGCAGGGACATCTGTAAGTGACTCTCAACATAATTTCAGCATTCTCAAGCTCCTAGGCACTGCTAGACAAATTTTTAGGGATTGACATAGTTAAATGTATCCTGGATACATGTCCACATGAGAAAAAATGGAATTTAAGGGAGGGAATCTGAAGAGACAAAGTTGAGAGTTAAGCAGAAGAGGCAGGAGTGTATGAAAATGATGAGGAGGAGGAGTAGGTGGCATCCATCTCAGAAAGGGCTAGGAAACTCTATTATGTAATACTGTCAACCAAGAACTTATGAATAAGTGCCTTCTCCACACATCCCCAAATACTGAGAGTGCATTAATAATAAAATCTCCTTGAAAAAATAAAGACTTTGTCTGTTTGTTTGTTTGGTTTGGTTTGTGATTTCTTCAGGTTCTGATATTTGTTAATTTTTAATTAAAGTTCCATTTTTCATAAAAGTAAAAGCTGATGCCTTAAAAGACGGAGCAGCACAAGGCTTCAAACAAGTAGGAGAAAATTGCCATTCTTCAATGATCTCATGTATAGCAACAATAGGTATTTAATGGAAGCACAGTCAGAATCTTTATAATTGTGGCCCCAACGTACAGACTCTCCATGTTATTTAACTATGCTCTTGGAAACAACAGCAGTTAACACTGAGATACCTTTGGGAAGCTTAGTTGTAAGAACTGTTGCAGTTACTCTGAAACACCTAAAGTCCTGTGACAAGCAGGTTTTACAGACCTGAGCTAACCAACCAGGCTTCCCTGGGGAATGTCAGATACCTACACGAGAAATATTTCAGAAAGCTGCCAGCTGATCACAGAGTGTCTTACATTGGTAAAGAGTGAAAGGTGAAGTTTGGGACATGGAGTAAAGTGTAGGTATCTAAGCTACTGACTCTGTATAACTAGCTGATGGACCTGAAATGGCACCTACCTACTTGTTCTTGAGATCTACAAACATGTCCCTTACATCAGCATCAAATACTCGTTTTCCAGTACCAGATGAAACACCATGTTTTCCCATCCTGTACTTGCACTCCCTATCTTTATTTTTGCCCTGTTGTTTCATTCCTCCCACTGTCTTTTGTGCTGACACTCTGTTCTTCCATCCATCGTTGGCTTATACCCAGACCTTCAGGCATGTGAGTTGGCAGGCCACAGACGTTAGGGGTGGTCTGGGCATGCCTGTGGGATCTGGTCTCACTGGCAGAATAAGCAAATGAGTGTCAAATGAAGTGAGTATTACATGCAGTTGGCTCCTATCTTTGTGCACCTTTTTGCTTCTTCCACTAGCTAATGGTCGTATCACAATACAGTTGTTAAGGCAGTCACTAGGAATACTGCATAGCATAGCAGGCTTGTGCACTCCAGGTCACAAGCTGTCCCTCTTACCACTCAACACATATTGCCTCAAGCTTGGTATGAAAGGGTAATTTCCCGATTATGGAGGATCTTGCCTCAGGGGTTCCGGGATTTCATCTTAGGAAAGGGCTTTGACCAGCTTGCTAGTGACTGGGCAGTGTCAGCAGTGGCAATCAGGAGAAACTTGGCTGCCTGTTAGGACTGTGGCAGCTGTGCAGCAGTTCAGAAAATGTCACTGGTGTCTAAACCAAAGAGGCTGTTAAGTGCTGAAGCACCCTTTATAAATGCCTTGCACAAACAAAATAATCTGAAAGTTCATTATGCAGTCCAAGCCACCATCAGCTACTAGCTCTGCACTATTAAAACTGACCTGAGTTAATTTTGGGATTAAGTATGAAAGGCCATTGTCTCTGGCATATCTGTGATTATCTTCCTGTTCAACTGTACTCCCTGAAGGGTTGGAGTAATGCCTTCCCACTACTCAGCTCATGAATGCTCTTGGTTTTCAGATACAGTTTCTCTTCTGTCTCCTTTGCAAGTGTGGATCCTGTTCCAAGTCTTGCCTGTTTGATTCTCACAAGACAATCCGTTTTCTTCTGGGCACTAGAAAAACAAACTACAAACATCCTCCTTCTATCCACAAATGCCAGCTTTTACACCTTTCCAATTATTCATTGGTGGTTTCCGTATTTCCCTTGGCCTTTCAGCTTTCTAACCATCATTTCCAGCCTGGCCATGCAAGAATTTGCCCCACCTCCTCACGAGATGATCAACTCCAGTTGGAAAATACAAGCCAAAGCAATCATAACGCATGCTAACTCTCTGAGGAAGCACATACCACTGTCTTTCTGGGGTTGTAATTTTAAAGATAGGTGTTAGGGGCACAACCCCTGGATGAATGCTGGGTGTCTATGCTGAATTCTCTCCACATAGAGACAGTTGGAGGAGTGGGAATGTACCACTTCCTCACAAATGTAGTTGTGCTTCAACACATCCTCCCCATGATACAGCTAATTTCACTCTAAAGGCCAAATTTCATGAAGCAGCAAAGAAGATATAGTTATTGCTACGACCAACAAGCATGGGCCTGTACTTCCAATCTTTTCTCACAACTTCACCTCTTCCTAGCATGTGCTTGTGCTGCTTTTGTGGAACCAGCAACGGTCAGTAATCTATTCTTCAGGCAAACCAAGCTGATAAAAAAGTGGAGAGGAGTAATTATTTGCTAGTCTGGTGAGGTAAATTAGCTCACTAAATTGTGAGATGACTATCAAAGCTCTATCAAAGCTGTCACAAGGAAAAGTCTGGTGACTTGAAAGCTGAAAGCTGGGAGAGGAGACTGGGATTGTGCTTTCTGTGAAATGCTGTTGCTGGTCACGCAGGAATCAACAGATGCCACAGCTGAAATTCAAAGCAAAGAGAAGGAGACCAAGAGAAAAGAGGAGAGAGGAATGTGAATGTCATCTCTTTTGGAGATAGCAAATCTTCAGATCAGCTGCTAAAGAAGCACTTCCTCATCACTTCTGCAAATCATATGTATTTTTCCTCTTAAGGGAAGTTTTCCTCAATCACTGTAGTGAATATTAGCTCAGAAAAATAGTTTGCTATAGAACAGATCTGTATTATCAATTGTATTAATGTTCCAGTCAACAGACATTGCACTTTTACTGCCATGTGTATATACAATGAAAATCTGAGTACAAATAAACCTTCAATATATAACTAATAAAAGCTGCTTAGCAGTAATATTTTTATAGCAACAAATCACAAAATGCACTTTTCTGGACCTTAAACAAACCAAATCTATCTTGTATTACATGGATTTTGCCCCCTCACAGTGTAGATATGCATCTTTAAGTTTGGGTCAACTCTAACTGCCATCGGTAGGGGACTGGTATTCTTTATTCTTTCTGATGTTTCTGCATCTAAATGATGCAAACATTCAAGCAATCTCTGAGAGAAAATTATTTGAGACAAATTATATTTATAAACTTTATTATCACAGAGACACAAAGGTGTAAAATGCTGCCCTCTTCAAATGTTTTTGCTAAAAATCCATCTCTCCAATAAGAGGAGTATAGTAAGGTGTGAATTTTACCCTGATAGCAACTGTCACTTGTTTGAGGTGCTAAATGTGAAAGCTGTTACTTTAACTTCGAACAAGACAGTCTGTGGAAAACATTATCTCAAATTAAAGATAATTAAGCATCAGTTATTGCTGGCTATTTTTTCCTTTACTTCTTCTTATTTGCCCCAGTAATGGATTGCATTTAGTTATCATTAGAGAAAGGTAGTAAGTGTATGAAAGCTTAACTGGAAACAGCTCAAGGTTGTTTAAAGCAGAATGTGGTCACCTGGTCTCCTCGTGCATGCAGCGCAGTCACTTCTCCAAGGCATCATCGAGGTGTTCTCCCTGTGGAAGCTGAGGTGAGGAAGGGGGTGGTAATACCTCGCTAGACCCATCCCAGTGGGGAAGCTGGAAGGCTGCACTTCCCAGCCTCAGGAATGTGACACTGCTCTGGGCTCTGCCAGTTGGAACATAATGTGAGAGCCTGAGCTCAAAGCTTTATTATGAAATACTTAGTGCTCTGTAACTTTGCCTTCTAAAATCCTTTGCTGTAATCTCTCCATGTTGATGAGACCTTAATGTAGACTATCTTTTGACTCTGGCAGCTATTTTCAGCATATCAGTCTGATTTGCTCTGGGCTGGTTTAACTAATGCTGATAAAGACAGCTAGCACCGAAAAGCTTAGCAGTACAAAAGTGCCTGTTCCTTGCATCAGGGCATGGACACCAGTATAAGCAGTGCCAAAAATGATTTTGGAAAAAACCGTTTGTGCAAGCTAGACTTTCCCCTTTGCACAGTTCTAGATGTGATGCCACAGCAGCTTAAACTGATCTCAGCTGACTCACCGTCCTACCCTTTCCCTTCCTGACACCCAGCCCCCTTTTTATGCCAGCTGGCACTCAGGCAAATAAGCAGGGAAACAGTTCAGGAGGCTCAGCTGGCTAAAAACAAAAGGTCTTTGGCCAGGCTGGCTTCCCTATCTTACCAGTGAGTGTCATGACCTCCAGTGCCAGCACTACTATGCATGTGAGAACATTGGGATTGGGGGTAGAGCAGGACTGTAGCATCTCCAATTCAAATGACCAACCTCCAAGTGGATTCGCCTGTAACACCAGCAGCCTGCAACTGCTGAACAAAAATGGTCCCATCCTCTTCCTCAAGCTCCCCTGTCCTGACCAAACACCCCTGTCACCTCCCATGTGTTAGCTCTGTCCTGAATTACAGAGTAAACCACTGGAGTCTGCTGATTTGGAAGAAAATGTGTCCCAGAAAAAAATGCAATGACTCCCTCCTCAAGTAGAAATCCAGACCCCAAGTCCCATGGCTACTATTTGCTCCTTCTCTTTATTTCTCTTGCCCTTCTTGGGACATGTTGTTATCTGTTTTTCCTTCAAGAACTGCGGTGGCTGACCACAGCAGGTCCTCCAGTACAGGGCAGAAACCGAAATGGAAAATAACACCATTTTCCTTGTATGTCATTGTCACATCTGTGCAATTGGTGTGACATAACCATAGATGACTTCCATTTCATTGTTTCTGTAGGTCAAGCCAGCAAGTAACTTGACTTGATACTCTTCCACCCTTCTCAAAAAAAACCAATTCAATAATAATTTCACTTTGTGGAAAGTCAGGCAGATAAGGAAGTGTTTCCAAACCAAGGGACACAAATTATTCACAACCTGAGGTTGAAATTGGTGGGTAATTTCCCTTCAAAAAGTAGAGGGAAGTTTCAGAAATATGCAAACCATCTTATTCAGGTTCTGAAAAATTTCTGTTCGGTATGAACAGTGCCACCACACCATTTCGTAGACTTATTTTAAAATTACTTCTGAATTTGTGCTTTATTGTGTAAAAAATATATAAAAATGTAAAAAATATTGCATTGATTTTATTGTTCTATTTCAAGCTATCTACAAATTTAGGCTGACACTGATGTAGGGATTCTCATACTGTGGTTTTTCGTAACTGTAAACATACAAAATTAATTTTTAACATACAAAATTAATTTTTTTTTATTTAACATAAAACTTAAGGTTCCTGAGTACGAGACAGCACTCTCCATAAAAGAAATGCTAAATAATTACTAATTCATAGAATGTGGGTCTGGACTGCAGGCCTCTGCTCCAGTGTATGTCTCGTCCTTGTTGACTGGATTCTGCCATCACCCTGGAGCCTTTTTTGGGCTTGATCCAAAATGCTGGCACGAGTAGAAACCTGTTCAAAAAGTTTTGAACCTGACCCTTTCCTTTGTGAGTGGTCTTTTTCACAGTTATCTTTTTCCCTCATTGTGTTTAATGTTCCAGGAAATAAAGGCCACTCAAAATCTACAGAATGTCACATCCTCTAATAAATCTGGTAACTTTACGCCTTATTATCTGGAACAACATTTGCAGTGGAGAAATGGGGATTTTTTGCTTTTTAAAAAGAATTATTATTTAAACATAGTGCTCTGATGTACACTTAATTTTCAGGAGTGTGAACATGACTTCATTAGTGCTGCTTTTTATTTTAAGGAGACCAGAAATAGGTCTAGCTTAGACAAAGTGTGGACCTCATGTTCCCTAAACGCAGTACAGTATTTATTTTCATTACTAGCTAGGATTTGTTTCACAGAAGGGTGAGCATCTCCATTCTAATGACGAATCATTTTCTCTTTCTGTAATGACTGTGATTGCCTCATTATACTTACCATGGTATATAATTTCTGTGTTGACACAAGTGGATGTGCAGCAAAAAACCTCACTCATCCAGTCAGCCTAGGATGCGTGAGTCAAGATCACCCTTTAAAGCAGAAGTCTGCAGCACATAAAAAACAATAGGAGGAAACAAAATCTTAATATCCCTGCTTTGAGGTTCTGATTCTTTTAGATCCATATTACATTAATATTTCCTTTTCTTCATAGAAGAGAAAGACAATTCTGTTCTCCCACTAAATAAAATGCTTGAAATCTCACCATTTAAAATTCTAAGCATTATGTGTAGTATCCAGCATCTTATTGGGTAGATTTGTTTTTAAAAGGAGATTTAAGATGCTGTGGATTGTCACGTCGCTACAATATGTAAGCGGGGCTTATCTGAACCTTCATGGAAAATGAGGAAGTATTTACCCTACTTCCCAAAAAATAATTGTGAGCTGGCAGGTAAAAGCTGCTGCTTTACTTATTGAGTAACCAACCATTCTGAAAGACCTCAGCACAGGTTCATGTATTCATAATTCCAGCAGTAATGGAGACACCACCGATTTCATTACTAGGAAACCTTTGTTGAATGAAAGGCATTAACACCTCCTTTTTAGCTAAGTGTTTGGGAAAACATCCTTACCTGCAGCTATCCATCTGATGTAGCGGTTTTAACAGGGACAGAAAGAACTTTGCTTTTTCAACACTTATATATACATAACTTAGTCTTATAAAAATGTATTTCCAATTTATTTATTATGGACATAACCTCCCCCAACCAAACAGCAATACAATCCCTTTCAAAATTTGTTTGTACTGCAAAACTTGGATCATGCAGCTTTTGCATTTGTGTAAATATTTGGTTATGGGGATGGTTTCTCAAAATAGACAGAGCTGTGGACATAACAAAGGAGATGGTACCAACACAACTTCTGCATTTAGTCTGCAAGAACAAACCATAATGAGAGAAACACATTGTTGTCACTTCTTTGCTCTTGCAGTATTATAGCAATACGTGCGTAGCGATGAATTCACAGAACGCACTCAGTTGTGGAGAATAAACCTCGTCAAGTCTGCTTTCTCTTCTGATGAATGTAACTGATAGCTTTGCTGTATGTGGGCTACAAACTGTTTTTCCGGCATGGACCGGGGCTGCCATTTTGGGCATCACACAGCTGCATCATGCTATACAAGAAAGTCTGATTGTACCGTTTCACAAACAGTCTTATCTCCCTTTTGTCTTGTTTTCTTCGATTCCAGATCTTTCAGTCAGAAGACTTACGCTGCCTATAAGGAAAGCACAAGATGTTACCACAGCGTTGCTATAGGGACTGATAAGACAAGTCTTGCTGGTGCTCACAGTAAAAGCAAGGGCAAGAACCACCGACGGGAGAGGTGCCTTGCGCTTATGGCGGTGTCCGCCCCCGCAGCCCGCCCGCACCGCGCTCTTACCACCTCGGGCCTCACTTCAGCTACCGGGGACACCCTTCACCCACTCGCACGGGGGTCTGAGCTCTTGGGATAACGCGCCGCCCCGTTTTCCCTGCCGGGCGGCCAGCACGGCGGGGCAGGCCCCGGCCCCGGCTGCAGGGGGCGCTGGTGCCGGGTGAGGCGCGGGGAGCCCCGGCCAGCCCCCGTCAGAGGACGGGAACTGCCCCTCGCCGAGCTGCGCGGACACGTGCTGGCGCACCAGGCCGTCCCGAGGGGGACTTTTGTAAACAACTAATGATAATGAATAACATGAAGAAATAGAACTAAATGAAATAAATGTGCTAGTGATTTTGG
>WUAM01000316.1:591697-609125 GCA_024336885.1 Actenoides hombroni
GGGTGGATGGCGGGTGAACGTGAGTGTGGAAGGGAGTGTGGGGGGGGGGGGGGGAGTGAGGCAGGAGTCATGATAATGATAATAGTAAGGGGTAGTAGTTGAATAGTTCATAGTCCAATGATCAGAGGACCCTTGGAAGTCTCTAATGTGCTGAATCTGGCCAAACCTCCTTTGCCAGCCTATCTGCCATAAGATGTGTGTGTCTGCTCTGCAGGAGGGAATCTGCAGTCAGTATTACCTGCCACTCCCTCCCCTCATATTACAGAATCACAGAATTACTGAGGCTGGAAAACACCTCTGAGGTCATCAAGTCCAGCCTATGACCCAACACCACCACATTGGCTAGACCATGGCACTGGGTGCCACATCCAGCCTTTCTTTAAACACATCCAGGGACAGTGACTCAACCACCTCCCTGGGCAGTCCATTCCACTGTCTGATCACCCTCTCTGTCAGGAAGTACTTCCTGATATCCAACCTAAACTTCCTCTGGCTTCAGGCCATGCCCTCTCATCCTTTCACTAGTTGACTGGGAGAAGAGCCCGACCCCTACCTGACTACAACCTCCTTTCAGGTAGCTGTAGAGAGCGACAGGGTCCCCTCTGAGTCTCCTCTTCTCCAGGCTGAACAACCCCAGCTCCCTCAGCCTCTCCTCTTAAGACTTTCCTTCTAGTCCCTTCCCCAGCCTCATTGCTCTCCTCTGGACCTGCTCCAGCACCTCAATATCCTTCGTGAAGTGAGGGGGCCCAGAACTGCACACAGTACTCCAGGTGAGGCCTCACCAGTGCTGAGTACAGGGGGAGAATCACATCCCTAGTCCTGCTGGCCACACTGTTCCTGATACGAACCAGGATGCCATTGGACTTCCAGGCCACCTGAGCACACTGCTGGCTCATGTTCAACCAGTTGTCAACCAGCACTCCCAAGTCTCTCTCCACTGGGCTGCTCTCCAGCCACTCCTCCCCCAGTCTGTAGCACTGCATGGGGTTACTGTGGCCAAAGTCATAGACGGATATGAGATTGGTCAGGCAGGACCTTCCTTTCCTAAACCTATGTTGGCTGGGCCTGATTGCCAGGTTGTCTTCTATATGTCGCTTGATGGCACTCTGGATGAACCTCTCCATAACCTTGCCAGGTACTGAAGTCAGGCTGACAGGCCTGTAGTTCCCCAGATCCTCCTTCTGGCCCTTCTTGTGGATGGGAGTCACATTGGGCAACCTCCAGTCATCTGGGACCTCCCCAGTTAGCCAGAACTGGTAATTAATGATGGAGAGTGGCATAGCCAGTCCTTCTGCCAGCTCCCTCAGCACCCTAGGATGAATCCCATCCGGACCCATGGACTTTTTGGGATTTAAGTGGCGCAGCAGGTCACAATCTACTTCCTCCTGGATTACTGGAGGGATATTCTGCTCCCCATCCCTGCCTACCAACTCAGGAGACCAGTTGTCCTGAGGATACCTGGTCTTTTTGTTAAAGAATGAGGCAAAGAGGGTGTTAAGCTCTTCAGCCTTCTCCTTATTTTCTGTTACTATGTTCCCCCCTCATCCAATAAGGAGTGGAGGTTTTCCCTGACTGTCCTTCTGTTACTAATGTACTTATAAAAGCATTTTTTATTATCCTTAACAGAGGTGGCCAGATTAAGTTCTAACTGAGCTTTTGCATCTTTAATTCTCTTTCTGCATGACCTTCCAGTATCTTTAAATGCTTCCTGATTCACTTGACCTTTTTCCCAAAGTTGATACACTCTTTTTTTGTTTCTGAGTTCCTGCAAAAGCTCCCTGCTCAACCAGCCTGGTCTTCTTCTCCACCGGCTCATTTTCCAGCACACAGGGACAGCCTGCTCCTGAGTCTTCATAACTATATTCTTAAAGTAAGCCCAACCTTCCTTGGCCCCTTTGTTTTTGTGGACTGCTTCCAAAGGGACTCTCTGAACTAGTGTCCTGAATATTGTTAATGCTTAGTACAAACCCAGCTAGCTCTGACACCTACCCTAATTGAGATGCTTGCTGCTTCTGCCAGTCATTCTGATGTTAACAAAAAAAAAAAAAGGTGGAAAATAGCTTTATACACTTGTGTATAGACTGTATCATATCACAGACTGTAGAGCACTAGCATGATAAAAATGAGGTGTTGGGAGACATGCGGTAAGAAAGGAAGCAAGATTTATGAAAAAAATTTCTGAGACTTAGACTCAGATTAATGTTTGGGTACCTCTCCAATCAGCAAATGTGTGCTGCAAGCTTCACATGCAGGAATGATTGTTGAGAGCCATCTTGAGGTTCATGTGCTTCATTTTCCATTGACATGTTTATGTGCAGTTGATGTTCATGAACATACTACTCTTCAAAAGTTTCAGTATTTGTAACAGTCTTCTGTGTGGGATAACTTTGAAGCAAGTCACTTGAGGCTATTGGGTTCTGCTCTTATTTAGCTTATGGGTGCTATGTTTTTTTGATATGTTTTGGATCACAGAAAGGCATGCTGTAGTAGAAGCTGAGACTGAACTGTTTTCTATTAGTGGCTTTTAAAGTACTTGAAGCAAACTGCCATGTAATGAGCAGGGATATTGCAGCCTAGTTTCCTAAGAGCGTGTCTGTGAAATGTTGTACTTCCAGCTCTTAACATAACTTTTCTTCCCAGGGTCTCTTTTTTGGTGTTCTGCCTGAACAAGAAAGGGTTTGTGTAATGTCCACATTGAAATTATACGTCCATGGAGCTACCTGGCAATGAAGAAGCAAGAGATAGCTGAAGAATCTAACAATTTTTAGCTATGTCAGAGCAAATTAATAACTCAAGGACTTCTGGTTGGGCTGGACTGTTATTTCTGCTTTTGTATTTGTTTGAAGTTGTCAGAGATGAGCAAGTAATAGTAGAAGAGGGAAAGAAATAAAATATTGATTGTAAAAGTACCATTTGTTAAGGAAATTAATCCAAACAATCAACATATGAATACTCATGTGACTAGTTGTTTTTGGCCATGTTGTGTGTTTCAGGAGGTGTCAACTAAAAATCAGAGGTTGTATACTTTTCAGTAGTAGAGATGTCATAGCATCTCCAGTGTATGAATTCTGTTACCCACTACCACTGTGAAAAGGCAGACGTCATCATATTTCCCTTACCTGAATTACTGCACTCTTTGAAATCCTCAGCAAGTCCGCTCCCAGGGAAGGAAGAACAAATGTGTGTTCTGTGATTATCTGTTGTGGAACTTCAAATGGCAAAGTAACTGTTACTGGAGATGCTGTCACAAAGCAGAATTACTGCTTTGGTGATTTAACTCTTGCCTCAGAATGAAAGCTTTTTAATTTTCCTGGTTATAGATTTGAGGCTTTTAGGGAAGTAACATTGTAATCTATTTTGTCATCAGACACTGAACTGTACTTGACATTCCACCTCCCTTCTTTTATATAGTGAAAATGCAGAAATGAAATTTGGAGATGAAATTGAAAATATTGTATTACAGTTCCCTAATGAGTCAGCTGTGGAGAGGAACAGAAGATTATGGCAGTCACTGAAAAACAGATTAAGAATTTTCAGTCTTTGCTACTGTGCTTTCTGGAAGCATAAATGTGCTCTGAGTCTACCCGTTTCTAGACATGATGACTAGTAGTCATACCGTCTTTATTTATGCAAACCTGAGCAAACTTAAGGATTACACAAATATATTTCACTAGTCAGATGATCTTTTTAATAGGTACAGAATGACTGGCTTTATGCTTAGAAATCTGAAAGGATCCTTTAGAAGCGGGTAGCATCTGTAGCAAGTTAAGTGGTATTCAGGGAGATCAGTATCATTTCGCAAATAGTATAAATTCAACCCAGTTGCAGAGAATTAGTTGCTTAGATATTTTTTACTGTTGTCAAAAAAGAGGTAATACAAACCTGTTAGAATTATCTTTACAAGATGTACATGGGTTGGTAAGAAACACCACCTAAATCTCGTACCTCAAATTGTTGTTTCTTGGGTTTTGTTGTTTGTTTTTGGAATGAAGATAATGCCATGCAGTGTAATACCACAAATGGTAGAAAGTGAAATAATTCTACATAATATGTAATTGTGTGTTTGCAACTAACTGTTGTAAAGATTGGGTTTTTTCAGGCTTTTGACTGAAATTTAGTATGTTAGGTACTTTCTAAATGATTTTCTTGTTTGTTTGTTTTTTAATAGCTGTTAAAGATCCCTTTGTTTTGACATCAGGAAGAGAATCCAAAGACATGATGCAGAGCAGAATTTTAGTAAGGTAGAAGTATACGTCAGACTTCAGCTTCTCAGGTTAGATAATAACTCGAGCTAGTGCGGAAGTGCAAGTTAGAGCATAAATGCAATATTTACGTGAGGCTATGGTTCTACAGATGCACCAGAGCTGGGGAGGGACTTTTTAGGCTGTCGGGCAGTGATAGGACTAGAGGGAATGGATTAAAACTAGAGATAGGTTGATTCAGGTTAGACATTAGTAAGAACTTCTTCACCATGAGCGTGGTGAGACACTGGAACAGGTTGCCCAGAGAGGTGATGGAAACCCCATCCTTGGAAGTTTTTAAGACCAGGCTGGATGGGGCTCTGAGCAACCTGATCTAGTGGGAAGTGTCCCTGCCCATGGCAGGGGGGTTGGAACTAGATGATCTTTAACATCCCTTCCAACCCTGACCATTCTATGATTCTACATTCTTCACGCTGGCTGCCACTCTTGTGTTTTGCATCTGTTGTGGCTGTGGTAACATCTGTGTGACTGTCTAGCTATGATGGCCAGCAACCTACATTCATAAAATGACTGAAAATCTGAACTTGGTACCCATCAAGGTGGACAAAATAGTGGATGCAATAAACATGTTACTGTAATGAGCAGAGGGAGCTTTCCTCTTCCTGACTGTGACGTATGGGTCTATACACTTGATAAGGGAAGCCTATGTTTGCTGTAAAATAGGGAGAATCTTGTTTTAGGCCTTTTGAATAAATCTGTGTCACTATACAGATTCATTTTGAAGGATGAATCGAGGGAAAATTGTGGTTTGGAAGCATGTTTTGCCTAGAGGCATGCAGATAAGGATTACACAGCCTCTTTTGAGGAGTAAGACAAGCAGAAAGGGTGAAAAAAATCTTGAATCCTTCCCAAAAATCTCTGAGTTTACTTGTCCGCTCCCTGTAGTATGAAGAGCCTTATTATACCTCAAGGCAGAATAGCATAACTTGATCTAACCCAGGAGTTCACAAATTCTGTCTGTCCTGGTGGATTTCATAGCTGTTCCATGCTTCCTTTTTATAGTTAGGGTGTAGTGGTGAGGCGAATATCTAATAACTTTTAAAAATTTGATGCTGAAAATGTTTTTTTAGCTTTGTATGGGACTTGTAAAAAAACCAACAAACAAACAACTGTATGGTTTGAAAGACGTAAGTGCCTGTTGGATATGATTCCAAATGAACAGTATGTAACTTTGCATTGTGTTCAGTAACATGCTGCACAGGATCTCTTCATCAGTCACGAGTTTGACTAACAGCATGATTTCCATGTAGGAAAAAAGTATGATGGATTTGAATATATACCAATGCATAATAGAATGCTTACGGAGAAAAAAGCATGTGAAATGTTTTTAAAACATGAAAAAAAAAAAAAATATGTATATGTCTTTATAGGTCTAACAAGAAGCCTAAGTATAACTTCAAGTGAAACATTGTTTGAAACAGCGCAAGGAGAGAAAATCACGTTGCCATGTACCTTTGAACTCTCAGAAAAAGATGAAGGTCCACTAGATATTGAGTGGGTATTGATACCGGCAGATAATCAAAAGAAAGAACAAATAGTAAGTAGAGACTTTTTTGAACAGTGGTAATTTAGCTGTTTGAATAGGTCAACATAGGAATTCTGTTACTGACTTTTTGAACTTCCACTTTTTCCCGTAGGTCTGATGGGGATCATAACTAACTTTGAATCACCAGTCATATGAAATGTAGTGGAAGTTTTGGAATAGCAGATTAAGTATATATGTTAAGAAATTTCTCACAATAAATTTGTCTTCTAAAGAAGAACTGAAATTAAATATACTTCAGTTCCTGAAAACAAACTATGCTTTTGTACCTGCATTATGTTCCTGATGGAAAAACTGATTTATAAGAGTTTAATTTTAAAAATATTAACTCTTAGTTATTAACTCTTCTCTTTCTTTGGAAGCCTTATCAGCAAGATGACTCCTTTTAGTAGATGCATTTTACAGAATGAAATTAGAGCAACTTTAAACAGATTTCTTATTGTTATTTGGACAGGTGTTTGCTTGGAGTATTTGTTAGAGTACTGTGTGGTGATATTTTGAAGATTGAGGTATTTGACTAGGTCATACTTCTGGGATTATTTAAAATGGTAGAAAGAAACTGTCAATAATCTGAAGATATGAAATTAGTTTGAGCATTTACATGCCAAGTAGATTTCTGAATATTATTTCTTTTTTTTTATAGCTAATTATGTATGCGGTAGACAGGATTTATAATGACTATTATGCTGCTATGACTGGGCGGATGCAGTTTACTAATCCTGATCCCAGATCTGGTGATGGTTCATTAGATATCCTGAATTTAAAGTCAGAAGACACTGGCACATACCAGTGCAAAGTGAAGAAGGCTCCTGGAGTTCAAAGCAAAAAAATACAGTTGACTGTACTTGGTAAGTTAATGCTTTCCATGAATTTTCAGTGACACTTTTAATGTGTTTATTCCATCCTATCTTTAATGTCTAAAATGAAAACTTCTGTTCGGCAAAGTCATACTGAATCTATGATGATGCATCCATTATTGAGGTTTTGGGAGGGCTTGATATCATTCTGTTCTGAGGGATGAAGGGAATAATACGCAATTTAAAAAACTCTATGCCTGGCTTGTATTTCATAGAAAGTCTCTCTATGCATAGCTTTGTCTTTAGCAAAATGGCCTGACCTACTAGACCACAACTAGTAAGCATTTTGATTGTATCCTACTAATTCAATGATACTTTTTTTTTTTTAATTAGTAAAGCCAGCAAGAACTAAATGTTCTATTGAAGGATCACAGGAGATTGGAAAAGACGTTATCTTGAAGTGTGCATCGCGAGAAGGATCCCCACTTTTGTCTTATGACTGGAGGAGAGTGTCTGGCACACAGGAACTTCCTGCCACTTCCATGCTGAGTACTGCCAAAGTTTATTTATTACTCTGAAATATTGCATTTGTGTATTTGGCTTATCTTGAGTTGTGAGCATCTCATGCTTAATGTTGGTATAGAGTAGTCAAGATAAATGTCACTTCTGCCCTCACATTGGATAACAAAACTGGCTTTTAAAGCAAGTTGGGTTTTATTTTTTTTATTATTCACACTGGGAAATATTTCAAGCTTTAAGGTGGGATTCTTACCATTGGGCTGCAGAATCAGGCTCACCCATGCCCAAGTGTTGTGAGTTAGATTGTTTGCTGATGTTTTTATGCTCAAGTGAACAGTAGGGAAGAGTCAGAACAAAGTCTAAACTAGTGGTTAGAGCTGTCTTCAAGGAAGTGGAGACAAAAGCTTGAATTTTATTAGAGATTGAATGGAGGTCTTCACTTCCTGATCAAGTGACAGAACTTCTTGCTTAAGAAGAGGTACATGTCTTTACAAGAAAGGTTGTTAAGAGTTTTATATTCTGAATTTTGGCTGATGAATTCCAGAATATTTACAGTGGTGGTATTGGATTTTCATTGAGAACTTCACTGTGGAAGGTTAATTTGTTTTGCTTTGTGAAAGCTATTCTGGAATATTTTTTGGAAGAGTACTGCTCACTACAAGTTCTTTTTGATCTTTGTAGTTGCATAAACTGTAAACCTTGAGGTGGTGGGGTTTCCCTTCAGATTGTGAAGATCAAGAATCTGCTTACAAATAGACAGTTTAACTCAGGTTGTGTAGGGCATACAGGACAAAGTGGTATCACGTGTCTAAGAGCAGGCAAAGTAGATGTCTAGAGGAGAATAAGTTATGTGGTTCTTCCTCATAGGGATCTCCCAAATGCCTGTAATTTATGTCTTGGAAAATTCAAATGTGGCTTCAGTTCAATTGACTTAAACCTGACTTCTGTGAACCTCACCAGTTTCCTTTAAACTTCTGTAGTCTATTAGAATCTGTAATATCTTAGAATGTAGATTTCTAAAAATCAGCTATATATGAGGAACCTCATACTGTTTTTCATTGTGAACTTGCCTCCTGGTAGTGCTTGTTTTGATCTCTTATTTCTTGTTTTCACAGTGATCAGTGGATCACTAATGTCCTTCTCTGTACCAGTTGAGATCTTAAGCCTCCATTATTACACCCCTTCTTTCTCCACACCACAAATTTGTCTCATGGTAACAAAAAAAAGTTTACAGTATCAGTGCTGGACAAGAATGAGTGAGGAAGCTTGCACAAGTGGCACGTAACTTGATAAAACAATACTTGTTTTGAGCTAGTGAATGTCAGTTTGGGGACACTGAACACGTTCTCAAGAATCTAGACACTACCTAACTTGTTCAGTAGGAAGAGCAAAGTATTTGTGTGATGCTTTATTCCCGTCATATCATAGAATGTTTTAGGTTGGAAGGGACCTTTAAAGGTCATCTAGTCCAACAACCCTGTAGTGAGAAGGGACATCTTTAACTAGATCAGGTTGCTCAGTGCCCCATCCAACCTGACTTTGAATGTTTCCTGAGAGGGGACATCTACCACCTCTCTGGGCAACCTGTGCCAGTGTTTCACCACCTTCATTGTAAAAAAACTTTTTCCTTCTATCTAGTCTAAATCTACTCTCCTTTAATGTAAAACCATCACCCCTTGTCCTGTTGCAACAGGCCTTGCTAAAAACACTGTCCCCAGCTTTCTTATAGGCTCTCTTTTAAGTATTGAAAGGACACAATAAGGTCTCTCTGGAGCCTTCTTTTCTCCAGGCTGAACAACCCCAACTCTCTCAGCCTTTCCTCATAGGAGAGTGTTCCAGCCCTCTGACTGTTTGGTGTTTCTTGGGTTTTTCTTGTTTGGTTTTTCTGGGTTTTTTTTGTTTTATTGTTGTTATTTGGTTTGTTTTGGGTTTATGTTCTTTGGGGTTTTTTTCTGGTTTTTTTTTTTTTGTGTGTGTTGTTTTGGGGTTTTTTTGTTGGGTTTTTTTTCTGGGGGCGTGGGGGGCCTTCTTCTGGACCTCTCGCCAGAGCAGAGAGGAAGAATCATCTCCTTCAGCATGCTGGCCATACTTCTTTTGATGCAGCCCAGGATATGGTTGGCCTCCTGGTCTGCGAATGCACATTGCCAGCTTATGTCCAGCTCTGCATCCACCAGTTACCCCCAAGTTCTCTTTCACAGAGCTGCTCTCAATACCTTCATCCCCCAGCCTATACTGATACTGGGGATTGCCCCAACCCGGGTGCAGGACTGTACCTGGCCTTGTTGAACCTCATGAGGTTCATGGAAGCCCACTTCTCAAGCTTGTCCAGGTCCCTCTGGATGGCATCCTGTCCCTCTGGTGTGTCAACTGCATCACTCAGCTTGGTGTCATCTGCAAACTTGCTAATGGTACACTCAATCCTACTATGTCATTGGTAGATATTAAACAGCAATAGTCCCTATTCAAACCCCTGAGGGACACCACTTGTTGCCAGTCTCCATCTGGACATCAAGCTGTTGACCACTATGCTCTGGATGTGATCACCCAACCAATTCTTTATCTACTGAACAGTCCACCCATCAAATCATATCTCTCCAATTTAGATGGATGTTGTGGCGGACCAAGTAAAAGGCTTTATAGAAGTCCAGGTAGGTCAACATCCATAGCTCTTGCCTTGTCCACTGATGTAGTCACTACATAGAAGGCCACTAGGTTGGTCAGGCAGGACTTGCCTTTGGTAATGCCATATTGACTCTGTGGAACCATCTTCCTGTCCTCCAGGTGCCTTAGTGTTGCTTCCAGAAGGATCTGTTCCCTGATCTTACCAGGCACCCAAGTGAGGCTGACAGGTCAGTAGTTCCCAGGGTCCTCCTTTCTACCCCTTTTAAAAATGGGTGTAGTGTTTCCTTTTTTCCAGTCACCAGGGACTTTACCTGACTCCCGGGACTTTTCAAATGTCCTGGAGAGTGGCCTGGCAACTACATCAGCCAGTTCCTTCAGGACTCTGGGATGGATCTCATCAGGCCCCTTAGACTTATATATGTTCAGGTTCTTCAGGTAGTCATGAACCTGATCTTCTCTTACAGTGGGAAGAGCTTTGCCCCTGTTCCTATCTTGCAGTCCATCAACTCAGGAGGTGTGAGAAGAGAGGTTGGCAGTGAAGACTGAGGCAGAAAATTGAGTACCTCAGCCTTCTCATCCATTGTCACCAGTTTGCCATTCTCGCTCATCAGGGCGGGTAGGTTTTCTTTGACCTTCCTTTTCTGGCTGACATACCTGTAGAAGCCCTTCTTGTTATTCTTTGCATCCCTTGCCAACTTCAGCTCCAGCTGCACCTTGGCCTTCCTGTCCCCATCCCTACATCATCAGGCAGCATCCCTATACTCTTCCCAGGACACCAGTCGCTGCTTCCACTGCTTGTGTGGTTCCTCCTTGGCCTTTATTTCAACCAGCAGGTCTTGACTCAGCCATGATGCCTTCCTTCCCTGATTTCTGACATCTGGGGATCAAGAGCATTTGTGCTCTGTGGAAAGTGTCCAGGACCAGCATTGCATCCCCTCTGGCAGCGCTATTACCTGTCTTAAGAAGATGCCCTACATTCATCCTAGGAGTCTCCTGAATTACTTACAGCTCACTGTGCTTCTTTTCCAGCAGATGTTGGAGTGATTGAAGAGCCCCAGTAGGACAAGAGCCTGTGAAATCAAAGCCTTCTGTAGCTAGAGTGAAAAGGCTTTGTCAGTGTGCTTCTCTTGATCATGTGGAGTGTACTGGACACCAAGAGCAAGGTTCCCTTTGTTTCCTTGGTCTCCTTTACCCATAAGCTTTTGACCCGTTTGTGGTTATTCTTCAGGGACAGCTCTTCATACTCCATTTCTTGATGTAGAGGGCAACACCTACTTCCTTATCTGTCCCTTCTGAACAGCCTGTAGCCATCGACAGCAGCACTCCAGTCATGGCATTTGTCCCACCAAGTTTCAGTAAGGGCAACCAGATTGAGGCTTTCTAGCAGCTCCTCCTCTTTATTGCCCACTCTGTGTACATGCAGTGTCTTGCAGTGCTGATAGCAGATCTATTGGCAATTAAAGCATTGGCAATTAAAGAAGTTCTTACAGTGGAATCTCACAAAGGTAGCTGTCAATGGCTTTGAAAGCCCTGGGGAAATAATCTTTGTTTTCTCTGATTGTCTCCTGCCCTGTCAGCATGGCTAGACTTAACTGGTCACTCAATGGAGTGCTTTGTTCAGGTTAGATCCACCTCATGTTGAGCATGGGTTCTGCAGGCATCTGAACTGGTTGTGTAAAATTGGTTTAGACCAAAAGAAGAGAAGGAGGTGCTTCTAGGATGCAGTTAATGTTTTGTGTTTTACAATTTAATGTTAGGATGAGAGAATTGGCCCTTTCAAGCATGTGTTCCTATTTGTTGACAGAGCCATTAGTCTGTAGTCTTAAAGTCAAATGCTGTGGAACAAAAAGTAAAAGCCATTTACAAATAATAGTATTTCGTAGCACGATAGACTTTGGTTTTACTTGGATATTTTTAATATGTTATTTTTTGGTTAAGATTTTATGATGTGCTATTTTAATAATTCTGTAGTATTGAATATGGAATTAAACTTTGGAAGATGGTAAACCTCTACCTCTTGTTGTTTGTAGATAAAAATACAGGGGAGCTTCTCTTGAAAAATGCCTCTAAAGACTATTCTGGTACATACCATTGTGTTGCCTCGAACAGAGTTGGCATGGATGAATGTTCTGTTGAGCTGAATGTCACCCCTCGTAAGTGTTTGCTGTGTAACGGTCACATAGTGTTTTGTGTATAAAAACTGAATAATCTTTTTCCTCTAAACTTCTAAGAGGATTAAAAATACCAACCTTGTGGAGCTGATGGTTGCTACTTCAAGTCTTTACCTACTCAGATGGGTTTTTTTATGCATAAAGGTGTAATTTCTTACTGTTTTAAATGCATGTAATTGAAGTATACCCTCTGTGATTTAGTGATATACTATTAATCGGGATTATATGAAAATGTAATGTTTTTAATGGTGAGAGAAGTTGGTCATATAAATTTGACACTTAACACTATTGTTGTTTATCTCTTGTAGCTATAAATACAGCTGGTATAATTGCTGGAGCTATTATAGGAACTCTACTAGGTCTATCTATACTGTCTTTTCTCATCTTCTGTTGCTGTAAGAAACATAGAGAGAAGAAATATGAGAAAGAAGTACATCATGATATCAGGTAACAATTCTCTAGTTTCTGAGCAGTATTATTGAAGATTAACTTTTAAGTGTGTATTTCTGCAAGTAAGATACTTAACAGTTCAGATTTCTGTCTTAATCTGGAAAGCTTATTAACATACTAACAGCTTGTCCAGGGACTTTGTTTTGAATATGGTATAGTCAGTCATATCTCATTTCGGTAAAGGTTTTAAGGGCAATAAATAACTTGATTTTTATTTATTTTTAAAATTAAAGTAATATGGGAACCTCTTTTGATGACTGTTTCAAAACACAAAACAAATTCTCAGTTTGTTTCTAAGCTCCCACACAGTAATGGTGCATGAACTCCTGTTCTGCAACTTGTTTTTGTTCTTTTTATTTTCAGAGAAGATGTTCCACCTCCAAAAAGTCGCAGTTCAACAGCCCGCAGCTACATAGGCAGCAATCGTTCTTCACTGGGTTCAATGTCTCCCTCAAATATGGAAGGATATACCAAAACTCCCTACAGTCAAGTCCCAAGTGAAGACTTTGAACGTACTGCTGGTCAAAACCCAACCTTTGCACCTCCAAAGGTAGCTGCACCTAATTTAAGTAGAATGGGAGCTGTTCCCGTGATGATTCCAGCACAAAGCAAAGATGGGTCCATAGTATAAAATAATATTAATTTAAATCTTGTTTTTTAAGTGTTTGTTGTAAGTAATAGAGAAAACTACTATGTTCCACCCCTCATTTAAACAATGGCATGCAGTTTTCCTTGAAGAGAATGAATGAGTTAGTTTGAAAAGCCACCCATTCTCATTTTTTGATTTTAAACTTATTAGTATATGACAGTTGAACTATTTGCTAAAAGCATTGAAGTTCCTAAATAAATACTGGACACTGAAGGTATTTGGACCTCTGGTAGATTGCTGAAGAGACACTGTCAGCTGATGTGCAGTTGTGAGTATGTAACAGCGAGACACAAGTGAGGAGTAACAAAAACTTTTCATGTGTAGACCATGAAGTTTCTCAGTTCCTGGAACTCTATCCTCAATTTTGGAATAACAGAAATATTTTAACGTGGCCACTGTCTGATGTAGTTGCAGGGAGTTGAAATACTGAGGATGACTCTGAATTCTATTCAAACTGAGTATTTATGCAGTTCCTTAACCTAGTAATGTTTGGTTGGAGCACTTCTTGAGCTCTTATTTCAGGAGCTACCAGTTAATTGATTGGTTTGATTGATTTAATTAATCTATTCTGAATTTGAAGTTTCAGTTAGTGGAAATGTGACAGGATTCCTGCAAGCTCTTTGAAATGTGAATTTGTCTGTAATGACTAGTTCTAGTCATGTCAGATAACTTAATACTTATCTGATGCAAGAGGTCCTGTCAAGTTGTTGGTAGTGGTATCTAAGCTTTAAAATCTATAGATCAACTGTTACACTCACAGTAAAAATGAACATGTATCTTTATACAGGTCTTGAGTTAATTGTACTTTGTATTTTCCGAAGCCTGTTTAGATTCTAAGGCGGTGCTCTTTACTTTTTTTTTAACAAGCCGATTTACCTAGAAGCATTCATGGGGTTGTAACAAAAGCTATGAGGTAACTGGTATTTGATATCTGTCCTATGGCTCTAACATCACTGTGGTAACATCTTTTCCTATATGCATGTAAGCAGCAGCTAGCCTTTACTTAAGATGCTAATATCTTTCTGTATGAATTCACAAGGAGCTTAAAGCTCACTTCTCCTTGCCTCTTCAGCATCCCTAAATATTGTGAACAGACGCTTAGACTTCTAAGACCAAGAGTTTCATGCAGCCAGAATCTGAGAGGAAATAGTTATCCAGAATTGATGATATAAATCTTGCAGTTTAAGATTGCAGAACTGGGAAGAATAGGGTTTAAACTTAAAGCATTACAGGAGGAACAGAACAATTCCTTATCTTACTTTCACACATACTTAAGGGCTTCTGATAGCTCCTGATGATTGATATTATATACCTGTGGAAGCTGGATTTAAAGCTTAGTGCAGTTTGAATCTTTGTGGAGCTGTTTTTTCTTCCTCCTTAGTTACTACTTTCTTCTTCATCCTGTGCTGGGGGCTGGAGGGGGGGGACAGAGGGGAGTCCCTTCAGCTTATTCTAGCTATAGATGTTAAATTGCAAGGTATTTTGGAGACCTCTAAAGGCATATAGTATGTGGCCCTTATGTTGATGGAAGTAAATATCTAAATAGCCTGTTGAAAGATGTTAGGATTATTTGTATGTAGCAGCAGTGAGAGAGAAAACATTTCCCCAAACTTCTAGGTTTAGTGTCTGCTTTTCTGTAGCTGCTTATAGATCTGTGATAAATTCTTTGGCTTATCCTTACAACAATGTTTGTCCTATCTGTAGTTAGGTGCACAGTTTTTGGCTGGCACTATTAAATGTAAAGAACATACCCTTCATATGAATTTAGAAACTTGAGTGGCTATTAAGTATTCTAGACTTACAGTTTTACACATTTGGGACTTTTTTAGATTGTAAACTGATACTGATAGAGATGAGACTTTTTTATCTTTCATGTGTGCCTTGTCAATAAACTTTACCTGATTGTAACTTCGGTTTTTATGAATTTTCTGGTGCCTAAACTTACTGTTTGAACAGGTGCTTAGATGATGGTACAGTTCTTAAAACGTGACACTGTGATCTGATTTCTTGATTCTTATGTACTATTTATACCTCTTCATGCCTATTTTTGGATGTGACTTCAGTGTCTCTCTCTGTATTGTTCTGTATTTCAAAATGTCAGTTACTACTTCAATGTTTATGATCTAAGTATTTATATTCCTGAAACCTGTTCAGTTGTTGTACCAATGAGATGGATGATTGACTTTTACTCGCATGGTAAATAATACATTTAGTAACTGTGCCAAACATATGCTTATGAAGAACAATAGATGAGGAGACATCTTCTTGCATCCAATTATTGTGATAGAAGAGACTTCCGAGGTTTTAATCATACACTGATTGTTTACCTTGAAACAAAGGCCTTCCTTAATGAAAAAGGTAGAGTTGTTATAATACAAGTTGAGTACAAAACTAAACTGAATCACAGATTGAGAGATAGCTATAAACCTAAGCAACCAGGCAACAAACCTACTGAATTTGGTTCTTAGCCATCTGTGGATATATGTGAGAATAGATGTGGGTGTGGGGTTTTTTTGGTGGGTTTTTTTGTTTTATTTTGTTTTTTGGGGTGTGTGTGGGTGTCTGTGTTTTTGGTTTTTTGCTTTTTAAACTTTTTTGGGGTGGGTTTTTTCTTTTTTTTCCTTCCTTTTTTTTTGTTTGTTTGTTTTTTGTTGTTGTTTTTTGGTGGTTTTTTTTGACCTGAGACCACGTACTTACAGTCAGGTAAGCCCTAGGACACTCAAGAATAGAAACTTATCTCACTAAAGCAACAGGATTTACACATGCTTAATGCTCTGTCAGCTTGTACAAAATAATAAATGGACAGAAGAGAATAGCAGTGTGATGTGCCCTCAGAGCCTAGCTGTTAGGCTTAGCAGCCTTGACAGTGTCTGTCTATTTATGTAATTGCACGGAAAATAGAAGAAATAGAATCTGACATAGTCCTTATCTGAAATAAAGAACCTCTG
Source organism: Actenoides hombroni (assembly GCA_024336885.1). Taxonomy (NCBI): domain Eukaryota; kingdom Metazoa; phylum Chordata; class Aves; order Coraciiformes; family Alcedinidae; genus Actenoides; species Actenoides hombroni. The sequence continues at coordinate 607,659 of WUAM01000316.1, forward strand.
ACTTGGGGTAAACTTTTGCCGCAAGTTGCTATCATCATGCCTTTTTGAATGGATACAGCACTACTATGAAAACATAATACTGCCAAATTAAATTATTTCTTTTGTCAATAGATTGTTCACTTACACTGGATTATGATTCTCAAAAGCAGCTACTGTAGTTTAGCAATGATTTCTAGCTGTGTAGGAGATGAACTAGTTAAACATGTGAGGCGTCCAATCTTACAGATAACACTGCTAACAGAACTCTTTTAGGAAGTAATGGCAGCTGATATACCAGTTAAAAGGTGGCATTTTTAATCTCTCATTTTTATTTACAAAAAAAAAGGAAAAAGGAGGGAGTGTGTTACCATTATGTAAATACTCTAAGTGAATTCAAGAAACCTCTAGTTAATGTCATGACTGTAAACTTGGCTGTTGAGGACTACTATATATAGAAGAAAACTCTCAATTTTAGCATGGTGTGAATAAAGTGTTAGACTTGTAATACTGTAGAGGTTATGTAACACTTGTCCATACATTACAAGCATTTTCATAAACTTTCTGAAATGAATATTTAAAGATATTTGTGTGAAACTTCCTTACCTAAAAATGAATACTTCTTCCAAAATTGTAGTGCACAGAAATGCCTTGTTGGAGGGGTAAAACATGACTCTTGAAAGAAATGTACAATGCATACGTCTTTATCAACTCTGATACTAGTCACATTCCTATTAGATGTATGCTTCTGCTTAATAGTACAAGGAAGAATTCTTTAATTGCAAGTTTTTCTTTATGCTGAATGTTGTATATTACTGTTTTCCATGATAAGCTTTTAATTTTTTTCTTAGCAGTGTATATTCTGGATCACTTTAGATCTTTGTTCCAGTCTAAAGACAGTACTATTTGTGCCACTTAAACCTTGTTTTATACACTTGATAGGTGCTTTATGGGACCCGTCGGTTATTGGTCCTCTAGCATTGAAGCACAGCTCAATTGCAGTTGGAGCAATAATATTTCCTGGAATCCAAAATGTTATGATGTTATATTACACTTCTCATACACAAAGCATGGACTTGAATATTGATATGAATTTCAGTTTGAGGTTTTATATTCACAATTTTGGGGGAATGGTATTTTACAATACAAGTGAGTGAATTTGTAAAAACAAAATCCAAAATTTTAAGATGTTGTAGTTCCATGACAGACTTGTGTACTTTTTGAAATAAAACTGTTGGAGAAAACAGTAGTCTGTCTTTATTTTAAAGTAGTACTTGTGTATGGCTTCAGCTTTCTCTTTATGTAAAGTGAATGGAAGTGAATTAATAAATATGGCTGTGTATACCACACTGGCATTAATAAGTTCATTTCTTGCTTTCCCCCCCCCTCACATTAAGTTTTAACATCTCCTTTGATATTTTAAAACATGGCCCTTTTTTTCTCAATTGTAACTACAACGACCCATCGAAACCATCTCTAACCACACCCCGC
>WUAM01000316.1:609225-619621 GCA_024336885.1 Actenoides hombroni
AAAGTAGGTCTTTTGTGTGGCTTCAGCTTTTTCTTTTTGTAAAAGGAAAGGAAGTGAATTAATAAAAATGGCTGTGTATACCCCACTGGCATTAAAAAATTTATTTCTTGCTTCCCCCCCCCCCCCCCCCATTAATTTTTAAGATATTCTTAGATATTTTAAAACATGCACTTGTGGTTTCTAGTTGTAGATACACAGATGCAGTGATCAATTTTAAAAACATACTCGAGTGATCTCAACAGTTGTTCTGAAACTGTTGGCTGGAAAGGAAGTTTAGATTATATTTCATTCCTCTTTATTTTAGATAAAACCAAAAATTACTGAAACTGATACACTGTCTTTAAAAATTCAAACAAGCAGACTTACAGCACTCAAAGCATGTTCATAAAATGGTTGGATTTATATTGTCAGTTAACTTTCATCTTTTTTGTTTCCAGTGCAGTTCACTTCAGATATTCCCCACCCCTTGGCCCTTGGAAACCAACTGATCACTGACCTTGTAATCTTACCTAAGATTAATGCAGTTTCTCCAGTATCGTCTTGGGCACATATTTATTTTTAGGAAACAAAAGTCTGGCATGGGCTCTGTTTGCATTAGTGGCATATATTATGTTTCTGTCATCGAAGGCCTCATGCTTACATTTGTTCCTAGTGTATGCATATCTTCATATATTAGTGTGTACCTGTGCTGTGCCAGGTGCTTCAGTCACTTGTTTGTGTTTATATAAAAAACTTATTTGATACATGTGTGCACAAGCATATGAAGTTAAATGGAGTACTGGTAGAAAAAACTTTCTATTTCAAATGAGTATTTGTGCTCAAATACAGGGGGAAGCCTAATAAAAATGATGGTTTGGCTTTGTATCTATTTGTAGAGCTCTAAGAAACCTTACTCTACACCGTTTTAACATTAGCCTTGACTTGAGTTCAAGACTTGGGTCCTTTCCTAAGGTGGCAGTTTTGTCACAGATGGGAGTTGCATGCCTCAGCTGCCCCACATCTTTTTTTTGCAGATGAAGTGACTGTGAATCAGAGAAGCTAGGCACCTCCTGCTTGTCTGTGGGAATTCCAGTAAAGCAGCTACTGCTTTCCTGAGAGCATCCTGAAAGAACAGAGGGCACTTGTAATGTGGTAGTTCTACAAAATCTTCTTGGTCCTTATATATGTATTAGACAATGCCTTGGATAAAGTTTCTTATTAGGGCTGTCTTGATGATTTTTGTTCTCTGAACATCTTTGTGTACTTTGAGCTTACTATTTCATATTTACTTCTCAGGTGGAGAAGCTTGGGTTCTTTCAAGCTCTTTGATAATGCTGATAGGCAATTAATTGCTAGAGTGTTTTAGAAAACAGTTAATGGCAGTGACTTAGCCTTGCTTTCTTTCTTGTGTGTAAATTCTATGAAAGAACTAAAAGTGTTTGTGAAGGAAAAGGGTAATTAAGAAGCAAAATCAAGAGTAGAGTGAAAGAAGCTGTGATTGTTGCCTACTTTTCCAAGTCTTGGCTTATTCTAAGATAACCTTTCACTTGTGGGATGACTGTAGGTGATCACTTAAAAGAAGAGTTGCATCTTAATATGAAAATAATGTGTGTACTTGACTTACGTTTCTGTTGCTTTTTAAACTTGCTTTAGGCTTTTTGTGGAATGGTACAGACTCAGCAATCACAAGAAGAATATGAACCTTTAATTTTAGAAAATAACCACTCTGGCAGAAAGCTGGCCTGGAGGATTGCATTGTCCCTGCTTTTGACTTCCATTCAAAGTCAAGTTTCTGAAAATAAGGGTCCTTTAAGGATCTTTTGATTTTCATATTCTTGTAAGTCAATGTTAGTGTCACCCTCATAAGTTGGAGTTTTGAAGACTTCAACTTCTAGCTCTTCAGTACTGGTCAGTTTGCTTTGAATATGCAAAGTCAATAGTATTTAATGGTAGCAGCTTCTAGTTGGGTCCTCATTTTTAGTGGATTAGCACAGTCACTGAAATCTCCTTTGGCCAACACTACCTGAAAACAGATGAAGGACAATTCTACCATATTATTCAGGCAACATTCAGAAAGTTGTGTAACTCCTGCAGGAACCTTTTAGGATGCCAGGATTTCTAGATGGCAGGAGGAGAGTAGCTTTATAAAAAAAAGTCGAGTGTGTTGGTTACACAACTTGATTATGTAACAATTTTAAAACATGGCAATATTAGAAGAGACGTTAACATCTGAAAGCACATCATTTTACCTTCAGTAATCTAATTTTTTCTTCAGGGAGAAATCCTCTGGAGGCAATATGTCCACTGGGAAGCGCAGAGAGCTTTGTGATACAGTGACAGTTGTCCCACTTCTCAGGGCTGGATGCTGTGGTTCTGTGGGCTGCAGGCAGGATGGAAGTTGGGTGCTCTATATGTAGGGTATCGGACTCTCTTCCCAGAGTATTTATCTTAACTGCGAAACAGGGAAAGGAAAGCAGCAAGTCTCCTTGGTTGGTGGAGAATTCTGTAGAAGGGATCAGAATTCTGGAAGTGAAAATGAACTGTCCAACTTGAAGCCTTTCCCTTCTGGCTTCCAGCAGTATCTGATTTAGGAGTTTTCAGACAGTCTGCAAAACGTTTTGGCATTTAGAATTGCCAGCACGTCTTCACTATTAAATTGCAGAATCTTGTGCCTTTCTGATTATGCATAATTTTGGCATGTGATGTTTTTGGTTACGTTATTACTAACAATACTCTGTAAAAGAAACAGTGAGGAAAAAACTGTGGACTAGAGTCTCCTGAATGTGCTGGATAGGGCAGATGGTGACATCGTGGCTTCTTGGTGCTCTGAGCACAAACATCTCAATGGGTGCAGTGGTCACCCAGGTTAGGTAGCATGTCATTCAGAATGTGGTATCAAGGAATAGTAAATCAAGTGTTAAAAAGCTATAAAAGTAACTTAATACCATTAATATAATAGCTTCCACTTATGTCAATTTTGTAAATGGTCTCGTGTGAATAATAGGAAAGAAATGAGATCTTGTTTCTTGTGGTCAGCTGCTGCTGTACAAGTGAACTAAAACCTTTTCATAGCTTGTGATTTAGGCCACTCCATGATTTGGAAGTGAAACTATTGTCCCATACAGGAATCTGAATCTCCTTATATCACTTGGTAATATTTTACTTGTGAAACAGCAGTCAGGGTTAGTTAGATTTCACAGAAGTTAGTGTGCAGCAGAGCATCCATTCTCAAAATTTAAGGTCTTCGATTGCAACCAGCAGCAGCAGCTCACGGAGCATCTCTCCAGTTGTTTGAATTGGTGGTGTTTCTAAGAAAATAATTGCGTAAGTCGAGACATTTGTGCTGTGCCTTACTTAACTAGGAGATCAAGATAAAATTGTTACTTAAGATTTCCATTTACTAGTAGAATAGCTCAGGTAGGATGGATACTGATACCCTTAGACCAGAAACCGACAACTGGTGGTTATACATAAAGCTACCAAATTGCTTGTGACTGCTGGAGATGATGACAACTCTGGGGCACAGCTGGTGGTTTGCAGAACATGTCAAAAAGCTTATGCTGTGGCTGCTAGCACCGAACTTTTTATCTGGATAAATAAAATGCCCTTCCATGTCGCTTCCAATCCTGTAACTGTCAAGACCAGGAACTGTTCATCTCAGCTCTAGGAACTGTAAAAATACAAAATAAAGCTTGCAGTTACTTTATTTTAATATATTCTTCACTGTTTCTGGTTGGTGCACAGGAAAAACTACAACTCTCTCAATGGACTCAACTTCAAATGAAGTGTTTGGGCTTGTCCTGATTTCATGCTTGTATTCTGTAATTTAATATGAAATTGCAATATCTGTTTCTCTCGCTTCAGGCTTGAGTTGTGGTTTGAGTGATCTCTTTAGGTATCCTATTTAATTTAATGACCTCGTATCCCTATTTAAAATGAGAAAACTCACTGTGTTTAAAACACAGAATTTGAAAAAAACGCTGTGGTCTCCCATATTGTCTCTAGCCCACTCGGGATAAAAAAACCACCGAATTTTATGACTAAACGTGAAATGCTTTGTGTCGAACCAGAGGAATGAATTCTGTGTGTGGGAATCCCGACTGCCCTCTTGCGGCTGCTGCTTGGGCAGCCCAGGTCCCGTTCTGTGGCTAAATGCCACCCTACAGCTCTTGCAGTCGCTAGGTAAGAAATGTTAGAAAGCAAAATAACCTTCTGAGGTGCTGGAACGTTATTTTATTAAAGCTTATTCAGGAAAATAATTTGAGTAAGAAAACGGTTATTGTAATCTGCATCAAGACCTTTTGTTTTTTCTGGATAAGCTCTGGCAAAAAGCTGTAAGCTGTGCAGAGATCATTAAAGGAAATGCATGCTGAGGTATGAATGTAGATTTTGACAGTTTTTAACAATTGTGTTGAGAAGTGCTGTATTTATATTACCTTTGCACACACTGTTGGTAGGCTGGAAGTACATCTACATCGTTTTTATTTATAAAAAAAACCCCAAACCAGTGTAACTGAAGCCTGATTGACTAGTATGGATCAGAGCTTGGCGTTAGTTATTAAAATGTCTGTTTTCCTCAGACTGAAGTTAAGGTCACCAATAAGGTTTCTTTGTTGGCAGCTCATTGAGATAAAAAAAATAAATCCTCAGACACATTGTAACTTCATCTGTTGGTTTTCTTTTTAGAGCAAGACAATGAACTTTGCAATTCTTGTACAGATAACATCCGGTTCTGATCACACTGGCCTTGCGTACTTGAAAGGCATTGACATTGTAAACATAGATTGCTTGTTTTTAACATCAAGGTTATGTTGCTGCTTGAAGTATTTTAAGTATTATTTAAATATGACATATGCGTATCAATGTAGGACTTATTTATTTATTTAATAGTGCATAAACTGGGTGGGCAGGCAGGAATCTGAGACAACCCAGTAAAATCCTTTATTCCTAGATGAAAGATCTGTAAGGAGTGTTAGAGCCTTTATGCTCAACATTCCTTTTTGTTGCCGGAATTAGCATAATTTCCCTGCCCATGCTATTACCTGGCTAAGCTCGGATTTTAATCAGCACTCTGAGTGGGGTATCCTACTGACAGTGAAAATTGGGTCATTATATTACACACGTGAATTTTATTCTGACAGCATCCTGTGTCCATGCCAACCATATTAACTAGTTAACTTACTGCTGGCTTTGTGGTTTGTATGTAGAGGAAGAATTTGCTGAATGTGTAAGGAAGCTTAGGATGTTCTTTATACTTCACATGGCTAAAAAAGAAGCTCACTTACCTGCAATAATAGCAGTAGTAAAAGAATCCCAAGGCAAGGGAGGATTAGGGGTTGATGTCCTGTCTCTGTCATGACTGAGCTATGTGATGCAGGGGTTTTTTTGGTGGTTTTTTTGTTTGTTTGTTTGTGTGGGGTTTTCTGTAACATTGACATCTTCTTATTCCTTCCACATCTGTTAGAATGGAGACAGTTCTGTTGACTTTTAGGGACTTGTGGAACTAATTTCCTATGAACACTGCCACTTTTTTAAAGCTATCCTTGATGAGTCTTTTCAGTCTTCACCAGCTGCCCATTTAGTCCTTATTTTCACTTGTTTCATAATGTTAGAAAATTTTCAAATATAAGTATTTAAAGATAGCTATCTTGGTCAGAACATCTGTGGTTGTCTTCCCTACTGCTTGGGTTTTTTTTAATTATCTCCTGACAATAGTCACTCTTCCAGTACTTCCAGTACTTGAAATACCTGGGTATTTCAAGTTGTAGTAAAAATAATAATAGGGCAGATCTCATTATGAGGGTGAAAGATCCCCTAAAGCTAATTGCCAGTGCAAGGGTAAATACGTTTTTTCTGGAGGTTTTGTCAGAGATCCCAGCTTGGATTCCTGCTTGGCATCACCTAGGAAGGCGGCAGCTTCTCTCTCTTTCCACTCAATAGCATGTAGGAAAAAGTATTCACCTAGACTTATGTCCCTCATCACTCAGCTAGGTGCCTTGACAGTCCCTCACCACCCTTTTCTCTGCTGCCTGTTGGAAAGGTATTCTTAGGGTAAAGTAGTACGTACTACTTATTTTGGAAATACAGAATGAAGACGTGTTGCGTACTTACCTTTATTCTAACTGCTATTGGAGGTATCTAGCCATATATACTTATGCTGACAGGCTGAAACACATAAAAAGAGAGAGACATAAATATTTTCCTTCTTGTCATTGCATTGGCCCTGTCAGCAACAAATTACTCTTTGTGTTTGGCTTTTTATAAAACTTTCCTCTGTCTGTGGCTTCCCACTTACACTGGTCGCTGACCTTCTTCTTTCCACTACATGCTGCTTTTTTATTTCTGATTGCTGGACTTTTCACTACAGAAGTAGGATGGATTTTTAGGCAGTTTTTCCCTTTTCTGAATATAGTCTGTTTCTATTTACCATGCTTTTGTGAAGTGTCATTCTTTTTAGTGATCTTTTCTATTATATTTTTTCTTCCTGAACAGTTGCACTCTTTGTCTTTGGGTTAAGCATTAGGCACTTCAGACTAAATGCACCATATATTGTATTTTTAGCTGTATATCCAGCTTAAACATAATAACGTTATGATTGCAAGTACCTGGATAGACAGACAGCAGTTTCTCATTAATTGATGTTTTTCTTTCAAGATCTAAAGGAGTTACCACATCTTGTTTATAAGTTACAACACTGGTGGGTGGATTTTTATTTAGTTAGTTTTTTTGCTTTATCACAGCTGCATGAGTAACCTCTAACTGCATGCTAGGGTTTACTTGCCAGACTGTATTTTTCTTAACTTTTTTTTTTTTTTTCTTTTTCCTTTGGTAGGTATTTACTTAGATGAGAAGGAAAGAAGAAGAAAATCAAGGCTGAAAGTGTCAGGACAGTGCAGGCAAAGGAGAACAGATTATGTTGTATTTGTTCCCTTTTACCCTTCTAGTTCATTTAAGCATCTGATTTTTTAAAAACTTTTTTGCTTTTCCAAACAAGTGGCAGATCAAGAGCTCTCACCCTATCCCAGCTTGTCTCTGTGTGCCATATAGCAGATTTTTTTCTTCATAAGTAGGGTATGTTAATTATCTCTTGACTCCTTCATGAGAGGGAGCAAACAGGACGTGCTTAATGATGAGCCACAGCTGCGTGAGCCCCAGCTCACAAGCCTGCCTTATTCCTGAGAACAGCTACCTGTATAAATGTTTTGGCATGTAAGAGCTCTGCTTCTTCAGGATTTTCCAATAGAGTGGGATAGGATGAGCTGTATGTGGAGCAGCTTAATCTTTACTTCAAAGGCATGTTTACTAATTAACAACTAGTTATCTCTTCGAGAGCTATTAGTATGAGAGGTGGGAAATAGGAGTGTTGTGTTAGCTGTGGTGTGAAGACAGGAATACAGACAGAAAGGACACTTTTTGTCTCAGTGTTCAGTTCCAATTGAATATGCCTCCTTATATGCCTTAAAAGAATAAGTATGTAAACGATAACTAGAATGAAGCTGTAAAACAGATTCTCATGCTAGAAAATAGCATTAAATATACAGAAGGCAAATGTGATTTAATGTCAAGAAGTGCTTGGTACTGATTTGAGTTATGCTTCAAGCAAGGTTTTGTGAAGGTACTCTATTTTTACTGTCACATGCAACTGGGAGATTTTATTTGATATGTAATTCTGATTGCAGTGTGGCAGTTTGCAAGGAAGAAAGTGAGATGTTACAGAGATAGCCTCAGTCATTTTTTTTTAAAATTATTATTCTTATGGAGAAAAAATTGTGACATTGAGGCATGTTGTAAAAATATATCAGGACTGGGATAGTAATACAAAAGCTTGTAATAACCTTAAATGTTGGAGTAAGAAAATTACATGTTTACAGTAAATACAATCTATCCATATCCTTTTGTGGATTATTAATTAGGAAGTTGTTTTCTGTTAGAATATCATGTTTGGAGTACAGGCAGCATAGAGAAAAGGCAGTTTTGCAGCGTGGTGTGGTAGCAAAAACACTTAGTTACCATTTTTCTTACAACATCAGTCTTGAAACATTAAGTTAAAAGATACAGAGCTGACAAGGAACTGTAACTGGAACAAAGAATTATTTTTTGCTATGTTTGTGCAAAAAAAGTATTGCTTGAAGAAGTCAACAAAAATAGTCAAGGAGCCAGAACTGACTTCTAAGGACATGGTGAGGAAACCAAGTATGCAGATTGGGATGAATCACTGCATTCTTTGAGAAAACTGAGTGTTTATAGCAGTAAACAATGAAAATGTATGATTATTTGGTAGTTCAAGTTACTGCTATGAAACTGGGGAGACAGATATCTAAGCAGACTTTGACAAATACTTTAATAGTTGATGACAGTAGGTATGTGATGGGAAATCCATGAGGATTTTCAAATAACTTGAGTGATGACATTAAGAATTTGCTATTAATTTAAACTTAGTTATTTAAAGATTGATAAATGACTGATAAACAAAGCTGATTTTCTACACCACTGCACTAGTTCTCTGTGAGAAACTGTTATAAACTCTAATCTGAATGACCGTAACTTGGGTGATGATTGGAATTGTGCATTTAATTACTGTATATTGCAGCATCTAGCCTCTTGTTAATATAGATTAACGATATTCTTTCTTTTTATAGTATGACATCGCACACAAGATTGGTGACATAACTGTGGTATAAACATGAAGAACAAGGCATCATTTTTTGCATGACTTTCAAGTGTGGTGAAACTGAAGTACATTATGAAATGAAGTGCTGTTTTTTTACTTGATCTCACTTTAGATTCAAGATTAAGTAGGCTGTATTCAGGTTTGTAAGTACCAATTTTTTTCTTTTATATATTTTTAATGCAAAGTTTACAAACTAACTTCCAACGTTTTACTTGCTAGTTCTTAGCATTTTGAAAAGTGTGCACAATCACATCTCTCTGCCACCCCCCCACCATGGAGATTCACAAAATTGGAGAGTTAACAAAATCAACTCAGGTAGTAGAAATATAGAAATATAGCCTTAAGCAGTGGAGTGTTGAAAGAGATTGTAGTATGAAATAGTTTTGGTTTTTTCCTAGCTTTCTGGTCTGCTGATTTGATAGGAAGTGTATCATCTATTTAATGCTGTAGTGATACCAATGAGGTCCTAACAAACCTGTGTGAAATGTGCTGTATTTTAAGATTGTATATATTTTGTAACACTTAATAAAATGTACATGAACGTTACAGTTATCACATGCTTCAGCATAATCTGTTGCTGCAGGTGTTGTGGTAATTCATGTCTGTACATTGCCTCATTCCTTCTGCTTCCCGATTTACCCGGCAGGAGCCTAGAGGGAAGAAGAGCAGTGCTCTGCAAACCAGGCTAGTTATGGGGCCCTTGTTGCCTCCTGTGGCATGGAGACTTTGGGTATTGATTTCATAAGGAAGGTATTGACCATACCTGACTATGTAAGGAAGAGACCGCTGTAGACTGATCCTGTCAATGGGAGCTTTACTAAGCTGTTAATTACTATTAATTTTTGGAACCTGGTACCCTGCTGGTACACCAGCATTTTTCATAACTCATTATCTGTCACAGTCCACACAAATCAGAGCACGCTGAAGACTACTGCAGTGTTTAGGAAGTAACAGCAAGCATATGCAAACTCAAACGTGGTTTTGATCAACTGCATCTTTCTGCTCTTGAGAAATACTGGGTCTATGTGTGTGTGCTGTTTTTTTACTATTGTAAATACATAGATAATAATTTAAACATTAATCCACTCATATCTGGTTTGCTGTGGTCTGATGGCAACTGTGTAACCCATTGGTGAAACTGGTGGTTATAACGTTGAAAGAACACATTACTTATTAAATTAATTTTGCTTCTGTTTTTGAGAGGACTGCAGCTAATTATAGGATAAACTCTCATACTTTTGACCAATAGTTCCATATAATTGGTTTGACTAAACATACACATGAAGAAACAAGTAAAACCATCTAAGGAAATAGTAGTATCTTAATGAGAAAAATGAAAGAGAGGGGGGGTTTCTAAGTGTCACATATTTAAGTAGCCAACATAAAAAAAAAAAAACAGAATTCCTAATCTAAGTTTAATATTATACTTACAGAAAAGACATTTTGCCTTTAAGAAGCACTTGTTTTTATGCCAGAACATTACATTCCTCATTCTCTCTTTTGACTCCGTGCTGCCTAAACTTGTCTGTGAGTGAATCTGGCAAGTAATTAATCACGGTAAAATTCCACTGGGATCAGTATGAAAGTTACCTGGTCAAGAAGCAACAACTGCCTGTTTAGTGTATGTTCTGTAAGGCAGTGATTTGTAGATATAATTTATCTTTTTTGATATAGTGTGCTTCATATAAAATGAAGTGTCTTTCCCCACCCTACTCACCACACCCCCCCCCTCCACCATCTTCCCTC
>WUAM01000316.1:620037-641992 GCA_024336885.1 Actenoides hombroni
AATGGTTTTGAACACACAGGAACAGATGTGTAGATAAAAATACATTTATTTATTGGTTACCTGCTGGTGAAACCCATGATACAGTTAAGTCTGAAGATTGAGTATGACTCTCAGTCTGCTTTTTGCCACCTTTCTCATGCTTGGAAGATATAATAATGAAGCCTGGAGTTCATTCTTGTGTAGGTTATTGTGACCAGATGGCTGTTTAGGACTGATTGTAGATATCAGGAAACCTTTTCACTTGGTTGTAATTGAATTTTTCAACCATTTTTCCTTTATATTTAATACATAGAATAGCTTGGTCATGGCATGATCAGCGGGTGAAAAACACCCCGGCTCTTGTGCCAGCACTATTAAATGAGAAAAAGTGCATTTCATGTACCTTAACTTCTTGCCAGAGCTTGCTTTTCACAGGAAAGTTCAAACAGGTGCTTGCGTGTTAATTGTGCTCTTGTCCACACCCAAATATATCTCATCTGATGTTATACATGCAAGCTAACTGGCCTGCACCTAGAGAGTCAGACAATGCCTAAATGTCACCTATACTTGGTAGCCTGCATCTTTGCTGCAAAAGAGAAAAACTAACTTGCAGTGCTTTCCCACCATCCCCACATAGTATGTTGTTCCGTCCAATGGGAATTGTTAGACTAAGAGGATGCTTTACTCCATTTAGTTTAGACCACTTCAGTTTCATTTCTCCAAAACCCATTATAATTACAGACATCTGAAGAGCAGCACTGCGCTCATCCATTCTCACACTTACTGGCATCATCTTCGTGGTTACCAAGCCCTGCAGTCATGTGGACATCTAGGTTTGATGTAGGCTTTGGAAAATATATGTTGCAAGCTGCTACCGAGGTTGGTTCTGTGGGTTCATACTGCTCAGTGGTGTCTTGCACTGTGTCTAGGGTTTAGGGCAAGCCAGGTAGTTCACCAGATGAACTTTCCCATAGTCTAGGGGCTGATTTGGATTCATACTTTGCCCTACAAGCAACATGGAGGCAACAGGCTCAGAAATGAGAAAATCTATGCCAGTGACTAGCAATGTGATGTTGCTACAGCTCTATCCATGCCTGAATTTATATCATTGTAAGTATTTGCATAAAATTAAGGAATCTCAAACTGTGACTGTAGCATATGCATTTTGAATGACAGAATTCAGTGTGCTACAGAAAGGATTGGCCCAGCCTCTTGGCTTTTCTTTCCTGGCCTTGGGCTACCTCCTATTTTGTCAGCATTAAGTGCTAGTCCAGCTGCCATGAAGCACATCAGAGATGTGATATAGTTTAAAATTACTTGCATATGTTGTAGTCTAGTTTTAACTCAGGTTTGTTTATGATCTCAGTTCAGTAGGTGGCTTCACCAATATTTGTGCTGACAACAGGGGCAGGAGGCAAGTGTGAAAGTGGAACCAAGGATCAAAGTACAAGAAAAAGGCAGAAAACTGCTTTCAGCAGCAGTGCTTTAAGCATTGGGCTCAAGGCACTTGAATGCCCTCCTCTGAGGAGGGGGTTAGACCACATAAACTCCAGAGGTGCTTTTCAACTTCAGTTCTTCTGCAATCCTGTGAAAAAGACGTACGTAGCCAAATTACCTCTGCATCAAAATGTGGTGATCCTCAGCTGCCATGTAAAGTTGAAAGTGCTGGAAGGCTACAACCACCTCAGCTTTTGAGACAGATGTTTCAGGCACCTCTAGCCTCCCATCCTGCTCAGAAACCCTTTAGTCTGAATAGGATGCGCAACTTGCATTGTATTGCATGTGCATCCTATGGCTACCACACGCATGAACCTTCACAAATGTCCATAGGTAGTAGTGGGATAAAGCACACTGGCAGCAGCTGCCACTTCTAATACTTAAAGGAGATGGCAGTTGATAATGCTGATGATGTCTTCAACAGTGAGCTTGCAAAAATGTAGGCAACTATTTTATGTGACTCAGAAGTAATTTCAGGTCTCTCCTTAGGGCATCTTGTGAAATGTTCACGTAGGCAAATCACCTTTGGCTTCAGTGGCCATGCAGATGGGTCACTGGCACTGCAGTTCTCTTTGCAGGCTCCAGGTCTCCTGTGTGACTTAGAAAATATAGATGGATGACAGAAATGAAGAGGAATAGCTTGCTTCAACCTCAAATCAAATAATATGTGGAAGATAAAGAGGGAAACCATTATATAAAAGGAAACCCCCGCAAGTTTGATGCCAGGTTCAAAGATTGCTTGTTGGAATCCACATACCCAAGACCCAGCTCACTGCATTTTAACATAAGTATTACAGGACATAGCTATGACTTCAGCACGGTTTATTCCAGTTCATTTGTATTCCTCATATGACTTTCACTGTTTACAGGAAAAAGTGATACATTAAGAATCTCAAGTAATTTATTCTGAGTTGCTTTCTTAGATAATATAATGCAGGCTTCATTAACTTTCAGGAAGCAGCTAGACATGAGCAGAAGCCTGAGCTGATAGTGAATATGCAAAAATGTTTGCAATGCACTGTATGGACTATTTTTTTTTTTTATAAGTAATTCCCCAGTTACAAATTAAGTAGCATTAATTACAGTTACTACAACATAAGCTATGAAACTTTTGGCTGACAAAACCAAAATAAATGGAATTACCACTTTCTGCCTTTGCACTGGGTCACGCTGCGTTTTACCATCTCTGAGTGTCTAACTTGCCAGTATCTGTTCTCTGTCCTCATGACTGTGGCATCATTAATGCAACATGAATTTGCTGTCCTGTTCACATATGTTTTTCTCAGCTTTGAACTTTTTTCCATGCTGTCCTCTTATCAGAAACCAAGCTTTTACAAAGGCTCTGATGTCCTACTCCTGAGGTTAATAGAAAAGAAGGTGGTAATTTTAATAAATTATAGAATCACAGAACCATTTAGATTGGAAAAGACCTTCAAGATCATTGAGTCCAACCATTAAACTAGCACTACCCAGTCCACCACTTCAATAATATTGAAAACTGCCCCATCAACATATCTTTTAAATGCCTCCAAGGATGGTGACTCCAGAACTTCCCTGGGCGGCCTGTTCCAATTGACAACCCTTACAGTAAAGAACTTTTTTCTAATATGCAGCTAAACCTTCCCTGGCGCAGCTTGAGGCTGTTTCCTCTTGTCCGGTTACGTGGGAGGAGAGACTGACACCTACCTGGCTAGAGCCTCCTTTCAGGTAGTTGTAGAGAGCAATAAGGTCTCCCCTCAGCCTCCTTGTCTTCAGGCTAAACAAACCCCTTCCCTCAGCTGCTCCTCACAGGACTTGTGCTCTAGACCCTTCTCCAGAATGATGCACTAACATGAAAATGAAGTGCATGCAAGTCTTGCAGGACTCCTCAAAGAACTCTATAAGTAAATTGCTGAAACTGGGAAAGAGAGTACTAACCCACCAAAGCCTGTCCTATGACAGACAAAGTTTCACACTTTCAAACCTGAGTTTTGGTATATTTTTTTTTATAGTTTAAATTGGGAACTAGAGGGTTCCATGACAGGAGTGCTTAGAAGAAGCAAAGCAAGTTTCAAACCTTAGAGCAAAATCTTACTAGACTGTCTTTAATGACAAGTATTGGCAGTCATCATCACTATGTATGCAAAACATTGGTCCACAGCAGTCATACCTTGGATTAGCTGTGTGTAATGCCACACCGCAGACCCAGTGCCCTATAGTTGGCAGTGCTGGCTGCCATCCAGGGTGGTTTTAGTCCCAGAGGTGAGGTTGCAGCAGCTTGAGAGCTCTTGGGCAGGGAAACTGGACCTGAGGTGAGGGACTGTTCTCTGCCCTTCTGCCTCTCTCTCAAATCAAAATCTCAGCCTTTGAGTTTCCAGGCAGTTCCTAGCCCTTGGTCTCTCACCCTAGACTATGTGCTGCAGAAAGCTGGGGAGGTGAGGCAGTGACTTTCCTAGGACATAGCAGGTGTCTTACTTTTAGGTCAGTTTTTTTTGTTTTGGTTTGGTTTTTTCCTTGGGTTTTTTTTATTCTTTTCTGAAAGTAAGAGAAGTCTTTGGTCATCTCTCAATGTTGTATTTCAATGACCTGTGTTTGACCATCCAATGATTATTTATTGTTCTAGGGCCTCTGCTTTGGCTTCAGTGCAATAAGTTAATGAGGATGGATTAAATTAGCTTGGGTGGGCTTTCACTGGAGTAAATTTGAGGTGTGTGTACAATTTCTACTATGCCAGCAGAATTGTCTGGCAGCAAAAAGGAGCTGGTGGGTAGGTAATACCTTCAGCTGCTCTATCTAGATACTGAAGAAGAGATGCTGTCAGATTACTTGTGTAGAACAAAGGTGTAATAAGCAACAGGTCTGACTTGATGTCACGATACAAATTCTAATGACTTGTGCAGAATCTCTGCCTAGCCACTACAGTCCTATCTTATATGGTAGTAAGCAACAGAATCACTAATATATAAAAATCCGTATTTGTAGTACGAAGAGCCACACGTACTTTTCTACATAGCTGATCAGAAGAGAAAATGGTAATAAATTATTCTTTAGGTATAGAAGTTCTGAGATATGTAAGAAAGAAGCTTCTTAATTTTTTCCATAAGGTTTTGTCAGTTTATTTCACAATGAATATGTTGGGTTTTTTTTAACATATGCTTGCAATGGCAGTCCCCTAATTTTTTAATCTCATTGACTCTTGTTTGTCAAGCAGCTCACAGACCAGGGCTCAATCACAACTGAGTGGCTTGATTGTACCACTGGCAGATGCTTAGATGTTCTGTGATCCATCATAGTGGATAGTTGGGCTCAAGGAGTCAGAGGTCAGCTGAGCACCTTGTTTGAGAATGCAGCAGTCATACAGGGGGCTAAGGGAGCACATATAAGACCTTCTCTATCTTTCCGGTGGCCCCTTATGGACAGCCTATTTCCCTGGCTGCACATACTCTTAAACTCACTAGTTTAAGTGCTATCCAAGCAAAGCTGCCTTCTTGTCTCCCTTAGCACATTATTATTACTTGTGCAAAGAAGCAAATTTGGCATCCATAAGGAATCAGTGTGGGACTGGAAGGGAAGATGATGGCTTCCCCCATGCAGCCCAGGGTTCGTATATACTTCTCAGCAAAAGAGAAATGAGCCTGAGCACTGGATCTCTGCCTGGGGTGGGGAGGAAGCTCACTCCCTAGCACTGTTTTGGGTGCTCCAGTTGGTGTTTCCAAGACAACTCTGCTATGAAAAGGAATCCAAGTGGACAAGCTGTAGTCCAGGGATGGGATCTTTGACCTCTTTTTGCTAGCAGTATGCACATAAGCTTGGGACATGGCAATCTCATCTTTCTTTTGTCTTGTTGATTGTGCACTTTTTTGGGATGCCAGGAATGGCAGGAAGGCATCAGGTGAGGGCTCCTTTGTCACCCCCAGCCGTGGACTGGAAGGGGCATGGGTGACACGGGACAGAGACTTTAGAATGCCCTCTGTTGGCAGCATCTCCTGTGCTCACTGACTTTTCACAGACTCCCTGGCTACCGCTGTGGTGGATGGAAAACTCATGTTTTTCTTTTTTTCTTTTAGTAGCAGCAAAGTGGCTCACACGGCATGGAGCTCCAGGGGACCAAGGGGAAAGTGTGGGCTTTCAGAGTCACTTTCCCTGACTCCTAGGACTACCTCCACTGATTGTTTTAGTTGTAGAGTAAGCCCAACTGTTATTTGACCTAAAATAATTTTGTTACTATTCATAAAATGCATTGTACACAAGTAAACTGTTGCCCTGTTATGTTACATTAAAAAGCTGTATTTTGGCATGTCCGTGGGTTTCCTGAAGCAAGAAAATGTATGGAAGAAATAAAAAGATATATTGTATGCTGATATTGGTGGCAGCTTCTCTTCCGTTGTGTTCCCTGAATGAACTGGCTTGACACTGTGCTTTCATGCAGAAGAATAAGGATTAGGTTTGTCCTGCTGTGAGGTGATTCATGTATGGGGAATGTGCATATTCAGAAAGAGAGAGATTTCAAGAGTACATCACTGAAGAGAGGCTTCTGATAAGAATCAATAATAAACCAATAGCTGAGTAGGGAAAAATTTTATTTAATAAAAGGAATTTAAACTAAAGATGATTGCCTGTCTGACCTGTCTTCTGAAGTTGCTATTATGAATTCCTTTTTTAAAATAGGTTTTTAAATATATCATTTATTGTTTGATTTTAGGTAATATATACATAGTTATATATATTTACATTAGAGATTTTATTTTATATGTATGTGTATATATTTTCATAATATGCACTCCCTGAGGAGGTCTTCCAATTTTATTATATGATTTTGCTTTAGTACGATGTCAGCACTTACATAATGCTAGAATAGCGATGGATATTTAAAGTTAATATAACAGTAACTAGATGTCAAACTGTTATTTTCTTTATCTAAAAATGTCTAAAATATGATCTAATATTTGGCAAAATAAAAGCATTTCCCAATTTTAATATTTTTCATGCTTTCCCAGAGATGTTAACCTAACCCTATAATTGGCATGAATTCTATCCAGCAATGAGCACTGCAGGAAATGTATTTTATGTTTGTTACTTGTTTTTAAGGCACAGTGGAAATTCATAGGATATAACAAGCTGTGCATTTGAGTATGGCTGATTTTCTTTCTGTACAATTAATTTATTCTGAAGGGAAAGAGAACATCAAGCATAACATATTTCTCAGTAGAAAGCCTTCTCTGAAAGATTTTCGTTTGGATCTAAGTGCCTTATTCCCAAATGGCATGTTATGTTAATCTTAAACAGACACTTTCAGAAAATCTGCATTTGAGCTCTCTCCTCTGGAAAAATAATTAAAAAAGAAAAAGAAGTAAAAAATAGCAGTACACAAACATAAAGCTAGAAATGGTTAATCTGGCCAGATTTCTGCTCATTTCCATTGTGAGCAACCCAGGCATGACAACACGGTTCTGGTATACAAGCCCTAAAAAATAAGATTTACAAAGCAAAACCACAAATAAGACTGTGGTTGTCTTTAGCTTGTCAGTTTGACTTCTAAGTGGATGAAAGGCAAGTGCTCATGTCACTGGAAGACTGCTTGGAAACCTTCATGAAGCTTGTTTATGCCTCTCATTTTGGTTCCCACTGGCCAGGCAACCTCATCAGAAAGGCCCTTTTTTCCATCCACTGCAGATCTCTCGACATGGCCGTTGGTCATGAGTGCTGGGCCAGTAAGAAGTAGTATATACTACCAAAGGAAAAACATGGCAAAAAAGCACCATCATCTTCATCATTGCCAACTACTGCAGGGGACAGAGCCTCCTAAGCCTCCTGGATACTGTTGTTGCTCCTCCTGCTGGCCACTTTCTCCTTTTTACCTTCCTGTGTCTCTGCTTTAACTTTCCCTGTCAAGTAACTTTCATTATTAGAGTCAACATATGCCAGAAGCTATGGATGCTGCTCATGAAGCTCTATGCCTGTAAACTTGTGCAGCAAATACCCGTTTCATGTCTTTTTTAATTTCTGTTTGGGTACAACTTGTGGACAGGGTAGGCATTGAATCAATAAGAGGGAGATGGGGCTAGAAAAACACAGCACGTTTTGCTGAGCTCCATGATTTTTCTGTTTGTTTTTTGTGGTTTTTTGGGTTTTTTTCCATTTAATTTGATCGAGTAGAATTGAAAAACAAATAAAGCCAAATCCAAACCATTGTTGCTCAGGCAACAGGATGTAGTAAGAATGAAAACGGCAGCTTCATTAAAAATGATGCAAAGGATGTACTGTAGTTGCCTCTGGAAATCTGTGCTGATCAAATTCTGAGATCTAACCTGGGTGCATTACAAAAGCATCAGTTTCCATCAGTTTCACTACAGACACAGCAAAGCTTCCAATGGGAAGCTGTTTTGCCCTTGTTTATATGCATTTGAATGCTGCTGCTCTTTGGAATTTACCGTGGGGAATATCCATTGACTCTTCAATGTAGTTTGGCAGACACAGAAGAGAGAAATGTGGTTAATAGCCTCTTGCCAATATTCAGATCTGCTGGATATATCACACAGACATCTAAGTAATCTGACAGGCTTCATAAAACTAGCCTCAAGCTCATTAGTAATGTCATTTTTTTTTTTAAATGGCTGTTAATATTTCTGCTGTACATCATCCAGAAACTTAAGTGGGTACCAGCACACTGTGTATTCACTAGATATGGCAAAGTGTCATAGCCATGAATTAAAAACTTTCAGAGAACCGAAAACATTTCTGTGCTTCTATCTTCTCTGTACTCCTCTGTTCTCAGCTTGCAATCCTGATTTTAGGGCTTTAGCTAGTATTAACTTAATCTGTGTAACTGAAGAGGAAAAACACACAGCAAAACGTCTTATGTTCTTGATTATGAAATGGCACATACACTTATGAAGAAAGTGCTAGATTCTACAGTCTTATTGTAGCTCATGATATTTGATATTTTTTCCACTTTAGTCTCTAACTGCTGGAGTTACTTAATGAAAGGACAGTTTATTGGGGGGAATATTTAATTAAGAATATGAAACAAGTATAAAAAATAAAAAAAACCCCAAACAACAAAACACACAACACCTTATAAGCAAATAACCTCACACACATATTCACATGCACAATAGTTACCTTTTATGATGTAGTTAAAGAGTAGTAATGTAATAGTAACAGAAACCTACTAATGTTCTTCTTTCAGATTCTATTTTGGTTAAATCGTTAAACATGCTTACTCTTATCACTACTACATGTACAATTGCTGATCTTATGGTAGGCTTGAGCCTAAATATTCTGACCCAGACTGGCCTCGCTGTGTTAGACGCTATAGGTAAATGGTAAGAAACCTGCCCTACCACATGTACCTTATAGCCAAAGAGTGAAGACAACCAAATGCTGATAGATGAAGGGGTAGACAGGTAATTGTCTTTATTTTACAGAGAGTGAACTGAGCCAGAGATTCGTTAAGTGAAATATCACAGGTCAAAAAGGTGCCCTGCAACAGAAAGATAACCCCAAACCAAGTTTCCTGTATCAAAGTCCCATGCATTCACCAGGTCAGCATTCTTCCAGAAATGACAGCTGGAGGAGTAAAAGAAGAGTAAGTATACTTAGGCATTAGTTGAAATGACTGACAGAATTGTGAGCCATTAGGTAAAAAGAGGAAACGGGGAGCTGGAGGGCAGGATTATGGAAAAGCTATCAGCAAAGCTTTTAACCTATGAACGTTCCTTTCATATATATTTGAGGTATAACTGCCAAAGTAAGATGTTTATTATAGGTTTACTTCAGTAAGAGATTTTAAAAAAATGTTTGGATCTTTTTTTTTTTTTCAGTTTTATTTCATCAGCTGTTGGAAAGACTGTGCTGTCTCTCAGTTTCCAGAGATCAAAGTGTAGGCAAGTGAAAAATAAAGTAATCTGCCACTTTGGAGTAATTTGCAGAAGCAGGCATTCCCAGTGCAAATCAGAGTGCAAATCAGATGGTGAATCAGTGATCTCAAAAGAGGATTACTTTGGATTAGTTCTCCAGTGAAGCAGGCACTTTGTACAATACAGCAGACAGCTCCAACATGAGCCAATTCATTGCTTGTTTTGTGCTTGTTTGGGGTTTTTTTGTTTTTTGTGTGTGTGTGGTTTTTTTTAAGAACATTATTTTATCAAATGAATTTTCATACAATAATTAACAGTATTTTGTCAGTGTTTCTGTCTAGACGACAAATTATGTGACATACTTCTAGGAACTGAAAATTAATGGCCAGACTTTTGGGAGAGGGAGGAAATGTGATAAGAAGCAGCCTAAGCTTCATTTTGGTTGACAGCAGTTTTATATAGCTTTAAAAGCTGCTTTGAAGGTTCTGTCTTGATTGTCCATTGCAGCTTAGAGCTTGATTTGTGAGACAGGGAGAAGACAATGCTGTCTGGCCAGGTGTCAGTCCCACTGGTTCTCTAGTTTAAGTTTTTCATATTTTAGTGATGCTTGAAGAAGAGTTTTATTGCTATTTTACTAATAGTGTATGTTGCTAAATTAATCTGCCTTTCAGTTTAGTAGGGCTGTCATGATGAAAGTAACAAGGTGATTAGAAACATCATCTATCCATATATGTCCTGTTTCTGTAGTTTAATGTTTTACTCCATCTTGCCTGTAGCTGTGAGGTCATTATTTTACACAATAAATTGGTTGTGATGGCTCTGTGTTGACCTAGGTTCTGGCCATTTATTAACAGAGATAAAACCATTACTGGCTGCATTTCCCACCTCATATTGTTGGCTTGCTGGCTTAAGAACCACCATCTATTCAGAACCAGTCTGTGGGGGGGCCATAAAGGTGCGGGAAGCAAAGTACCAGACAAGAACTCACTTGGACATCATGCACTAAAAGGAGGTAAATTCTGCATATTCTGTGTATGAAATGATATCTGTTTCAGTATACAAGGAAGGCAGTCTTTAAAAGAAAACTCAAATTTTCTGGGCAGTATAAAATCCCTGGGAAGAAGAGCAGAAGTATCCAGATGTTATTGTGACAATGGAAATAAACACGTGCTGAAGCTGTAGATCCAGTCAGCTCTATATTAAGGCAAGCCCAGATTCAGCAGCACTATCATCTCTTCTGCTTAGATAGTAACAGCTCCAGACCACAGACCTGGCTGTACCCCTGCCCCTGACACACCAGGGAGAGGTGCAACCAAGCTAAAAGTTCAGGATTCACTGATGAGGACCAACATGGCATTGTTTCTGTGTTCACAGCAAGCCTTAACAAGTGCTGGGAAGCTTGGTCCTTGTTCCAGATAAAGGTCAGCCAGTTTCTTCTGATTCAATCCCAAACTCATCATTCTGTCAGAGGTTTCCTCCCTTGCATCTTCAGCTTGATTCCTTTGGACTCTGAAGCCAGCTAGAAGTGGGGAGGAGAATGCAATCACTCTTGAAACTTATTTTGAAACAAGCAAAAGGTTTATTGCCCTGGTGCCCACTGTCCTAGGTGAGGCACCAGTTTCAACAATGAACAAAGTAATATGAAAAGTGACAGGGAGACTTACACTTCTAAACTGTTGGGATGGAATGAGGTCAAATTTGGCAAAATGCATTACATCAGCTGGAGATAGCCTCCTTTAAATTAAGACTCTTGCTGGCCATGCCATATATATAGTCTACCCTTCCTGTTCAAAACCTCCATTGAAAGCCTCTATTCACCAGGGCTGTGACAAAGAGGTTCAGGCATGTTTTTGCAATAAGCAGTATAAATACATGGTTTCTTTTACATATATTTGTAATGCAACTCTGTATGTTTTCATACATCCACAGTGTGCTGCTACTGAAACACACCAGTGATCTTCTGCCATAAAGCAAACATCAGAATCTATCTTCTTAATACAAGAACTACTTATTCAAAGACATGGAAATGTGGTCTTGCAATAATTGATAGAAGGATTATGACACAGGACCCAAGCTCCTTGGTTGTTTTAGGAGTGTTGTAAACCCACCTGTATTTGGAATACATTGTTACTAAACAGTAATGACAAGCTTTAGAAGGATAACAAATAACATTTAATGAGTTTTCCCTCTTGTGACAGACTGGAAACCTCTACACATGTACATGATAGAAAAAGATATGCCGCCAGATACTTACAAAATATATTTACTTCTCTTAAAATTCCTCCAAGGTGCTAAAGACACTTGAAACTTTGCATGTGCAATCATTTATTATCATAATAATAGTAAATCGATTTCCTTATAATTTTTTCCTGTCCCTGGAAACCATTCCAAGATGCCTGGGTAGCAGTACAGCCATGTACCTAAGAAAATGTTTGATTTGAAAGTATGAGCAGTTTTACTGAAATTCTATGTCTGAAGTTCTGGATGTGATTTTCCCAAACATGTGCTAGTTCACTATACAAACAGCAAAAATCAAATCTGTATATACATAGGAATATATATATATATACACACAGATACATACAAATTACACTGATGTATATGGCAACCTTCTGGCAATTAGATGAATTTTTGAGCATTACCCAACTGTACTGGGCTCCAGCTTCTCCCG
The DNA here is from genome assembly GCA_024336885.1 of Actenoides hombroni. Taxonomy (NCBI): domain Eukaryota; kingdom Metazoa; phylum Chordata; class Aves; order Coraciiformes; family Alcedinidae; genus Actenoides; species Actenoides hombroni. The sequence goes on from WUAM01000316.1 coordinate 632,023, forward strand.
CCTTCCTTAGATATGTGCACCCAAAGGTAAAAATAGGTTGGTAAAATGAGAAAGCAACTCTGTGAAATCCATCATTCACACAATATGATGAATGAGAAACCTGTAGTGAATAAACACCTAATAAGGAGACAGACGTAGTTTGCCTCTTTGTGTAACAGCTGGTTTTTTGCAGTGTTCGGAGATGACTGAGCTGTAGTTGACAGACAAGTAAATATTATATATGTGCATAAACAACATTGTATAGGTGCATAAACAACATTGTATAGGTGTATAAACAACAAAGTCTGTATCTTAGCTTTTACTTAAGAGACAAAAGAATTTCTTGGTATCATGTATTTTTGATCCTGCAGACAACACGGTTCTTTGTGTAGACCATACTCCCCAAAGGAAGATGCATAATGATAATATGTGAGAGGATAGGATGACATATTGTCTTATACTTTATTTCTAGCTTCACTAACACTACCCTTATTAAACATAAATCATCTGCTGAAGTGAACTGAACTCACAGCAAAATATACAAGCTATGGCTATCTCTGTCCTTCTTTCCTAGGATGGTAACTTGTTATGCTCCCATGTTGGAAGCGGCAGATGAATTTAGTGATATTGTTCAGCAGTCAGCGATATGTGTAGAAATTGGATTTGAAAGTAAGCATGTTTTCTGCTCCAAGCTTCCTCCTGTGGCTGAAAATTTGACCATCTTATATTTTACTGTCATAAGAAATTGTACCTGTAAGAACAAGTAAACAAACAAACAAAAAAAGCTCAGGTAGATTCTGTTTCCTGAGCTCCTCAATGTCTTTGGGCTTAATGATACTTGTGAAGCAGTTATAAATGTCAATACATAGGAGTTTTCTGCAGTCACAGCTTTACATCTAGTTTCCAGTTCACCATCTATACACTACCATATCCCAAGTCTACGCAGCTCTATTCAACAGCACATTTTATTTCCTGCAGGGTTGTTATTGGTGTACCTTAGGGTTAGGTAGATAATGGAGTGACAGCACTTGACTGCTCTACATATTTGAGAGGAAAAGACAATAAAATAAATCTACCACCAGAGGGAGCGTTTGCCTTGCTAACATTCATAGTCGGGCTGCAGAGAGCAGTGTTTCATCTTGTGGTCATGTAATGGAAGTTTCTATAGCTATTAAATTGCTCCTCTTTAGGTATCAGGAGGCGAGTAAAAAACTGAAATTCAAAGAACCGATAGGAAGCATAAATGCTGTGTGTGTGTATGTGTGTGTACACGTGAACACAGTTTTTATTGTATACTTGGTCCTGTGACAACGGTCAGGAAAGCTTAGCAAATGCTCAAACTAATGACAACAGGGAGGAAGCTGGTACAAACTTGTTTTCCACCACTGATGTGATGCAATAGCAAAATATTTGTTTGTTAAATGTTTGTTAAGCATCTTTCCTCAGTTTTAAAATACTCTTTTTGATCACTCTGGATTTCTTACGTAGAAAAACCACTTCCATGAAAAGGACACAATTTTACAGAAGTTTTAATTTCACTTTTCATTTGTCTGCTGTGTAGAGCTTGGGATATATGTTACCTGATGGCTCATATTGTTTATGGCAAAGACACCAGCCTTGTCTCAGGAAGAACAGCAGGTAGGTAGAAGCTCTGAAGCTGACTGGGAAGTGTCATGACAGGCAGGGTTCTCAGCTTCTTTCTTGGGTGTTCAGTGTTGCAAAGAGGATGCTGGGCAAAATGGACCATATCTATGGTCCAGCATCTCCATCAACTTTGCTGTTAAAGATGAAATGTCCCTCTTACTAATCTCCCCAACTCCAATATCCCTTCTCCACTTTTATAGAGAAAATTTTTGAAGGTGAACAATGCCATCTTCATTTGCTCCTCCTATGGGCTATATGAGAATGAATGGAGACTTTCAATGAAGCAGTGCTGTCCTTGGCTCTCATGGGAAGATTGTTATTGTTTAGTTTTTTTCACTTAACTGGGCCTCATCAGTCTTTCCCACCTTAAAACTTAGGGACTGCTGGGGGATAGGCATGTTCAGGCCTGTAAAGAAATACTTCTCACTGCAGGGAGAGTAACTGGACATGCCTCTCTACTCTTCCAGAAACCATCTCATCCTATGAAGGCCTGACCTAGGAATTTCTTAGTGTCTTATAAATATTCTTAATTGTACAGAACCAGAGTTCTCAACACTTTTTGTTGGTTTTCTTTTGTTTCTCCCTTTTTCTTTCATAGAAGCAGATCAAACAGCATGTTAAATAGCCACCAAAGAAACACAAATCCTCTAAGTGAGCCAAACACATGACAAAAGTCCACACTAGCTTACTGTACGTACTTGTGGACATTCAAAAAACCCTGAAGAAAAAGACCGTGTTACATGTCACGTGTATTATTCTGGCAGATTGTATCAAGCCATGTTAATTACACGTTGTCTTTAATTCTGTGTTCTGGGTTTTTATTTTGTATGCGTGTGTCACTGAAGAAATAACAACATGGACAAACAACAACATTTGTGAAAAACAAAACAAAACAAAAACCTAAGCTATTAATTTTGGCTTGGGATTCATATAAACAAAGCTTCAAAATTCAAGGGTTCCTCCTATGAATGGATGACGGTTGTCCAGTATTTTACTACAGAAGCAGGCTCCAATTTGTTTCACTTACTTGAAAAAAACATTTTGGCAGTAGATGTATTCCAGTGTAGTTTTAAAAAATTTATTTTAAAAGAAATGGGCCTCCTAAATTCATTCCACCTTAATTTTCTCCTCAGAGTGAGCTCTTCATTCCTGAGCTGCTTGGTGGGAATCCTGTGGTATTCTAGCCCTTGGCATCAACAAGGACAGACAAGTTGCTGCACTGCTTGATTGACCAGATATATAATCAGAGCTGATCATATCAAAAACTCATCAGCTCCAAATGAGGTTTTACAGCTGTTACAATTCAAGAGTGTGCTTTAGAGAAAGGTGAAAAGTTGTCTTAAATAATACAGGATTTGACATTACAAGATATTGAATACTTTTGTTAGTATATGAAATTCTCCTCTTAGACACATTCATCATTCAGAGATCATTAAAGAAACCTTTGCAATCTTCAGCATATGGGCAAAACACATCTTTCTTTCTCTCAAGCCACTGAGTTTGCAGATGAGAAAGCACATTCCCTAGAGGATCCCTTGGTAGGAACATCTCCAGGATGCCCTTGGACTGTCAACATGATCTGTTCAGGAGACTTGGGTCCAAAGGCCTGTAGGTGCTGATGTGTCCTGAGGACACCTGGTTCTTCAACTGGGATATGAACGTGTGAAATAAAGAATTTCAAAACTCTGGCAGACTGTCTGTCTGTGTCTATGGATACAGTTCAGTGCTTTTGCAATTGCTCTACAACCTACTTCTGTACATGGTGGGTATGGTGTGATACTGGAGCAGGGTTTTACCCAGGGCATGGACCAGCCCTGTGCCCAGTAGTGCATGCTTCCACGACCAGCTGTGCGATGCTTCCCTTTGAAGCAGCATCAGCTCAACTGTTTATCAAACTGCACTGTGAATCAGCTCAGGGAACTGATTTGTTTGAAAAAATAAGCCAGCAAAACACTGCCACAGGGAGCTGTGTCTGCCCACCTGAAAAAGCAGAGGAGGCTGCACAAGGAAGGAGATGTGGAAAAACCTGTGAAGACACAAAGCCGGTGAATGCATACTGTCCTGCTGGTTAAAATGTGCCATGGTGAGAACAGCATTATAGCTCTTTATCTTCCCTCTTGTGGGGTAAGCAGGATGTGAGTTGGCAGCATGGACCTCCTCAGCCTGCCTCATACTCCAGGCAGGCACAGAGTATTGGCCAACCAGCTGCACCAACATGTCTGCCTGGTACCTCCACCCTGTCAGGGCTTCAGTGCTCCGCCATGAGCCAGTGAGACCACAGCAAAGGCTGCAGCTGGTTTTCTGCCTCTTTAGTGAGCGGCTTCCAAAAGGGGCTGGCAAAGGCCAGGGCTGGCTTGGTGGTGGCAGTGGGGAGTCAGGATGCTCCAGTGCTGAAGGGGTGGGGTGGGTAGTGGGACAGTGAGGAGACCTTCATTTGGCTCAGTTGGCCAGGAGAGCACTGTGTCAGAATGAGGTAGACTGCTTCAAAAGCTGCTGCACCTGGAGGCTCTTGGTTTGCCAAGAGACTGGGGTATTGGTGAAGTCACATCCTTCCTGGCTGAGGGCTACTACATCTGGGTGAGAAGGCATCCCCCATTTGACAGTGAGGAAGAAAAGCCCTGAAAACAACAGGGACTCCGGTGCTCAGGATGTCTTCTCAATTACGCTGTCATCCCCCAGTGTGCCCGATCTGTCTTGATAGATTTCAACACTTCTTTTCCCTGCAAATGACTCCTTCATCTTTTCCAGCTGTACCTTTGCAGAGTTTATAAAGGGAAAGTGATACACCAGACTAGCTGCTCTGTTCTGTTTTCATAAATGCCAGTGTGAGGTTTAGAGTTTACATTAGGTTTTAGAAGCAGAGGACTGAAAAATTAATTTTCATCCTCCTCTATCACTGTTTTAGCTGAGGGCTCCCAATTGCTTCTGAGCTCAAGACTTACCACAGGGTAAAAACTGGCTCCAAGAACCAGCAGTTCAGAATGGACCTGGCGATATGAAATAGCTGACTCATACCAGAGGGAAAATAATAGGAAATTTTACAGCTAATTTCATGCAGCAGTTGTGGTGGGAGGAGAAGGAGATTATCATGGGATTCAACCTGCAGAGCAAGACAAGCAGTTTCACCTCTCTAAGGCAGTGAAAAAGCCATCCTGTTATGGGTGACCAGGCACCACACTTGATTACTGATAGCTTGTCCAGCAAGACTGCTTTAAACTACGGACAATGAAAGTAGTTGCCACTGGGTCTCAGGCAATTTAGAATTTACCGGAGCAAAGACAGTATTATGCAAAACTCAAATCTTCCATTTGTGTTTTGGGCTCTTTTTTTTTCTAAATAAGCCTGAAGAACCCTGCAGTCCATTTCAGAGACTTTCTAGAAGGATTAATCCTCCCAAAAGACATGAATAGTGCCTTCCATTACAAAGGCAGTGAAGAGCTGCACTAGTTCAAAGCACACTGCTGTGAATGCTCTCAGACATAAACAGATTAAGCTTTGCAATCAAATTCAGTATTGCAACATTTTGTAGCTGAAGAAACAAACACAAATAGGTTACTGGTAATGGATATGCATATGGTCATCCCCAAAAAATCCAGTAACACAGCTAGAAAGAGAGCCTATAGTCAAAGGCAGCTTTGCAGCCTTGCTCTGACCAGCTTTGTCTCCAATGAACTAAATGAGAGGACGTGACAGTGAAAGCCCTGAATGTGTTCTCAGCCTTTTGTGGTACACTAAAGAAGGTCAGTAGTCATAAAGTGAGTGGCTTTATTACTTTGAAGGAGCTTTAGCCTAAGAGTCCAGTGCTGAGCTCCCCAGTAAAAGAGATGTACTGGAAAGAGTCAAGTGAAGTGTCACAAAGGTGATTAAGGGACTGGAGCTTCTGTTCTATGAGGAGAGGCCGAGAGAGCTCTCCAGCTTGGAGCAGCAAAGGCTCAAGGGGATCTGATCCATATGTATAAATCACACAACCGTAGAACCATTTAGGTTGAAAAAGACCCTTAAGATCATCGTATCCAACCATTAACCCAGCACTGCCAAGTCTACAACAATACCTGATGGGGGAATAAAGAGGGAGCCAGGCTCTTTGTAGTGGTATCCAGTGACAGGACAATAGCAGGTGATGAGCACAAATTGAAGTAGAGGAAATTTCATTCAATGTAAGAAAACTTTTTTTTTGACTTCTGAAAAAGCTTGTCCAGAGATGCTGTGGCATCTCCATTCCTGGAGATACTCAAAACCCAGCTGGACATGGTGCTGAGCAGCCTGCTCTGGCTGACCCTGCTCTGAGCAAGGGTTGAACCAGGCAATCTCTTGAGGTGCTTTCCTGCCTCATCCAGTCCATGATGGTACATGTGTGTGTGTATGTGAGAGGGCAACAGTCTACAGTCAGTGTGTGCTGCTCATTTCCAGGTTATAATTTAGTCCCTGTTTGCTGGGCAAACCTCAAGCCTGGCTTGGGAATTGGTCTTTCCCATGAGTGTAAACAAATATATTTGTGTTATAAGTGTTTCTGGTTAGATCTGATCTTGTGTCTGAATACGATGCAAGAACAGTATATGTTTGTCTTTTCCCTGTTTTGGTTCAAAATTTTGAAAAGTGTCTTAAAAACAGCAATGAGGCACTGTAGAAAACACAGCATGTGCTGCTAAGATTGCAGAACAAAGTGTTCTGGTTTGTTATGCCAGAGTTAAAGTTAGCAGCACAGAGTAGTTTGTCCCTTTGTGGTTAGTCATGATGAGACAGTTTTTGCTTTTTTGCTCAGACCATCACGTATGTTGTTTTTTTTTCTATGCTTTCCTCCTCCTCCCCCTCATTCCCACAACAGATGGGACTCACTGAAAAAGCAACCAGAGCCACCGTCTTTTAACCTTATTCAGTGTTTGATCAGTCTATATGCTCATGTACTAAGAAACAGCATGGACTACTCAAGGACCTGGAGTTTACCAACAGGCTCTGTTCACCCTGACCAGCTTCCAGCTCCTTTTTGGGGTAATTCCCACCTGCAGTCCCACCTCAGCCCAAGTCCACACCTGAGCCCCCACTAGGCTGCTCAGGGGAAGGGTTTTGCCAGTGTGCACCTCTCAGCACTCACTCCCCCCACGGCACTGGGCTTTGGCCTGGGGAAGCTGGACTCATCTGCTGGGTCCTCAGGAGAGCTGAAGCTGAGGCCTCATGCTTGCTTGTGGTGCACAACTGTTCACTTCAGCTGGTTTCTGACTCACTTTAAATCAACATGAGCCAGGTTAATTTTGACTTTATTTAACACCATGAATTATAGTCGTCGTTTCTGTTGTGGGACAGCTATGAATGGAATGGGAACAGATGTCCCTCACCCATTCCATTAGTGGCCAAAGGCCTGCCTAAGTAGAGGGTCCCTTCACCTCACCAGACCCAGCAATGAGATGGCAGGAGGTGGAGCTGACCTTTATAGCCACTTAAACCTCAAAACACACCTTGCTTGGGTTGAGGCAGGACGCAGCCTGGCATGGACAGCCCTGCCAGCCACACTCAGAGTGGTAACCTCACAGGTGGTGGTCACAGCACAAAGGATTTTTCAGAGGTGTGTAGATTGGTCAGCTTTGGGTGCAGACTCACAGGGGCAGGAGGTGTTGTCTCGTCCCACTCAGTGGACAAGAAGGGAGGTGAATCTTTGTGATCCCCCGAAAGAGGCTGTCCCTGCACAGCAGCGCAGCTGGGGTGGCAGTCATGACAATGACTCCGAGGAACAATAACAAAACAATAAGGTGGTTTTTTTTATAGGTGATTACTAAATTTCACACAACTAAATTTCAAAGAAAAGGAGGAAAGAGTTGATACAAAAGAGGAAAAGAGAGGGGCAGTGAGAGAGTAAGAGAGAGAAAGATAAAGAGAAAAGGTTATCACCACCCTTGGATCCAGCGATGTCTCACTGGATCAGTCCAAGTCTTCAGTTCTTTGGTGGTGGGTGCACCATGATCAATATTTTTCTGTCCCTTTATACCCCTGAGATATCTGGGTGGCATTCCCAGTTTCCACATGAAATGGTGTTGATTTGCATGAGCCCCATGAGCTAGCAGTAGTGTGGCGCCTGCTATCCACCTCTCCCATGGTGAAGTCAGAAGGAGCCCTTAACTAAAGAAAAGACAGAGTCCTACCTATGCAGAACCTATCTCTTCCTTTTGTTAACACATATCTGCAAGGAGCCAAAGGGAGAGCACAGAGACCATTGGAAGCAATCAACACTTCTCCCCTGCAGACAGGTCTTTCCAGATCACCACACAAGGTTTGAGGCACACAATAGCTGGGCTCTTACAGGTGTCCTTCTAGCAGAGGCTTGGTGCCAGGGATGGTTCTGTGTCCTCATTCCAATGCACAGGAGCTCACCAGTGCTGCAGTTACTGGCATTTGGTGGCAAGGAAGGACAGCCCCCAAAGCAGACACCTCATGTTGAGGAGTGGACAACAACATGTACAATGTCATGTTTAGAAGCCAAACTAGCAACTAAGGCAGCATGTTATGATCAGATGACTCTGAAAACTTTAATGCTAGGCAATGCTATTTCCCCTGCTTATATCAGGTATGTAAAATGTATATATTTCTTTTCTATAGATAATATGCAGCTACAAACAAGGTTTTTTAAAGGTAGTCTTAGCCCAGCCACACCTTAAAAAAGGTCTGTGGTCAGCAAACAAAACTGAAATGTTCACAAGGCCCTATAGAAAATGGCACTGTGTGCTGAAGAATTGATGCACTGAAGTTTAAGGTTAACATAAATAATATAAATGATGATTAAGACGTGTGCTTTTATGCAGTGTCTAAGATCCGCCCTCTGAGAACAACGTGAAGAATATCAAAGATAAACTGACAAAGCCTGAGCTGACCTTCAACGTGAAGCCACATATCCCCATGGTGACTTCTTTAGCAGAGCCTGCTCATCATGTCTTGTGTATGGCTCTGAATCAGTCACCCCACTGTCACTACTGGAACTGTTTTAAAGAGCCTTGGCCAGATAAAACAACAAATATACTAGTGATTAAAATTCCCAGACATATAGGAGTCTTATTTACACAGAAATGTTAACTACTACTGAGTATAACTTATCTGCTTTAAGCAGAGTATTTTTGCCATCTGATTTTTCCAGTGTTTAAAACCTCGTCTGCTAAATGATGTCCAGTGTACAAAAAGGAGCACAAAAGTAGTGCTAGCAAAGAAATTATATTAACCATGATGCAGCACCGAACACTAAAATTTAAACATTAGGCACTTAATTTTGATCAATGCAGTTAATTAACAGATTTGTCGTGGTTGAATAGGATTAAGGAAAAAAAAAAAAGGAAATGGTTGAAAGCATCTGTCTACTGGATTTATTTTTCTGGCACTGAAGGGCACCTGACAGCAACAGCAACAGCTGGTCGGCTTTTCCTGTCTTCAATTCATATGCCAAAACTCAAATTCTTCTTTAAGTGCTGTGTTATTTTAACAAGTACAAGATTAAATGCAAGCCAATGACCTTGGCCGTTTGTCATATTGGAAGGAAACAAGTGCAATCGCTCACAAGCAACAAACAGGGCGGGTTTGTCTCTGTGGCCAAGGCAAAGTGCTTCAGCCAGCTCTGCTGTGGTGCACGGCAGCGCCTGGTCTCTGAGTGCTATCAGGTCACTCTCACCCAGCAGAAAGCCATGCCCTTGGTACAGGCTGTTCTTCTCCACCCCCAGCCCTCTCCCTGGCGAGCCCAAGGACAAGCAGTGGGTGCTGTGAGACGGTACAATGACAACAGCACTGTCAGCCCCTCTCTGCTGCGCTGAAAGGAGCCAGTTGCATGCCTGCTGCTTTCAACCCCAACTCTTGGGCTCCAGATGGAGCTATCTCAAGTGATAGTCTGACTGCCCCCTCTGAGGTTATAATCACCTGTTAGTTACTGTAGTGAGAAATTTTATTAATACCCTTTTTAAAAAGCTTAAGGAAAAGAAAAAAAAAAGGCCTTTCCTTTTCCTTCTCTTTCCTTTGCCTGTCAATATATAGCACCACAAGTGCCTCCCAAATGAAATCTCTCATTCTCAAGTGTTGATTATGCAGAGAAAACACAGTTTTTGAGAATCAAGCAGTTTGGATGGAACTGTTCTAGGGAATGCTTCATAAGTACATACAGTAATAAAAATAAGTGCTCATTTCCTGTTGGGAAAAAAATATATGAGATGATTTCAGAGTAATGGAGACCAGTTTAACCTGCTTGATGGTTAGTAGTGTAGGTGACTGAATCTTTCCCACAAGTGGATTCAGCACTTTTTAAAGCTTTCTTTCTTTCTTTCTTTCTTTCTTTCTTTCTTTCTTTCTTTCTTTCTTTCTTTCTTTCTTTCTTTCTTTCTTT